>JAUMJJ010000184.1:3385000-3762500 GCA_033556795.1 Tapera naevia | reverse complement strand
GGCTGTGAGCTTTGGGACAGGTTCTCCCCAGGGTGCTGGGCAGTGGTGCTGTGTTTGCTTCTGCAGGTGGCTGGGTCTGTGCTGGTGTAGTCTCTCCTTTCCCCAAACACCACTGCGCTGTGTGTAGAGAACCACACAGCTCTTCTTTGCTCATGATTTCAACCTATAGTAATGCCCATCCTTGGGAAGCAACTTCAGAAACTGGAGAGCAATAGATTGTATAAAATAGAGCTTGAAATGCTTTGCTGACAACTGCAAAACTGTGCTGTTCCCACTTCCAGTATCAGTAGAACAGCCCTGGAGAAGGAGAGTTGAGGTGGCAGCACTTGCTGCAGTTCAGTTCTCAGGTCACAGTCCCAACTGTGGTAATTAGTAATGAGCATCTGTATCTACAAGGAAAAAATGGTCTGCTTCTAATTTCTGTGTGGTCCTAGGAAGGAACTTGAGCTCAAAAAGGAAAACTAGATTGCTTTACTCCTTTAACCCAGGTTGCGCTTCCTGAATCCACAGCTGGAACTGAAAGTACTTGAAAGGATTAGGGCATGTCATGAGGCATGCGATGGCATAACTGCTATCGAGCGGGCTGAACAGGTATTGTGCATCAGCCAGGAAAAGTGGAAAATCACTGACAGCAAAACTCTGATACGGTCTCTTGCGGAGAGCTTTTCTTAACCATATCTCTCATCTTCATCTCATCTCTTCTTCATCTGAAGAGCCCAGGCTCAGGAGGAGACTTTACTCTGAGTCGGGTCTTTATTCCAGCCCAACTTTACTTCTTGTGTGTGGCTGATCATCCAGCAGATTTCTCCCAGTGCAGGACACCAGGAGGTCTGCTGGTGGAACACAGGTGGCTCTGATGCTGGAGAACTTCCTCCCCTTGTGACCATAGCATGTTTGAGGAGAAGCTTCAGTCAATCCACACTTGGCTGTTTAGGATAAGGCATTTAATCTGCATTTTCTGTTAACTTTATATTTACTTCTTTTGCCTCATTTAGTTTTCTCCAGCAAAATCTATCGACAGATATATCTTTTAGCACCAGGTCTTTATTATTCTCACTTAGAGCATTATGTTGCCTGCAGTGGGCACCATTAAAAATTCAGCATTTGCCCTCATCAGTAATTACATCAAATAGGAAACAGCACGTTATCGAATAGCAGGATCCGGCGGTTACAGGGCTGAGAGTGTGGGATGGTGCTTGCTCTCTGTACACCTTCAGTAACAGGACTTCCGCATCTCTTCAAAGTCTCTGTTCTCCATCTCACACCCTTCCATAACAGTGAATGCAGATGCAGACGGGCAATTTCTTTTGGCTTTAATGGTCTTCTTCCCTGGAAGACATAACTCTGTATATTGTGGAAGCTTAGTGGGCAGGAGGTGCATTAACAGGTCAGTGAAGGTGTTGTGTCTGTACAGTACACTTGAATAAAGGTTGAAATTCTCTAAGAGGCAGAAGAGTTTCAGGTGGTGTGAGTGGGGGCTTATCTTGATGAGTATAAATACATTTCAATAACAACTTAGTGCATAAGTGATTTATGTGGCAGAAAAACAAACAGTTGGTATGGAAGCAACATGCAGCTCTTGGCGGTGGGGGGGAGGCTTGCTCTTTCCTAGTTGTCTCATGTAAGGATTTCTTATTTCTCATACCTTCTAGAGGAAAGGAACCTCTCTGCTACAGTGGAGAAGACTGGTCCACGTGTAGATTTCTAATATCAGATTGTATGTGTTGTATGGATGGCAGAAGAGCCCAGTAAGCCTTGCGAGTACAGACTTGCTAACTTGAAAATTAACACTAAAATTAGATTTTTTTTTTAATTATGTAAGGCATAAATCTAGATATTGGTAACTAAGAGCTGTGTTCTGAAATGGCAGGTAGTAGGTGGTTAGTACACCTTGCATCTGACCAGGTTTCTGCCAGAGAGCAGAAAAAGTTTACCACTAAATTCTTCAAAGCCTTCCCCATCTCTTCAGAAATGCAGAAAAATGCTCGTTGGCTGATCCTGCCCATCTCGTGCACCCAGCTTGTTCATTAGCAGACTGCATCATCATGGTGATGATCTCATTCATTAGCAGACCAGATCATCTGGTGCTTCCAAACTTTTTGTTTCAAAGAGCTGTCTTCAAGCTCCGTGCTGCTGAGATACCAGGCTGTGTCACGGCTGCTTGGGACTGGGAAGTTCTTCTCTGAACCCATCCATGTGTTTTCTGACAAGCGCTCTGGATGTGCAGGACAGACTTGCATAAACAGGGACAGGAAAATCCTGTAGGAATTGCAAAGATGGCACCCAATAATGTATCTGATGGGGGTGGCTGACAGGCTTCGAGGAGAGTTCAGATGCGATGCGCCTGCTAAGCTGAGTTTTAAAGCTGGGGCAGCTGTGGTGGAATAGAGCAGGAGGGGGTACGTGTGTGCAGGTTACAGGCAGGTGGGAATGAGTCTGTCATTTTCAAACAATGTAGCAGACTTCTTTGGCAGTCGAATTTTCTTTTGTACCCTCAATTATGAAGCTCTAATGTTGTGTAGCAATTAACTGAGTAGTGCTGTCCGGTTAGGAGCAGAGAGAAACAAGGGTTTATTGAATGGCAAAAATGTGACTTTTCAGAGAAAAAAAACGGTTCCATGCTTTTTCTCCAAGTATAAGAACATCCAGCTTAAATAGAGTATTCAATTTTTAATGAATTGGGCTCTTAGTGCCCTATGATCTATGGATGAAGAGCTAAAAAATGATAAATGCATGCACACAACTGATGGGATTACACGCGGCATAGTTCCTGTGAAAGATATTCTTGTTTGGTTTTTTTTCCCTTCTCTGCTTAGATATATTCTCAAACAGGGACATAAGCTGGTAAATGATTTGCAGTCCTTTTAATCATTTTCTCCAACACGTTCACCTTTTCAAATGAACTGGTTTGTAGCCTAAATTGTTGTGCCTCTCTCCTCCTCGTAGAAGAGTGGAGGTTTTAAAATGATCTAATACAGGACAGTATTTAGCATTCAGTATTTTCCAGTCCAAGAAACATTATATAATAATCTATAATCAAAAACACTAAAAACCTGTTAACTGCTAAAGTCTGTTTCATTCTAACATTACAACTAAAACTCATTTATAAGTAAATGAAAGTCAAGAGGATTAAATTCAATTAAAATTACTTTGAAGTATGGGGGAAAAAAATGTTTCACGGTGATATAAATCAACATATTGTTATTGCCTTCTTTTCCTTATCCGTTAAGGGTCTCTAAAGCAAAATGTAGTCTAAATTATACATGGGGAACAAATAGAGAGAAAAGAACGCCGTGCACCCACAAGCACAGCCCAACTCAAATGAAAGGTTTGGGTGTACTTGTGGATGAATGGTGTGCTTTTCTGTGTGCTTTGCAAGCCAGAATTGTGGAAGGTTTCTCCCACTTGCAGCCTCCATACCTTTATTGAGTGCAGTATAAATAGAAAGCCAATTAAAGTACATCTTTGTTATAAAAAAGAGGGAGACAAACAAAAAAAACAACAGCATTTTAGTGTGCATGCATTTTTTACTGAAAGTAGGATCTCAGCAGAGAAATTAACTTTAATAATCTATGGATTACAAGACATATCAAACCTTCAAAGCATTGCAGCGTTAGATCTATTCTCAAAAGGGTTTAAATTACTTTAATAGTTAATAATAAGTGATATGACTCATTTTTCCAAGTAAATCAAGATCAGTTGTCATTTGTTCATCTGGTCTCCAAACCTCTTAATTATGGCAATGAAACTCCTCGGTACCTATTGAGCACCTCCAGGGTGTCTAACACTAAAATGCACTTAGAGGTTTTCTGCTGTTATTTGATGTTCTGCTCTCGGGCCATAAACGTAGCGCAGAGCAGAGCACTGTGTTTTCAATATCCCTCCAGCCCTGCCAGTGTCAAGCCCCACTAAAGAAACGTGGAGCCACCCTGCAGTGCAGCTCAGGGCTCACCTTTCACTGGCAATGGAGCTGTTGGTCTGAAACACACATGAAGCCCTTGGAAACGCACCCAAGTGTGTGCAGAAATGCAGTTCATAAACATCCTGTTGAAGAGGTGTTCATTGAAAAGGCCCAATTCTATGACTTTCCTGGAAATTCATCATTGGTTCTTAGAAATCAGCAAGTGAAAATTTCACAAACTCCTTGCTTAGCAAAGTTTACTCCCATGAGCAAGATAGGGCTCATAGAAAAATGATGTTACTGTTTTTGAAGAAAAGAACCTCACTGTCTGCTTTAAATCATATATTGTTCCCACAGGTTTCAATTACTTCACATAATGAGACGGTGCCAGTTGGTAACAACGGCGTGGCTTTCTGTCTCGACGGCTCTGGCACAATCCTTTTAGATGAATTATCAAACTGATCAAAACAAACATTGTTCCTCCCGTTGCCATTAGCAGACTTAGCATCCACAGATGTAGCTGGGCATTGAGGGACCCCAGTGCTTGCTGGGCAAGTTTCACTCCCAGCAGGAGAGTGTGGATAGGTGGTGCCCCCCCACCCCAGCACTGGTTTGGGGCTGGGGACACCGGGCCAACTGCTCAGGGTCACCCTTCAACCAAGCACCAGGACCCATCCTTGGTGCATGGAAACATGCGAGGATCAAGCACTTGCTGCTGTAAAGTTCTGTACAAAAGCTTCAAGGAATTTATGGGTAGGAATTCATTTCTAGAGATTTAAAAGCAGTAGAGAGGTTGCCCTCACATCCGTCCACCTCTTATAAGAAACAGAAAACACCATTAAAACTGACAAAACTGAAGAGCAGCTTTGAGCTGTTAAACTGTTTTCCATCATCTCTTCAAAGTGCACAGAAGGTACAGATAAGTCAGTCTTAAATTCTAAAGTTTGTGCAAGAAACATGAAACGGTTGTTCCATGTTGGATGGATGTTACTTCCAATTCCTGAGGCTGTAGTAGGGAGGCTGGAGAAGTTGGGTAGGAAAAAATTGTTTCTAATCTTGTTCTCTGGGAGCTACAGCGTTTTGGTAAGATTTTGTTTTGTTTTAAAGTAATGATCTATATTTTGTTCTTGAACTCCAGCAGGCTTTTTGCACCTCGCCATGTCTGATATTTTAATGTGTCCATCCAATAGCACCTCTCAGTTGGAACGTTTGGGCACAACTGGGCTGTGGGGCCACGCAGGGAGCAGACGGGCTGCTTCGCGCGGCCACGCGATGTCAGCAGAAAAACAGGGACCCCCCATTAGAGCTGTGGGTAAATACCAAATGTGAAACATTGCAATTAGCTGAAGAACATTCTTTTTCATAGTCATCCCCAGGAACTGCTTTTCTATCCCCCACTGGGCTACACTGGAATTTTACCACCAAGTAGCACAGAATCCCTTGGTTCAAAAAGCCCTTTGAGATCACCGAGTCCAACCTTACCAGTGCCAGTAGAACTCTAACATTTATGGCTGCATTCCAGTAGATCTGTGAACTTTCTAAGATGATGTGAACTTCTGCAATTTTGCTCTTGCATTCATTTTGCAAGTGTTAATTTAGGCTCACTGCACCTTGGAACTCATCTGAATATTTATAAATTTAAGTATTTATTTTCATAGTAAAATTAAAGCACTATTGTCTTGCAACTAACCCTGCTTGTTCCAGCACTCCAAACCCAAAACCTCGAGCATGATAACCTTTATTTATAGATGGCAATAAGCATATTTAGCAATTTTATTATTCATGACCCTTGTACTAAATATCATAATCAGAATACAGATGTGTGAGATAATTTATATATGGAAGTCACTGCAGTAATTCTTGTAAAATAAAAATAGCATTGTATTCAGAGGAATAAAATGTCCATATTTAATAAGTGTGTCTTAGTACAAACAAAGAGACCACACAGCGTTTTTTTTTTTTTGAAAAGTCCTACATTAATGAGTTTCATGAATAGAAACAAAGCTCTAAAAATATGATTTTCAGTGTTAACTTTTATTTTCTGCCACGTGCTTATGTTCTTCCATATATAGTGCTTAGGTTTCATTACAAACAGGGAAGGGGCTGCTTTGGGTGACCAGGGAGGCAGTGCAAGGGCCCTTTGTCAAACCAGTTGCTCCCAGGTTCATCCCCTCCTCTGCTCGTGCCGTCTTTGCCGGTGTCTGTGCCAGAGGAGCTGATCATCAGATGAGCATCATATTCAGACTTTGCTCCCTAATTGACTGAACAAGAATCGGTCACACTTTATGTACCGTTCCATAATGGATTTTCATGTTTGTGAACCCTAACTGGCTGTGGAAATGGAAAGCAAATGTCGTATAATCACAAATAATTTTGGAGTTTGGTTGTGGAGTGGTTTTGGTGGTGGTGGGGTTTAAGTGAAGAGGGAAAAAAAAAAATCAGCTTTTTTCTTCCCAGTTTGTGAACAGTTCATCATTACAGACAGGTGACAAAGGATCATTTTGTGGTCACATCAGCTGTCATGCTACTGTTTGGAGAATTTTGAAAATGATTGCTAAATATAGCATTTTTCAGTTAGATGTTGCATGAATAATTGATACAGCAAAGTGACGGTGAAAGGCACAGGTATAATAATTGAAACTTTTTTTTTTGTCAGAGGTTTTTGAGAATATGTGCCACTTACTGAGCATCTGACTATCTCCACGTTAGGCTGGGTTTCTTTTTACTTGTATATCTGAAGCAGAAGCTCTCATTAAGCATATTGTAAGAAGATCCTTTTATGAAAATGCTATCAAGTATTTATAACTACAGCACTGAAGATCAGAGGAGAATATCGTTTAAAATCTGTGCAACATAAAACTGGTCAGAAATATCAACATCAATCAGTGTCAAAATTAAAACTGACTTGAATTTGTTTTCTTTTAAAATCCTTTTTTTTTTTTTTATAACAAGCACATGCTCATTTGGACAATCTTATTTGCTGGCCCCACATTGCAATAAATCAGGAATATGCTGGTAACAAAAGGACAATGTTGAGGCTACCAAAGGAGCAGGAAAAAGCATCCCTGAAAAAAAGAAATCAAATACCTCCTACTAATATATGCAAAATAAGAACCTTTTCTCACCTGGACAGTCCTGATGTGAACATGGAAATAGGGGAATGGTCCATGAGTCTGAAGATTTTAATTATTAGTCCTGTTTTTTTGCTATTTTTGGGAAAAAAAAAATATAAATAATTCCACTCAGGACTGAGGGTTGTTGGGTGCTCCCAAGGCTGAGGAGCAGGAGTGTGACCGTTACCCAAACAGACCCTTCTTCCCCTCCTGTAAATGAAGAGATTCTCTCAGATCTCTGGAAACCAAAAAAAAGGATAATGTATATACTTCTGCCACTGGCATGTTTCCAGGGGAAAGTTGTAACAAGCCTAACAAAAAAAAAGAAAAGAAAGATTCAGAACAAAGGGTGAATGGCATATGGTGGTTATTCTTCAATATGGTCCTCATCCCTTTTAATACATCTCTGGAAGGCATGAGCGAAGCATTGTAATGTTTTTTTTTTAAAGAGATGACACATTGGCTTTATCCCCTTGGCTGAACGACACTCTATTAATAATATTTATCATTATTTTTATTATTATTTATGTGTGAGTACTGGTGCTGCTGTGAGCACGTGTTCAGGCTGGATCCCTGCTCAAGGGCTTGGCTTCCACTCTGGTTGTGTGCCTGGTTTGTGGTCTCTCTGGTCACAGAAATCGTTCCTGCGTGGGGAAGTTCAGCCTGGGAATCAGCAGTCCAGCTGTGGCATGATTGTTAGGGATCCGGTGCTGGGGCTTGGCTTTGGCAGTTGGACACCATTGCGTACCACGAGGGTTGTTTTTGTAAATGCCGTAACCAAAGCAGGGATGCAGGAAGATAGTTGGGGTGACTTCGGAGCTTCATTGCCCTCCTGTCCTCCTTTTTTACGTGGTGATTGTCACCCATTTTTTTGGTGGGATGTGCCGTGCCAGGGCCAGGAGCTGCACCAGCAGCCGTACAGGTGTGCTGCCTGTTCAGACAGCCCAAGAACCCCATGTGTATCATTTCCCTCCCTCTGGCATTTTCTGGATGAGAACACAAAAGCCCTGAATATAGATTTATTTTGTCAGAGCCCTCAGATGCGCAAATACTTGGAAGAACACCCACAACTCACTGTTGCTATCTGCTCAGATACTAGAAGTAACTGAATCCTCACAAATGAAGGAATATTGGGGAAGGATCTTCAAATATTCTCATCATGGGATACCAGATCAGATTTTGTGTCTAATCCTCCCAACTTCAGTAAAAAAAAAAAATTGTGTGGAGGCTGAAACAAAGTGAGAACTTTGACTGTGTGTTGGTTAAAACAAGATCTCAGGAAATGAGTGCGATAATGAGCAATTGGCTAAAAACCCTGACATATTGTACCAGGGCTTGAGAAATCATGTAAAAGCAAACCCCTTTGTTCACATAATCACCGTTTGCAGGCTCTGCTGTCTGGTTATTAATTGTCTGCATAACACTGGGATTCTTTGACCAAAAGACGAGGCTACGATTCCTTGGCCATTACTCCTCAGCCCACCTCTGGTGGGGGGTGAGGGAGGTTTTGAAGCTGTTGCATTGCTCTGATATGAGCCAGCTCTTTGTATGCTGAAATCCTTGAAAAATAACCCCCTTCCTACTGACACAGTTCTAAACAAGTTTTTTTTTAGACATCCATAGAGTTGCTATATAGTGATGCTATTGAAAATTTCCAGAAGACAGCCCAAATCTTTGTTTTACTATTTTTGTAATATAAATTATGTGACTTTTGAAGCTCTTTCACTAAGATTCAGTTTGAGAAACCACAAAGCTAGGGATTTGAGAATGTATTTAGAGTATGTTGACTTTATTTTTCCTAAATCCAGCTAAATAACTAAAAATATCATAATTAATGCAGGAGCCTATGACTGTCTTTTCCTTCTCTTCCAAAGGAGCTCCAGAGTCTCCAGATCCACGCTGAGATACAGATAAAGTCAAGGGAGTTTTGAAATTCCCATTAGGTTCACAAAAAGTTGGCTACATCCTGTAAATCATGGCAAAATGCAGCACCTTTAAATTATGGTTGTTCATTGTGAAGAAGAGGAAAGGACAGGAAAGACAAAGGATGATAAAACGAATTCTGGGTCAGGCTCCAAGTATGTACTTTCCCTCATAATTTTTTTCCATTTGAATATAAAACTCTTTTTCTACATTAACTTATTAGGATCTTTCCTTGGGACTGTACCTCAAATGAGTCAGATGTTCGGCTTCAGATTAAGTTAACTAATTATATTACCTTTTTATCTTTGCCTTCAGGTAACTTCTCATACTTCTAGCTCATGTAGAGGGTGGTAAAATCTTTTATAGTAGTATAATTTATTTGGAGCCAGCTACTAAAGGGCATAGCAGCACCTGAAAGGGAACTAAAGCCAAAATGTTATTAAAAATTAAAATCTCACAGGGAACTGTTTTTCCTCTTGATGAGCACTCATGAGAATCCAGGTGGGAAGAATGGACCTAGGCCCATATAGTAGCCACTACTACATCATTTTCAACATTTATGGCTGAAAAGGTAAAAAACCCAGGTTATTCTTCATGCGTTTTTCTTTTACATTGATTTATCCATAGTCCTCTTTTCTGTAAGTCTGTGCATGTGGTTGCTCATGGCTGTGTTGGTTCTTACAGGCAATTTGCCCTTTCCAGGAGCAGACACATTGCTTGTCCCTAGGTGTTCAGAGCAGTGTGAATGTGTCATCACTTTTTTCCCTGCTTATGTGACTGTAGAAGAGGGACAGCACTGTCACAGGGCCATTTCGGAGCTCCTTTAGAAACGAGCAGTGGTTCCACAGGTCAGCACTGCTTCTATTTCTCAACAGTGAAACACAGGCTCCAGTGGCTCCCTCTGGATGAACAGTGATGCTGTCACCACCGGGGCTGCTGGAGGTGGTGTCTGGGCACTCAACAAATCCTGGTCCTTGAACTCCTCCTGCTGCACTCAAAGATGGGGTTGGTTTTTTTTTTCTTCCTCCTGGTTCATTTGCATAAAGGTCAGGTTTTGAATTGGAAATCTGCTGACTTTTAAACTTTTCAACTGGCCTGAGATAGCTTTTATGACTGTTGTGACCCTCACAAAGGAAGCAGATCCTAGGTTAACAATGAGCTATTTTTCAGTTGTTTTTCATATTCAGTTTTTTTCTGGGTGCATTTTGCTGTGGTATCTTCCTGATTGTAGGATTGTAGGATTTTCCAGCATTAGTATCTCTTATTCTACATCTGTAAACAGAAAACCTGGAGGCCACTCAGTCATTATCTTCAGAGTGTTTATTCTATTCCCTCTGAAAAAACCAGCAATTTGGTACTGAGGCAGTTTTAAAATTCACGCTAAGGAATGATCTGTAGGAGTGCTACAAACCCAGGCCATCAAACGTTATCAAAGATATTCATAACCTCTGAAAGGGAGGCTCTGATCTTTGCTTACGACCTTTGGCGACTGCGCCTTCAAAGACAAACAAACACGCCGAGCTCAGGCCAGGACGGTGACGAAGCGCCTGAGCTCGCAGAATCAGGTCAGATGGTAGCTGTCTGTGTCTTTATCATAAAGAGCTTTTTTTTTTCCTTTAACATCTATCCCATGCTTAAAATACCACTGGGATTAAAAATTAGAAGTTGCTGTCCCATAATAGAGCAAATTGACCTCTATATTTTAGTGGTGCTGCTGAGATCGCTGTGCAAATGACATTGTTAGACCTCAGTGCCATTTGGAAGTTGTGTTTCATGTTAGCAGGCTGCTCTCCCTGACCCTCAACTATTTACCCTAAAATACAGGATTTTAAGAAGCTCCTCACTGCCACCATCCTCCTTCTCTGAAGTTTCCCCTCCTTCATGTGTAGAGGACACCTGTGCAAATGCTAATGTAAGGCTGGACTCTGCTTCTGGTGAAGATTAGAGTATTTGCTTTGTCTGGAGTATTTGCTTTCTCAAACTGAGTCCAATGGAGAGTGCTCTTGGAATGATGGCACTGGAGGTCCATCAGGGCTTCCACGGTTCACAAGGTCCCACCTCCTTGGTCTGGCAGCACATTGCTGTTGCCAACAAAATAGAGATTTTCTGAGAGCATCGTTGTAGCATTTGCTGACAGAAGGGCTCCAGCAGCGAAGACTCCCTCCAGTTGCTGTCAGGGCCCTACCTAGGTGAAAAGGAGAGAGAGTTTTACAGCTCTGCCTTCCCTAAGTTCTCACAGAAATAAACCCTGTGGAGGCCCAGAGAGATCCTCAGACTCACCATTGGTAAATGCCATCTCTGCAGCTCCTCCCCATGCTTCAAAATCCTACTAAGTAAGAGTGTTGCCAAACAGTCAATTTCCTGCCTCTCCTCATGCCTCAAGCATTTCTCAATGCTATTGTCATTCCAGAAGGCAAGAACACAGAAGCAGGAGTTTCCTTTTTCTTGTAGCATCTTTATTTAATTCACTTTGTGGTCCATTTTAACTCCCTCCTTCCTGGCCACTCATTGCTCTCCCACCAGTGTCCCCTCCTGCCTGTGCTCCTTCACCCATCATGCAGCTTGCAAATCCCTTCTTCTCTCATGGTCTGCAGGTTTTCCTTTGCAAGCAGAGAAGGGGCAGGTGGGCTGAGCTGGGCTGGAGGAGAAGCTTCCACTCGGTGGCTCTGGAAGTCACCGCGGCTGAAATCCCTTCCCTGGGTCCAAGGGGCTTTCTGAGGGTAACTGGGATTTGGGTGTAAAGATGCCTGTGCGTGGTGTGAAGAAAGGACTCCAGGTAGCTCCAGAGGCAGCACGTTAAGATACTTTTCTTGATGATCCTTCTTAAAAATAGAAAGAACTCCAACCTTTGCCTTGCTCCAAAATGCCATTTCACTGACTCCAAGCGTCAAAAGGATTTTATTCTTAGCCTTCTGTTTCGATCAGTTAATTCCCACCAGGGCTGAGGTAAAAATTGTCTGTGGGACACACTGTTCTTTCTTCTTATACACCTAATGTTGCTGTGCTATTTTGGGCTACCATTTAAATAAAAGCCAATTTGACTAAAGAGCAAATATATTCTGCCGAATGACGGCAAAAGGGCAGAGCTTGGGAAAAAGAAACAAGAAAATGCAAGGCATTCATTTTTCCTTTGTACTTTTTAATAAAAGAAATTCTCTTGCAGCTTAAAGTGACACATTAAAAGATGTATGTATCGTGGCTTTTAAAAACACAATTAGATAACACCTTGTCAAATACTTATATTCTTTGTTGACAGCCCTGAGTACAATCACAATAACAGCACAGCTATTTCAGCACGTTTCTTATTCAGTTGCCATTGGCAGAGTCAGCCATTTTATAAAAATGTTACTGTTTATCACTTTAATCATCAATCTACATCTAGTCAAAACAATAAGTCAGAAGGAGTAGTAAATTATACTTGTGCAGCTCTGATGAGTTTGAACTGTTTTGCTGAAATTAACTGCAATAATTATCTATTTTTCTAAAGCTGTTAAGAAGTTCTGGGGTAAAAAAAAAAAATTGGATCAATGAGGACTTGGCTTTTCCCTGTTTTATAAAAAAAAAACCTTTTTAGTAGGCTAAGGAAAAAATTCAACAGCAAGTCTTGGTTTTCTAGAGGTGAAAGAAAAAACATGGGGTTTGCTCTTTTTTTTTTTCTCCTGGAATAAAGGTGCCCAGAGGGAATTTCGAGGTGTCCCAGCCCTGCCCCTCGTCCACACCTGGTGGAGGGGGGATGCTTCCTCTCTTCCAGGGATGCACTCACTTTGGTTGTAATAGCGGTGTTAATTAACAATACTGAGCTCCTCTGCAGATGAAGGCACATCTTTTAGGTACAGAGTAAAGCACATCACCAAAAAGAACAGAAGTGGCAGGGGCTGGACAGGCGTTGCAGGTTTGCCCCGTTGGGGAGGATGGCACCACCAGACAAGCAGCCAGCATGCTGCAGCTGGGTGAGACCTCCTTGCAGGGGCCTGGGGTGGGCGATGCTCACATCAAGAGATGTTTCTCCCTTGGAAGGGTTGTCAAGCCCTGGAAAAGGCTGCCCAGGGAAGTGATGGAGTCACCATCCCTGGAAAGATTTTAAAGGATGCATAAGCTTAGGGACAGGGTTTAGTGGTGGAGTTGGTGTTTGGACTTGATCTTCAAAGTCTTTTCCAACCTAAACAACACTGCAGCTTCTGTGATTCTGTGCTTTACATTCTCTGATGCCCTCGCTGGGCATCCAGAGTTTGATGGCTGATGGGGAAGTGATGTGGCCGTCCCACAGTGGGTTCCACCTGTACCCTGGCCTCATGCCTGGTTTTGCCAGGTTGCCTTGATGGCCAAGACTACCTCCAGTTGCTCCTCGTGACTCCCTGTTTGTGCACAGGTCAGGGTTTGAGGGTTCCCTCCCTCAGCAGAAGGTCCCCATTCCCCCATGGGGCAGTTGTGACAGAGACCAGGGCACTGAGCGTCCCTTCCCTGTCATCAAAGCCTTTCCTCCCCCTCCCGTGGTTCTGATCTTTTATTTCTTGCCTTTTATCAGTTCGAAGTATTTTATTTGTCTCCTTTTGGAAGGACGTAATTATCTCTTTTTTTAGCTGGATCCCAACTTCTTAGCAATAGAGTCGTGAATCCTATGAATGCATTTTATGTGTCATGTGTGTGTGATCAGTCGCTTTTTTAGACTTATATACCATAGACCATCAATATTACATTTGCTGCTCCAACCAAGAGGCTTTAATAATACAGATCTAACTTTTTACTCTTTTACAAGACAAGGCAGCAAATTTAGATTCCTTTAATCACATGAAAAATGATGGATATAACTAGGGGATTGAATTTTGGAAACAATGCTAGGACAAAAGAGTTCCTGATGGAATTCTATAAATATTAACAAAGAATATTTGTCTTATCTTTTGCTAGCAACCATTAAGTATTTAACCCTATTCATGGAACATTTTCTATGTTAAGAAAGCTTGATCTTCTCTCTCCCCCAAAGGCTGTCTGTCTGTCTGCCTGCTTCTCTCACAGAATGGTTCTGCTGCTTTGCCATCAAACTTTGATTGTGTTAATTTGATTTGTTTAATTTAATGTAAATACATAATGATTTACTAAGCAGTTATTTAGAACAATATTTATACAGATCTTCATTAATTTATTCTAATTACCTACTAATACCCCGTAATACCTGAGAAACTGAAATGTATGGAAACCACAGTGAAAACCAATATATCAATGTAACTTGTTCCTTGTGTGGGAGCACACCAGGCACATTTTGGAGTCTGGAGGAAAAAAATGAAGCAGTAAGCATGAGGCGTGTTGCCAGCTTTGCATAGGTGTGAAAATTTCTGGCTCCCGACAAAAGTTTATTTGCAGTTATTTGCACCCTGGTTTGCTTTTTCTGCCTGATGTGTAAACAGTAAATATCTCTTCCCTCCTCCCCCCCTTTTTTTTACCCCTGTTTGGGCTTCCCTTGCTTCATTGCCAGCCCAGGTTTCTGTGGTTAGGCAGTTATCCTCAAAGCCCTACACCTGCCCCGGGGGTGGTCCAGGTGAGGTCCTGCTCCAGCTGGGATGTAGCTCTGGGTGAGGGCAGCTCTCCAGTGTGAGCTGAGTGGTGCCATTGGAGGGGTCACACTCTGTACCAGCTCCAGCATGGCTTGGTGTCTCTCATCTGGCATCATCAGCCTGCTGGGAAGGGAACCAGATCCACATCCAGCAGTGCCTGGTTGCTCTCCAGGGATGGCATCTCCTTGCAGGGCTGTTGAGGACAAGCTCTACCCATGGGGACCATCCCAGCAGGGCACAGCCAACATCAGGACCCAGATCTGTGGTGGAGTGAGAGGCAAGTAAATTCATTTTGCTAGTGGATGTGTTTTTGTGCTGCAGCATTCTGAAAAGAAAACTGAGTTTAATTAAGGGCAGTTATTTAAAGGAAACTGTTAATAGTTTCAGACTGAAGCTGAAAGATTTGTTAAATTCCTCCTGTTGTTGACTGGAGAGCAGAGGGTTCTCTGCCCACCTTTCCTGGGTCACAGCTGGGAATGGGGAGCAATTTTCCTTTTCCCTCAGCGGGAGCGACTTCCATAGCCAAAAAGAATTTTGAGGATAACTCATCTGCGTGTGACAGAATAATTCTTATTTCTCTGCTGACCCCCCCTCTCTTGAGCTCAGGAAAAGAGAGAACTCATTTAGCTCCTTAAACGTAGGTGTTGTAATCATTAATAAGGAAAGTGCCAATAAAAAAAAATCTGGTGATACTATAATGGGGGAGATAAAACACTGCAAAGAATAATTAGATGCTCGCATCAAACTCCTGCATGAAACAAAAACAGTAGGGTGTTTCAGAAAATCAACATTTAAGGCATTTTTTGAATTTTATCTTTACCTGCACTCCTTAATCTTTTATTTTGCCTTTTGATTTTCCTGCTATGCGCCATGTTTCTCTTTTGTTTTATTTTCATTTGACTTCATTTTCTTACACCTCCCTCCAGCTTTTCCCACCCCTAAAATTTGTTGTACTTTCAGCCCTTCCTTTGTTAATGATGAATGCAAATGTAAGCCTGTTGGTGGATTTTCAGGAGTCAGGGAAAAGTCTTAAATCCTGAAGAGTCAAAAAAGCCAAGCAGTGGGGCACATCTGGGCTGACTCTGAGGGATATGGGAATCCCTACGGGCTGTGCTCTTTGCCTGGGCATCTCTTGGATCTGTACTGGGAATAGCTGTGGACAGAACTGGAGCTGCCCTGCTGGGAGGAGACTGCACATGGAAAGCCACGGCTGTCCCCAGCCCTACACGGCTGTGGCAGTTGCTGGGGCCAGGGCTTGTGCCCAGGCACTGCAAACCCTTCCACTTCTCAGCCTCAAAATAGCTGCGCTGCTGGACTTCTGGCACCTTACGCCGTGCCTTCATCCAATGACAGGCTCTAGTTAAAAGTGCTTCTTTTATAAAATGGGAATGACTGAACAGACATGTAACAATATTCTGAGTTTCTGGTGTTTGGTCAACCCAGCTCCAAGTGCTCTCCAAGCAGATAAAAAAGGATCTGTTGCTACAGGATGAATGTGGACATACATATTTTTATCCGGCTGGAGGAGAAGCATTCTGGGTGTTGTGTGCTGGCTCTAGTGCTGAAAATAAAACTCACAGAATAGGGCATAGTACTAATTAGAAATTTTGAATGGAAAAAGATCATCAAATATAGAAACCTCCTGAATATACTTCTCTACATGCTGAATATGTTGAAACAGAACGTGGAGAATTTTTTCTTTATGAGGCTCATATTTTTACTCTGCAGTAGATAAGAACTAGGCTTTCAAATAAATTAAAATCTCTTTTTATATGCAAAATGCATGCTTTTTTTTAACTTCTAGAGTGGTCACCCTTAACAGACCTCCAGTTTTTCCGTTGGTTCTTGGGTATTGCTTTTATAATTCAGTATTTATATTACAGTAGTAGTTGAGTCATTAGGGAACAGTATTGATCACCCACAAGTGCATGGAATTAGATGGATGGGGAGCACAGTGTTGCCACTTGACAAAGAGCCAAGGTTTTGTCTTGCCCTGCAAGAAGGTACCTCCCATCACCCTAGGGGACATTGTGACCATGGGTTGATATTATATAATTTTCCTCACTTTGGGCTGAATCCTTTATCTTGGATCTATAAACAAGTGGCCATTCTACCCAAGGAGAGATGCTGGCAGGAACCTTTGGTGATGCGCCATCTGGTTGAGGTGTGTGGAGGAAGCCTGCTGGGAGAGACCTGGTGTGATGGATGGGGAGCTCTGGGAAGAGGAGGGGTGTGCCTGAGGAAAGAGAAGTGCAGTGAGGAAGTGTCATGTCTTCTCTTGGCTCAAGGGGTCACCTGCCAAGCCAGGGAGCTGCTGTTTGGTTTTATGCTATAGCACGTGGGACTTGGTGCCACGCAAGCCAGAAAAATACCTTGGGAGAATTGTCGTGGTGGTGAACATGTTTTACTGCCTTTTGTGGTCTGGCTGCTCAGCTGGGTGAGCTGTCTTGTGATGGGCTGCCTACAGAGAAAGGCCCATCAGGGGTGGGTTAACAGCTCCTGAGCTTTGAAATTGCTGAGGTTTCTGGAGGAGTGCAGACCAAGCCTTTTCTTTTTTGCAGCACAGTCACTAGGTGGGGTAAGAGGTGGTGGTGTCCTGTAGCTGTGTGTTGCAAAGGGAAACCTGTACCTCTGATCTGGTTGTTTACACACACACTCACCAGTACCTGCATGAGCAATGTTTGTAGTCTTCATCCCTCTCATTGCAGTGCCTGTGATGTCTTTCTGTCATCAGCAAGAGCATCCCACAGAAGTTTCGTGCATCCCTTGTAATCAGAACATTTAGATCTTGCAAAGAAAGGTGAGAGAGGTGGAGAGAGGGATAGTGTGGATGGGAGGAAACCATCAGAGCTCATGTTTGGGGTTGAACCTAGTGGAGATGATGTGTTGGAGTCCCTTGAACCAGCACGGGTCAGGGCTGAGGTTCTCAAAGTTGTGGCAGGAGCTGAATATCCCCAAACTCCTAATGCTGAATTAGACACAGTATCTAAATCATGCCCTCTACACCTATGTCTGTCTGTGAGCTATAAACTTAAAAATTAAGATGGGCATTCATTATACCAAAGCTATCACCTGTTTCCTGTACTCCATTTTTTCTGGTGACTGATCTTTTCTCCTGCTCTCATCATCCTTGCTACATCTCTACCGCATGCCAAATAGAGATCAGTGACTTTATTTTTAAACGTGAGCTCCCTATCAGAGCCTGGATTTATTATCCCTGTACAGAAATCACAGCGATAACGTCTGGGGAATCAGAGCTCCCAGCTCAGAACTGTTAACCCCCTCGCAGAGCCATCCGACTCAGTTGCTTGATTTTCCAAAGTGCCAAGCAGCTGCCACCATGTTAAATTATTACAGTTTCAGAGCACTGGGTAATGCTGATTTTGTTTAACATTGTTTCTGGAAGTAGTTGCCTTTTGGATGATTGCTGGGGAAGTGAAGCACTTATGCCACAGTGGAAACTTCTGTTGAGGAGCCTCTGCGTGCTTCAGATTAGAGATTTAATGTGAGACCACCAATTCAGTCAATCTGCAGCCAGAATATATCTACTGCATAAATCACAGTAAAATGTGATTTTCATATTTGCAGTGAGGGCTTATATTTATTCCAGGCTTTAGGCTGTGTTCCGTAGATCTTAGTGATGAACCTGGCCTGATGGTAGGTAAAAGGCCAGAGCAAATGCAAGAGCCCTTTGGCATTGCCCATCCAGCTGCCCCAGGAAGAAGGGAGGCAGCTGCAGGTGGCAACCACAGCTCTGTGCTGTCACACCCTCACTGCCCCCAGTCCTTTAGGGAAAAGATGGTGTCACTCCAGTGTGGGATTGTCCATGAAGCTCCGTCTGGTGCTCCCTACTAGTGGATTTTGGCAGGATTTGATCTGTGGTGTAAAGTCCAAGGCACAGAGCAGTTCAGGAATGGTGCTTTGCCGTTATCCCACATTTTTCACAATGGATAGTTTGCGTTTTATGTGTACCCACCCATTTCTAAAGCATATGCTCTAGTCCTTTATTTCTCCTCCTTTCTTCCCTTTGGGGCTTGTTTTGAAATTGCACTAAATCGGTATAATTTTACTTTCAGTTATATTGAAAATAGCATTTTATCAGCTGATTTTTATTTTTTTTAATTGAGCTCAGAGTTCAGAGTGTGACAGGGACATTGCCAGGTAGGATATATTTCATGTGGTCATTTAAATTCTGCATCTCTTTGCAACGAAGCACCATTATCACCTGTTAGGCTACACGTGAAGTGAAGGTGCCGTCAGCCTTCTGAACAGTAAATAACAATCCCTGTCCCTCCACCCCTCTGCTTGCCCCTCTGGAGGTCATGTGCAGGCTGAGATGTTTGCACCTGACCTGTTTTTCGTTAAAGGAGGGGAGAGGCATTGGCTGCACACCCTCTGGGGGCTCTCTGTAGCCCCGATGGAGAGCAGGTGCTGAGCAAATCCACCACGAGGCCACTGACCGCTGAGGAGCCGCCTGTTACAAACCCCAGGCTCCTACAACGTCAGTGCAAGGGCTTACCTGGACACCACCCTGGCTGGCATGCAGGCCTTGCATTCATTTACTTTTCCTCATCACCTGCTTCTGGGTGAAAAAAGGGGAAAAATATAGAAACAGTTCACTTGTGTAACACTTTATTGTGGAAATTTTGCCTCCCATTGTCTGTGCCATGCTGTCTTCTGCAAGCATCCTCCCTGGTGGAAGCCTTGCTGCAAGATCCAGAGGCAGCTGACAGTGTGCTTTTAAGGGACTCCCCCAACCTCTCCCCCCACCAGGGCTATTAACTCAGTTAAAATGTGTATGACCATGGAATAAGGCTGGAGCATGGATGAGTAGGGGAGAGGGAGGACCTCAGGGCCAGGCGGTTTACAAACAGACATCACAGCCACGCTGTCCTTTGCCCCCTCTTACATTTCTTATTACAGTACATTAAACCCCTTTGCTCTGTCAAATTGACAAAGGCAGCTATAAAAGGGGTCCTTTCTAATACACAGTAATATAAACTATGTTTGTACACTTACCACATAATCCCTAATTACTTCCCTACTTTTATGTGTGGAGAGCTTTGAGGCTTGCATTGCTGGATGCTTAGTGAATGAAATAAAAATCAGAAATTATTTCTCTATAAGTGTGGGGTAGTATGTGGTGTGTGGATTAGCTTCTGGGCTGGCGACACAGCTCACATTTCAGAATAAGTATACTAAGTGTCATTGATCCACTAAGTGTCAAATAAAAACTATGACACCAACGAAACTCTCATATGACCCTGACATTCCTCCAGTACTTAAAGCAATTACCCTACTATTTAATAACAATGTTTATAAAATTGCTTTTTGATTGGCTATCATCTATGTCATACCTATGTCAATAATTCCCAGTGAATGCCTGTGTGTGACCTTTAACCTTGCTTTACAAATAATTTCCATTTCATAATAGCAAGAAGACTCTTGGCAGTTGGTAATGGAGTCCTCCCATGAAAACCCCATCACTGGCTTTTTGGGTTTGCTGCATGGTAGAGGGCATGGCTTCCCCTCAGCCCCAAAGGACTGAAATGCAAAAAAGATTGAGCCTGGCATCTTTCTTTGGGACCTCTCACTGTCTAATGACTGTTGTGAGGTCAAAACTGCCCGAGGTCTGTCACTGTTTCACTGTTACCCATGACCACAGTAGGTTCTCATAACTTCGGCATTTTGTTATCGTGGTGGTTTCCCTTCCTCTCCCTGTTCCTGCTTTTTAAAGAAGAGATGGATCTAAATAATCCCCCACAGCAGGGGGGTTGGAACTGAATAAGCTTTAAGGTCTCCTCCAACCCAAACCAATCTGTGATTCTATGATAAATACAGCATTAAAGCTGTGGTGAGATGGAGATGGCAATGAAGTGTCCATACTGGACCTGTGATGTTTGCCCAACAGAGCTTAGAAGTTCTCTAGGTATATTTGGAGGGATTTTTTATTCACCAGGTTTCTTTGGAGTGCTTTTGTTATCAGAAATAGTATCCACCATACACAACTCAGTTGATGCACTGCACCCACCTCTGATTCTTGGTCCCTAAACACATCGATGGACAAAGGTGGTTGTGTTGCAGATGCCTGCTAGAAGGCATCTTGCCAACCACCATAAAACCAGAAAAACACTATACACCTCGTGTGATCCTGTTCTCGTGGTGTGTATCCCTAAAGCCATAGAAAATCGCACGATTCCTCACATAATTCTTGGTATCTGAGCACCCCTCTTTGTGTAGGAAAACAAGAGTAACTGCTTCCAAAATGCATTTTTCAGGGAGATACAGCTGTGATAACAGCACGTGTGCGTCAGGGCCTGTTCGTGACTTGGCCACATGTGAGACAGAAAACGGTCAAAGATCTCAGTAAAAGTTATGGCCGTACCTGGTTTGCAGCTGTGCAGACCTCGTGGCTTTCTCCTGGTCGGGAAACCTGAGCCAGATGAAAGGCTTACTGAGGGCATGTCTAAGGGAGATGTCTTTTGATCCTGTGGAGGCCTGAGACCAGCAGAGAGGTATCCTATCTGTTCAGTAAAACCTGCTGTATTTTAACGGCTGGCCCTACTGGGTGCTGAATGCCAGAAATATCTCGCTCTCTGGGAGAACACGCTCTCCTTAACAGCTTTACAAAACTTTATGCAAGTGTGATAAAATCTGGACAGGATATCAGACATCCTGGAGAAGGACATCCCACTCCTTTCATTGGGATGCGCACAACCATCTGTGGAATTGTAGCCTTCAGACTGGTGTAGGGAATTCCTCCTGCGCTTGGGCTGAAGGTGTAGGTCCCATCTCCTCTCCATGGAGACAGAGATGTGGGAAAAGAGCTCGGTGCTTGCAAGAGCCCCAGGATCTGACATGGTTTCCCCACTGAACTACCTGGAAGCTGATAGACAGCTCTTGATGAGAAATGCCTTTGCATGTGACAGTAAAAAGGGTGTTGTTCTGATTGATATATGGAGCCTGGGAGATCAAAGTTTGGTGTGTGCATGATAACATTTCAGAGCAGTATTTTTAGTGAGGTGCCCCCAGCGCTCGGAAGGGAAGGCGAAGGCAGGCTGTGCTGCACGTGTAGGCACGGCAAGGAGAACTTTGTTTTCCATGTACATGTCTCCTAAGTGCACGACATCAAGAAGAGCAGAGCGGTAGATCATGAAGAGAGAAGGAGCAAGCAGGCCACTGTGAAAGGAAGGGCCGAGGTCTGCTCACTGCAACCTTGACCTCCTGCAAATCAGTTTTATTTCTGGGATACGCGTGTGCTTGCTGATTTGCTCTAAAACATGGCGGGTCTCGTGATTCACACTGACTTTGTTTACATTCCCCAGTAGACACATTTTGTTTGTTCATAGGGGCAAGTACTTCTTCTGATCCTCTTCTGGAAATTTGAGTAGTTGATGAAGCTTTTTTCCTCTTCTCGGTTAACTCTTCTCCTAGATTGTCTCCTATTAATATGCCGTGATATGTTGATGTAAAACACTTAAATATTTCCATATGCAATAAAAGGTCAGGGATATTATTCTTTCATTACCAAGAGTCATATATCAAGTACCTCACAGGAAATTCTACTCTTTACTGAAATAGGAAGGTAAATATATTGATTACAAGGCATCTGTCAAATTACCTTGCACCCTTTGTTTAGAGTATCAGGTTTTTTCCATTTGAGAATGTACAGTAGCCCAACGTGGCTCCTTTTGTGTATCTTTAGAGGGGATGTGGGATAGAGAGGCTGAGATTTTACTGAACTGGCTGCTTGCTTGCATCTGCCTCAACAAGTGCTAAGAGATGGAGGTTGTCTCTCCTTCCCTCCCCCAGCTCAAGTGCTCTCCCCCTCCCAGCTCTGAAGAACTCCACACTAAAAGACTTTCATCCCCTCCTTCCCTGCTGTTCCCCTTCCTCTGCAAAGCCCTGGCTTTCTACAGGGCGTGAGCAAGACCCACTCAGTGCCAAACTCTCATCCTCTTTGTGCCATAGCCAGTACCTTCCTTTTATAACTTATTTATAACATTTCTGAAAAGTTACAATTATCTCTGTCTATATCAATCAGTCATCAAACAGGCTGAAGTTACAGAAATCCAGCCACCTCTGCAAGAGGAGGATGCTACAGCTGTGACATAATTACATTATCAACTTAATTAAGGAAGTGAGTGAAACGAAAAAGCAAACAAAACAGCCAAAGAGAAGGCTAGAGGTGGGAAGGAAAGGTGAGGTGGGTAGCATGCAGAGGATGTGTTAAATATAGCTCTAAGTAGTTTAAAAAAAGGATCCAGCATCTCATAAAAATCCTGGGGTTTTCATCCTGTGCTCCTCACATTCTGAAGGGTGGCTGGGGTGGGACAGCAGGACGCCCAGAAAGTGGGTTCCTCTGGCAGGCTCTGAAACCATCGCGAGCTGAGCCAGGCAAACCACGCACCAGGACAGAGAACGTGTGCCTCAAATGTGTTCGTGTGCCAGGGCATCAGGAAATCTGGTCCTGTAGAATAAAGGCTCAGCCCTGTTGCCCTCTTGAGCTGAAATCCCCTGTGAACTTGTGTAGGAGTTGGTGGCACACAAGTGCTAAAGATTCAGGCTCCTTCTCTGATTCTTATCCCAATATATTCATGGTACGAACCCAACAGTGCTTTTTCCAGACGGGATAACAAAAGCAGATCACTGCTCCAAATGTGCCCTTTTCTTGTGCTTTCAAATCCCAGGTACTTTTCAGTATCAAAAAGGAGGGGGGAAAGTCTTCAAACCCTTTATTTGATTTCAGTGTACAACTATGCTTAGTTTAAATGCCACCCATACGTAGAACAGTGGTTGCACCAGAGCAATCATGGCGAGATGTCTAAAGGGGTGTCAGCAAATTGGACAGGGTATAATTTTAGTCAATGTGTTCTTGTCTTATTTTAGTTCAACATCATTTCCCAGTTGCAATTCTTTTGAGTGACACATGGAATGCAAAACAACATAAAAGGTCTGCCCTGAGGCAGATATGTGTCCATGTAGGACTTTAATTATTCTTTTTGAATCATGTGTAATATACAAGCCTGATTTCTTGCATAAAAGTCTGATGAAAAAATTGTGTATCACCTGTGAAAGTATTTTTATGAGGGTCCTCATATTTTTAGAAGCCCTTGATTCAGAGAAGGGCCTTATTAGTCCATGTACTCTGGAATTTTCATGCGACATTTGGGGGAAAAAGCAATTGCTCCCATGGTGTTTTGCAATGGCATTTAAATCATTGCTTTTTAAAAAAGGCATTCTTTTATTCATTCAACTGCTGTGTGCTTAAATAGTACTTCCAGCGCACGTATAGCGGGCTATACATGTAAGAGTTTATTTGAATGTATTCTTTTACTCTGTTGCCTAACACCTGTAAGCTGATCCTGATCTTATTTATATCACTTTTATAGCAATGTAACTCCGATGGCTTCATGGAAGCAAATTCTGAGCGAAATCAGAGTCAGATCTTTGACTTCTAAAAAATAATATTAAACCAGCTCTTTAGGTAGCACTTGGTGTATCATTTTAGATTAACTGATAAAAAATAATGAAAAAGTTGTGTGTGAATGAAAATGTAGATCGTAATGATGAAATATGTTTTAATATTTAAAAGGGAAAAAAAAAAGAGAGAGAGAGAGAAGCTGGTGTGAAAGCAAATTAAAACTGTCGCTGCATTTCTGCTACAGATCGTGGGCCTGATTCAAAGGCTGTTGGAGTCAGCGGACAGGTTTTGACCTGGGCCAGGAAGGACAAATCCTCCTGGTGGTTTGGGAGCTGTGCATTGGAGTGTCAGGGAAGGTGTAGGTGAGCCCACACCTTCAGGGAGGAGAACACATGGGGGAATGGGAGTGTTGGCCTCTTACCATGAGGTGGCGATGGGCAACTGATAGGGATGAAAATTGACCCTTGGGTCCTCCATCTCCTTTGAAAACTGCTTTCTCAAAACTCCTTCTAGAACTGCCTTTTTTTTTTTTTTTTACAAAAAAATAAATCTACAAAGCTAAATGTTTAGATAGTCGAATTTGTACAATAACAACCAAACTGACAGTACTTGTAGCTGAAATTGCAGGAATTACAGAAAAAGGAAGGAGTTTCTGAACGCACCATTTTTCCTGAAGGCTGGACGTAAAATGAGATGACAACACAGTCAAAAAGGTGCCCATGGTGCTCACCTGGTTTGTCAGGACCCCAGCACAGCCCCACAAAGTTTGTTTCCCCCCTGCCCCGGGTGCTGCCTTCTCCCCTTGGAGCGATCCTCTCCTTTATTTGGACACTGCAAGCCTGTGTTTTTGGAGGGGTATTTCAGTTAGCATAAACTATTTGAAGACTGTTTGGAGAAAAGAACTAACCCACCCCAAAAATCAGTGGGAGAAAATACTCCTTGTTTATAACTGTTCTGAGTTTAATCACTGAGATGAGATGAATTTGCACTTCCAGCCCTGAGTGTGCTCTGATTTCCCTACAAAAATGTGTTGTGGGATTTGCATTGTCTCTGGTGGGAGTAGCACAGGGGGGAAAGAAATATTTTCCCCATTTTTTTTTATTATTATAGATTATTATCCCCTCAATTTATCATGTGAAAAACACATAAGTAGAACATCTGCTGGATTTAAATGATGGGGGAAAAAAAATCAGCTTCTCCTGCTGCATAAGAAAAAGCAGGAAAGAGAAACCCAGCGAACAGGAGCTCAGATTTGGTTTCCTGCAGAAAATGTAAAAGCCAATGTTTTGGCAAGTCCCATTTTCTCCCCCAGTGTTTGGTCCCTCTCGTGTCCTGGGTTCCGTCGGCCGCACGCGGGAGGCTCCGCTGGCCGGGTGCCCGTGAGCGGGCCGTGACCTCGCGCTACCTGACAGTCAGGAGCGGTCACTCACAATTCGCCGGGATGAAAAATAAGCATTTGGTGCCTTTCTTTAGAAACATAATAGACAGCTTTGCTTTCACACCTCCTAATAGCCTTGTTAAAATTAGTTTCTCTAGCAGGATGCTTTTTTAGCACATGGAGCTTTACACGTCTACACTTTCCAGAATTTATTAGGATTATTTTTATATTGTATATATTTTTTATCTTATATTTCCTGATGCCACCCTGTGCTGATGCCAGTTTAGTAGCTCCAGCTGTTGTGAGTCACGAGGGGAAGGGATCACACAGACAGAAATTTTAGTTGTCAAGTCAAAGCATTAACCCTTCCAGGCCAGCTTTGAAGCGCTACCTGTTTGCAGACAGATCACCTGCGCTGTTGTGTTCCAGAAGACCAACCCGGCCCAGGCTCCCACACTCCAGTGATCGTGGTGGGCTCTTTATTCCAGCAGTGGAGGTGGTGGGACATGAAACCTCCCATCTTTTCTGGGGGTGTTTGGTTTCTGCGGCTGCCGTGCAGCTGCGGAGAAGGGGTAGAGCAGCTTCTCCCTCTGCAGCCCCAAGGCCTTCACATTCCTCTTGCCCTTCAGGAAAGGAGTGCCTTTTTTTTCCAGGAGCCCAGTGTTATTCAATGGAAAGACAGGAACAATTTTAAGCTTCCAGGTCTGTGTAAGCTCTATTGAGAGTGGAAATTAGTTGGGGCTCCCTGTGGCGTATGTGACTATGGAAGCTACAATGCTCATTTGTCCTGCTGAGCAGTTCTTGTATGTGCTTTACTGGCTGCAGAAGTTATTTTTTATTTTATTTTTTTCCTTTTAGTCTTGCAAAGATCTCCAGTGGAGAGCTATGTGCTAGAACTGAGAGTTAAAGCTAACCCTCACTCATGTGGCACAAAAATACCCTTTCAGAGGTGGGTTAGGAAGGTTTATATGTACACTGAGTTAATGCAGTTGTGGAATAAATTAACTATCTGTTGCAGCCAAGAGTCATGGGTTTGCATCTCAGGATCTTGCAATGGAAGGGGGGGGGGGGGGGGGGAAGACATGCAAGTTAATCTATTTTAGAACTGGATTAATGGTTCTCTGTCTCTTTGGTTGAAAACAGTGTCTTTGCCTTATCCTGTTTCATTTTTGGCCCATTCGGTGAAGCTGAGTGCTGGGGCACCAACCACCTCCCACTTCCCCAGGGGATACTCCAGCTCTGCCCGTGGCAGCAGGACCCCACCAGGAGCCACCAACTTGCAGCCAGATGCCACTGCTGTCACTGCTTCTCTTCTAAAACGTGCCTCGCCCCCACGGGCTCGGTGCTCCACGAGGCTGGGGGAGCGCGGGGCTCGGCCTCCGCAGGGCTGTGCGCTCTCGGAACAAAGCCCTGCATCACGGCTTCCCTTTGTGTGCCAATACAGTGTCACTGGAATTCTTCAGCTAGCCAAAAGCACTCCCAGCCTCACCCCTCTCCGCCACCCTGGATACAGAAATAGTCACATCTTTTTGTTCATGATTAACTGACTCATGCTTAGAAATCATCAATTTAAAACCCATTTCAGGCAAAGTTACTGGAATGTTCTCTGCATGGACATGGCAGTATATTCAAATTACAGAAGTCCCCCAAAGGTGCTGAAAATATCCTTAATCATTTTAGGAGGGTATGGCAAATTTGGTGCTGATTGCAGTTATTTGCATCCCCTTCCCCCCTCCAAAAAAAAAGGGTCTGGGAGAAGTAGAAGTAAATGTGGATCCATAATGTGCACTGACAGCTCCTACGGTGTGATGGGGAGGGACAATTTGAGACTGTCACAGGACTATGCTCAGCTTCTTAGAGATGGGATTTCTCTACATGCTAAAGTATGAGGAAGGCTAAATAACTCACAGGTGTCAACGGCACCAAAGAATTATGTGTGTCTGACCTATGAAGGAATAAATCTCATTTCCTGCTTAAAGCCACAAGACATCCCTTTAAGTGCAATAAAAATTTAACATTTCCCCCTCCTAATTATCTTCTACAATTTTCTCAAATTTATAAAACCAAGATTTTCCAATTTTTAAGTATTTTTTTAACTGGTAGTTTGTGCTCTTTAGTATCATTTTACATAATTTAATACAATTTGTTCCATCCATTGGTTTTCATGGAGATACAAGCTGTTCGTTTGTGAGAAAGCTGGCATAGGAGTGCACGTTGGCAAAGAGTCACCTCCAGGAGTTTATTCAGATTTCAAAGTTGCATGGGGGCACCGGCCATTTTGAAGGAGATAAATGTTAAGGTTGCTTCTTTTTTTATTTTCAATAATATCAATTTGATTTTTTTTTTTGGTAGCCTCTCCCTGTCCCCTTTTTCAGTCCTTGGCAAAATGAGTCATTGTTATTTTGTCAGCTGAATTGCGGTAACAGAAAATAATCTAAGCTTAAAAGAGTGGCTTTCTCTGAAATGTGTGTTATTGAATGAAAAGAACACAGGTGCTTCTTAATTATTTGTGCAGAAGGAAAAAGTAATGCTGAGCGGATGTGCTGTAGTGATTAGCGAGGCCGCAGCAAGATCCTCCTTTCTTCTCCCCACGCAGCCCTTTCTCCCTCCTCCCAATTGCCAGTAGGCGACGTGAGGAGCTGGAGGGGGACTGTGCCCCTTGCCCCCATGGAAAGGTGCCTGTTGGGCTTTCAGATGTCAGGTAAAGCCTTCCCATGGCTGGGATGGGGTAGGAAATTTGGTGGCCCTTTTCTCTGTAGTTGAGGGCGGGGGGGAGTCCCTGCTGGGAGTCTCCCCAGATGGAGTCTGTGCATCCCTCCCACAATGTGCCAGACCTCTTGGCTATGGTTTGCCACCATCAGAAAGGTGGGACATGGGGTTTTTGGCATAGTTTGCTACTATCAGAAAGGTTTGAGATGGGGTTTTGGGCTCACAAATCATGAAGACAATGTGTCACCACCCTGCATGACTCTTAATAATAGCTCCCTTTCCCCTGCAGCACAGTAAGTGTTTTTAAACTGTGTTAAACAATCAAACACTCATTATCCTGAAGTAGATGCATGTTTTGTGGAGGCTGACAGCAAGAATCTGATGTTATGTCTCTGAATGTGGACCTGGACCCACCACCTTGCAAGGTCCATGGGTGCTGTGTCAGCTGGAGCTGCATTCAGGTCCTCAGTGAGAGGTTTCTGTCTTTGCCATACGCTTCTGTAGCACTCAGCCATGGAAGAACCAGTTTGGCTGCTGGTGGGGTGTAGGGAGAGCAGCCATCGCCACCCTGTGCACTCCTCAGAAATATGTGGAAGGGATTATGGAGAATAAAACACTCAACTAAAATGTCTTGGAGGAGCAGAGCTGGCAGGGTGCAATGATTGGAGTGGGAGGAGAGCCAAGATGCCCAGCTGAAGCCACCTCCTCCTGAGAAATGTGGTGAACACAGATTTTTAGTGACCTCAGGTCACCGGTTACCTGTGGTTTACACCAGCGCCGTGAGGCTCTGCCCCACCGCGCTGTTAGGACGCTGGGGCAGGAAGGCTCGTGGCTGCCTTTGGAGGTGCCCCTGTCCCCAGTACCAACCAGACTCATGTTTTGACAGTGCCAGGTCCAACAGGTCTGAGACAGGACCAGACACCCCATCACACGAACACTGCTCAGATCACTGAGGGCTGCTCAGCTGAATTTTGTCTGGTTACTCGCCAGGGTGAAACAGAGTTAAATTCTGAGCTTTTTTTACCCTGTCTTGTGTGAAGTTGAAATATTGTTTCTCAAAATGTTGCCACTGTCTTCCTGAGAAGTGAACGAATGTAATGTGTTTGTTTTTTTTTTTTTACAAGCCCTGGCACTGCTGACTGCTTGTAGGAAAGCTCCTTGGCAGCCCCAAAGAAAAAGCCTATATTGACTCCCACACCTACTAAATGATACACCAGCATGAAGCCTCCTATGGGAGGAACTCCTCCAAAGAGGAAAACCCCAAGAACAGCCTGTGATTAAATAGCAACTCCCTGTTCTGCAGAGTGGCAATTTTTCCCCCCCCCACCCCCCCCCCGGCTTTCTTTTTCCTCCCCTCTCCTGAACCCCATTTCTCCCAGATTTGCTGCTGATGTTAAACTACCTCTCAGCTCTTGTGTGGAGCGTGCAGCGTCGCTGTGGCCCTGTTAATCCAATATCTTGTGTAGTCAGGGAAGCTTCCTTTTTTCCCCTGTTCTCTGGTTTTGGTGCTTTTTGTAACCCTATCAAAGCAACCACGAGCCTTGTTCTCTCCTCTCCCTGGCCATCTGCTTGAAGCATCTGGTAATCAGGTGCAAGCCCCCACATCCAGAGCATTCATGCTTAAATTTGCAGCTACCTTGCCACCCACATTGGCTTTTGTTATATTGCCAAGATGTACCTCTTTGTGTACTCGATATGAGAGAGACTCAAATTCCACCATCAGCCCAGTGAAATTGTGATGGGCCAGGGTGACATTATCACCTTTGAACATAGATATGTATCAACCTTCTCCCATTTTTCTCTGCTAGAGTCTCCAGCTAATCTCTGCTCCAATTGCTCGTCGTGCCCAAGGCATGTGTGTGCTGCAAAGGTACAGTTTTAGTTGCAAATAATGTCTCAAAGAAATAATCTTGGTCTAAAACATGATGATGCTTAATGTGTCCTTGTCGTTTCTGGGATTCTTCTTATATCCCTTTTTCCATCCGAGTGATCTCTGTGTATGTGTCTCCATATAAGAGACAAATAGAGTCACTGTTCTGCCCCATATTTTAAGTCTATATCTGTATTTTAGGGACATTTCTGCCTTCCCAACAGATTGACTAAGGATTACAAACTGCCCAATTTAGGCTTTGGGAAGTGGTTGCAACTGAAATTACCCATGGAATTTAAGAGCAGAAAAATAATTTTGTCAGAAACACCAAACCCAATGACCTTGAGCACCGTCCCCCGTCGCTTACAGAGGGATGCTAACAGGAGAAAAGCTCTGCTGCTTCTAATTTGTCTTTCTGCAGCCCTAGATTAGAAAGGAGAAAAAACATCTTGACTCGGGATTTTTCACCACAGCAAAATCTTCACGTGTATTCAATCTGTTATAGCAGAAACATCAAACTGAAGCCCTTCATTGTTGAAGGATATGGAGATGCAAGGTTTTTACTAGCTCCTGCATTTGGATGGAAAGGGTGCCCATCTGTTTGAGGAGGACTGGATGGATAATGCAACAAGAGTCGCAGATGAAAGTCCCAGAGTGAGATAAGCCTTGGTTTTGGAGCTGCTCCATCTGGTGCTGAGCTTGGAAAACATGTACCACCTATGACAGCATCTTGTGGACCAGTGCACCCAGACAAAACTGGGAACCCATTCCAGCAGACCCAACGTGCCTCCCATCCCACCCAGGGGAAGCTGGCATCTTGGCTTTTTCTGGCCTCTGAAAATCACCCGTGACAGGCTCAGGAGTGGGCTCTGGATCTTGCTGCCCAGTGCCAGCACACCAACCCGAATGTCTCACACTCAGTGCTGCCGTTCTCAGTAATGATCATGTAACAGTGATCTGATGATCCCAAGGTGCTGGGTAGTCCAATGAGAAATGTGCTCAGGAAAGGCATGGAGAACAGTGGTGAAGAAGTACAATTTCAGAATGGTGCTATAGATCAGTCTTAGGGTACAGGTATCTTCCTACATTGGTAGCTGAGAGGAGATTCATGTGTAGAAGGGAGATGGTAATACACCAAATCAAAGTGCCAACAGTCTTTCATTACTTACTGCAATCAATGCCATGTTATTCTTGGTATCCCCACCTATACATTTCTTTTTCATCCCAGACTGTTTGTTCTCTGTTGGCATCTTCCATTACATCTTTTTTAAATGTGGTATAAAAAAAAAAAAAAGCTATAAATAGCTATAATGCATTCATTTTTAAGTTTAGGGTTGATTAAGAAACAGCCTTTGGTGTAATTGCTTAGTGAGGTTATAAAATATTTTGTTTGAAGGGATTGTTTCTCAGTATTTGAAAATAATTTCAAAGGTAAGGAAGAAAACTGCAGCATATATGATTAAAATATGCACCATTTCACCAATTAAATACTTTGAATATTTTTAAAGGTAGTATAGCTATAATTGTTATTATTGGACTTTGGTCTAGGTTTTTTTAGGCTTTTTTCATTACGTGATTCCTCCCTGACCCTTGAAACATGAACCTGAGCAGATATTTGTGTACACGAGCAGGATGTGTTATATCCAGGTGTGTTTCCTCGTGTTCGGCGTGGTGGCAGCACCCATTCTGCTGTCTGTAAATGCACCTGTGCTTGCAGATTGCCCAGATGATGCTGGGACTGTTTGCATACGTGATTTTTCACAGAATATAAGAAAGAGCAGTAAATGCATTCAATATGGCTTCATGGCATTTTTTTCACAGAAGGCACTGGGCAGCCTTTGTTGGTTTCTGCAAAAGTCAGAAAGAAATCCACAGGGACTTTTCCACAAATGGGTAAAATAGAGGAGTATTTAGAAGAGGCCCTTATTGGCTTGAGTCATGAAGCTGGCTCTCTCCGAGTGTTGTGCTGTAAGTTTAGTGGGAAAAGTTTGACAGCAATTTAATTTTCATTGACAAATACTGTCATAATATTGAGGGAAACTGCATCAACAGTAGTGGTCGATGCTCAACCAGTCATATGGACTGGACGAGCTTACCATATGCTTAACTACAAACTTCTCTTGGAAAGCTCCTTTAAAACACTTGACAAGCTTAAGATACGAGTCAGTAATGAGCCTGAGCAGAACATGTGAAGTTTTACATTTGGTACAGAAAATGGATTAGTGTTGATGTGTTTCCTGTACAGAAGAGATTTGTATGCTGGTATCTGTGTAGCTACAATGCCTGTGTGCATTTCTATAGCCTGAGGTTCACCCAGGCAAAGGAAGTTTAAAAGTGAAAATGCAGAAATAAACCCCCCTAAAAATAATTTATTTCTTCTGTGCACCGTTGAGGTGATAATCTTTTCATTTATGTTGCACGTGCAGCGCTTGGATTTGCAGTTTCTGGTGGGAATGGGAATGCCAAAACACACAAACCAAGGCAACCCCCCATTATTAGCATGATAATTATTACAGCAGGCGATAGGTCCAGGCTTTCATTAATGTTCAGCGTCACTGCCTTCTCCTAGCAATGAACCTTTTGGGCTGATCACTGCCTTGAGCGTTTTGTTCCTGTGAACCTATAGATTTCTCTTTATAGTTTCACGGTATCTGAGCTGGTGTCTGGCTACCTGGCAGGATCAAATCAGGGATCCAAAGATGCAATTGCTTCATCTTGCATCCCACTGGGGTTTTGTGGGTCTGATTGCACCCCCAATTAGGGAGTCTTGGTCCAAATGTGTCCTCTGTCTCCACTCATCCCTTGGCAGTATCTTGTGGCACTCAGATTGCAGCTCCTGTATTTTTTGTCTTTTTGTTTAACTTATTCACACACTCACAGACAAACATACATGTGTGTATATATATTTAATCTATGCTTTTGTGTATTTAATGTATTTTTGACTGTGGCCAAATACTGCACCAGGTTAGAGACTCTGTTAGATAATTCAAACAGAAGTCTGACCTGATTCTGTCTTAATTTGCTATGTTTTGTTAGCATTGAGCCATTTGTAATTTAGTTACATGTAGAGTAGCTCAGTGATGGGCAAGTTTGAACAATACGGAGGGCACAATATACGCTCACATGAAAAGCAAGTACAGCCTTTCTCTGCCCTTTTTGCTCAGGAATCACTCACTTTTTTTCACTTTTGCTACGCTTTCCTCTCTGAAAAGTAACTCCTCATTAGAAAGAATTAAAAGATATCTTGAAAAATATTAACCAAAAATAGCAGTTTCCGTGGATGGTTCAGCCATAGCATATTTTCTTAGTGTAAATATTTTGGAAACTGGTTTCATTTCCAAGGTTTAGTGTTTTAAAGATCTTTCTTGCAGAGCAAAAGTAGAATTTAGCCTGACTTGGATCCCTTTGCCCCTCTGTAGATCAGACATGACTTGTGAAATAATGCTTTTAGAGATTAAATCAGAATCAGGTTCGTTTTTTTGTTGGCACATTGGTGAAATCCCCTGCCACTGAGTATAGTAACTGCCCTTTATTTTCCAAGTAAAAGGAATAGATGATCCTCTCAGTTTCCTCAAGTTGTTGCTCTTGCCCCCTATTCATCACTATTAAATTTTATTTCTTGTCTACAGCCGGGATTTCAACTGCTTGGCCTCGAATTAGATGGGTCTAGATGGTACCATCTGCTGAATGTTCCACAGCTATTAAGATTCGTAGTTTTTTAGCGTGTTTTTTTAATATATTCATCTGACAAGGAAAAGAAAGCAAAAATGGTGTCCAGCATTATTCATTTTATTGGTTTGGCAACCAAGGCATATTGGCACGGGTACATTTCTTGTAGTAAGTGCCTGAGAGAACAAGTGTAAAGACAGCTTTGAAGCTTGCCATGAGACCCTGTTTTATTAGCAGAGATGCGTGAGCCCACCTGCCACAGGCTGGAGATGTTAAAAAATCATAGTTTGGTGGCCTGAGAGGGCCAAAACTGCAACTGTTGTAGTGGTGCCTTGGCTGTGGTCTTCTCCTGGCACAGTGCATCACTTCTCTGCTTCATCTTGGAAATATTTGTTATCCCCTTGGTATTGCATCCCTTTCCTTTACTGGATCACAATTTTAACAGCAAAGACCTGAAATCTCTTTAAAGAAATGAAGGATGGGCACGGCAGGTGCAGCCACCCATGGGCTCCCAGCTGTGCCACTACCCTGTTGGTACCCCACTCCCCACGCCCATCCTGCACAAACAAAGCCTCATCCTCCATGCTGCAGCCTCACCTCACAGACACCTTCCATTTCATTCAACCAACATGGCACAGGGGAAGAATTCCCACCATTTTCTTTGTCCATTGCTGATGCTGGAGCTGTTCTTCCAAAGCAACCTGCAGAACCCTTCTCTGCACTGCTGCCAACCCCCTGTGTCACCACCAGGTTTTATTCATCCTGCTTGCAGAGATGCATTCATCAGCTGGTTTTGAAACCTCATTTTGCATTTAAAAGTGCAATAATTGGACTAAAGACAACACTGCTATACACTTTTTGTAAAAAAAAAAAAATAAAGCTCAGTGAAGAAGATCTTAGGTGGGGGGCTAAGTGACTGTGGGAATTCGGTCTTAGATGGAACAGGTCCAAACTCTATCGTCATGATCTGGGCTGTTTTGGGTGCTTTTCAAGCATTTGTTTGCATTGATATGATCAAACACCCGGTTCAGAACGGCTGCTTTAAACTCAACAAAACGAACGCGGGGATTCACTGAGGGTGAATCCAAAATCACGTCGGGAGCTTTGTGCCTCCTTTTTAACAAGACCTTTTCTGTGTTCACTTTTTAAACAATGACACCACACCGAGGGCTGTCGTTCAACAGATTGTTGGTTCTTTTGACAATTTGTTCAATGGAGGAGGAGTGAGTAGAGGCAGCTATATTTGTCGCTACTCTTGTTCAGTAGAATAATTGATTTTTCTAGTTTGGCAACCAAGTCCCATTTTCTGCTGCTTTATTATTTTTCCTCCTCCCTTCACATCTTCAACAAAAGACACTTTTCCCTTCCAGTTCTTATTAGAGTTTTGCAGTCTCAGCTTTCTTGGTTGAGGAAACTGGAGCTAAGAACGAATTAGTGATTTGCTTACTGGCTTTTGGGGCAGCACCCACAGTCTGAGCCTCGCTGTGACTTTGGTGCTGGTCCAGCTGGGAGGAGTAGCCTTCTCAAAACTGCCCTCCTGTGTGAGTATCCCCGCCTTTCCACCCTGGATTTCTTTTGACTCCATAGCCTGAGCAGTTGTTTTGAAACACTTCCCCATCGTATTTTTTTTTTAAATGGATGTTTTATGGAAGGAGAAATGGAGCTGTCACATCCTCTGGGAAGATCTTCAAGCCCTGTACCTTTGTCACAGCAGACAATGTGTCCATGACTTGTTCTTTAGCTGTGAGGCTCCATGCTTTGACAATGCTTGGTTTTGGTGGGGTGCAGTCTGTGAGTCAGCTGGAGGATGTTGCCTTGGTGGAGAGGACCATTTGTATTGGTTTTGTATTCTTTGATGATTTAAAAAAAAGCTTTTCAATAATTGGGAGTTAATAATGTTGGGAGTGTCCTGTGCAGGGACAGGAGTTGGACTTGATGATCCTTTTGGGTCCCTTCCAACTTGGGTGATTCTATGATTCTAATTTCAGTAGTTCCTCAATACTTTTCCTTTTTTACCTTTTATACTTGTTTATCTTCAAACAAGAGCTCTTCCTATCCAGGGTTTGGATGGAGTTATTCCTGAGGCAGATATCTGAGAGACTTGCAATGCACAATACAAAGGACCCATTCTTTGTATCATACCACAATAAAGAGGCTGCTCAGTCTCCCATAAGAGGCACCCAGCAGCGTCTCACAGGGATAGCCACCTTCTTCTGAACGTAGTCCTTAAAATCCTGTTAGTTTTTGGTATCTGGGCTGGATATTGCAAAGACTGGTTTTGAGAGCTGATATGAGGAGGTCAGCACTGAGTGTCCCAGTGCCACCACCACCACTTCTGGCCATGCCAGCCCTAATCCTCACTCAGTGTGGGGTGTGGAGGCTCCTGCAGGTCAGATGCAGTACCAGGTGCTGATGGTGTGGGGAGAAGAACGTGGGACTTGGCCATGGGCTGTCCTGCATTCCAAAGGGAAACCAAGGCAGAGTCCATCAGTGTTTGTCAGACCTGATGAGTGCAAGGTGTGGTCACGGCCAGGCTCACACCTTATCCAAGTAACTGCATCGCTGCTCTCGTGGAGAGGAGCAGGGCTGGGTGTTGAAGATGGCTAAACTGAGCAGCATGGGAGGAGACGTTGCAAATGCCAGGCCTCTAGTAGAGGAAAATGCTATTTTAGAAAAAAAAACCAAATTTTTAAGGCTCATCCCAGCTGGAGGCAGCACTCCACATGGTACACTGGGTCAGATATTGTCTTATTTAATCTCCTTTTGGAGGCGAGAGGTGGCTTCCTGGCCTCTTGCCTTTGGTTCCTGCGGCATCGATGTACACCGGGCGCTGCCTAGGGGCCGCGGCTCGCGGGCCCGGGGTGTGCGGGAGGTTTGCACCTCTACCCCAGGGAACTTGTGTGCTTATTTGCTGCCAAATTTTGAAAGCCCTTTTAATGTAAACACGTAGAACCTTCTCCAAAAAAGGCCTTAAATCTCCAGTACAGAACTATATTTGCATGCTAAACTTATAACCATATTTAATATATTACTGGTAATTGATTTAATGTATGAGTAAAACTAACTATGCATAAATTAGTAAAAGACTTGCAAGAGAAAAGTGCAATAATTGCCCTGATTTGAGTGAATGAAGTGGTTAAGGTTTCTATTTACTAGCTTTGTTAAAACATAAATATCTGATGTTTAAACTCAAGCGCCAGCCCTCTATGAGTACTCAAAACACGACTGAATTTTGCAAGTTACTGTAATTTGTGGAAGGCTTTTTCCAAAGCTTCCAAAGCCAGGTACAGTATTTCTTTTTAAACATTTTTTTCTCTCTCTCTTTTGATTATTGCAAATTGAATATAATAGTCTTAGCTAGTTTGAGTGTTAGAAAGGTGAACAAGCATCATTAACAGTAGGATTTTTGTAATATCATGTAATATTTAAATATTTGTTGACTTTTTTTCAGTTTTACATGTAGTAATTAATTTTGTCTTACTGACAGATGATTCTCAATGAGTGATTTTCAAGAACAATTCCAGACAGGTACTTTAACCCTTTGTTTTCATTCTAGATACCTTGCATTCACTGGTTTGGTTGTAATTAAGGGGCGCTGTGTGAGGCAGTGTTTTGAATTAAAGCTCAGTGCTGTCTGTATGAAGCTGTATCTTCATGATAATGTGTTTCTAGATAGGCAGTGGGAGTGCAGACCAGGGAGATGTCTGGTCTGCTCAGGACAATATATCTCTGTGCCAGACCCTTACCCACACCGATCCCTCCTGGTTTTGGGGTTACCAGTAATGGACCACGACGGCAGCCAGTGGGACCCCCACCATCCTTCTCCTCCCTCCAGAAACCCCTGATTCAACCTGTCCCAGAGTGATGGTGATATTTAGGTGCAGGATGGGAAAGACATCATGTTTTCCCTGGACAAAAAGATGACTTCCCAAGCAGGGAGGGAGGGAGGAAGGGGCACAGGGGCAGCGGGGACACAGCACCTGTAGAACAGGGCCCTTGTCATGCTGCAAACTTGTCTCTGTCTCCCTCCTTCACCCTCTCTCCTCGTTATTGATCCACCTCTTAGTGTTGCCATTATGTATTTCTCGTATTTACTACTGGAAGTGTGAGAATGGGCCCAGTACCTGTTTGAAACTGGTGAGAAATTTCTCATGGACCTAAGGGGTCATAGAATCATTAAGATTGGGAAAAACCTCTAAGATCAAGTCCAACTGTCAGCCCAACCCCACTGTGGCTGCTAAACCATGTCCTGAAGCACCATATCTACAGATGTTTTGGACCCCTCCAGGCATGGAGACTCCACCACTGCCCTAGGCAGCCTCTTCCAATGCTTCACCACTCTTCCAGTAAAGATTTTTTTCCCAATATCCAATATCCCTGGCACAACCTGAGGCTATTTCCTCTTGTCCTAGGAAGGTTTTTTCTTGTAAGAAAATCAGAATGTTTGTAGTATTGAGGGTGTGGGGTGGTGATGTTTGTTTTTTTAGTTGGTGTTTGCTGTGTTTGGGGGGGTTGGGGTGCTTTTTTTACCCCCCACCCCCCCAAAAACATCTCCCCCATGTTGTTGCATCTTTTCCTGGCTTATTTTCCACCCTCCTCTCCTTCCCCCTGGCCCCATCTGGAAGGCAAGTCCTGCTTGTCTGCCTGCACCTTCTAGAGGGTCCCAAAAGAAATGCTCCTCTGCAAGGTGTCACTCCCTGCTTGAAATCCACAAACCCTAAGAAGGGTCACTGAAATGCAGTTGTAGGGCCTCGGCAGGCCCTGGGATATTGGATTGGTGCTGTTTTGCTCGAAACATTCAAGAATAAAACTGCATTATGATGTAGGCAATAAGGGCTGTGCTATCAATTACAGAGAGCTGTAGATACCAGTCTATCACTCGTGCTGTGGCCATACTGTTTCATGTAAATCCCATTTGTTTCTGTGATGGTTTAAGCAACAGCATTTCCAGCCTCGCATTTCTAGTAATGTCATGCCAGGCTTGTAAGACCTACTACGATGGCGACAGCATCATGAAGAGTATTTCCTTGAGGGCTATTTTTTGTGATGTATTTTTGCTAGGAAAATGATAAAAACCCCACCAAAGCAGATTGAGTGAGTGAGGTGCAATTGCAGTTCCGCAGGGGCCGTGGGGCTCCTCTGCAGCCCGAGGGTGTGGGGTGGCCTGACCGGTATCCTCTGGCACCCCTCAGTCACTTCCCTCCACAGGTTACACACAAGAAAATGTGCAGAGTTGTGCCAGCTTCCATTGCTTACCTGGCCCAGGAAACAAACGTAACAGTCTTTATTTTAATATTCCACTTGAATAGCAGCTCGCATAGTTTTAAAGTAGTGAAGGGTGAAAAGCCGGGGACATCAGTTTGCTGTTTGTCTTTTCTACTGAGTAAGTCACTGTAATATTTTTCCATGGGTTGCTAATGCTGCCCTGGTGTGTGTGGCTTTGCCTGTCATCTCTGTGTGAAGAAATTCCACTTAAATTCCTTTAGTGCCTGCTTCTCCTTAGCTTTGGCTTGTGCCCACTTGTTGTTAGACAGGGCTGTAACTCCAGCTGCTTTGGCAGTTGGGCTTTCCCTACCTCTGCTCCCAACGGACACTGCTCTGGGTTGGGTTTGACTCACAGGAATAACTTTGTTACTCCATTTTTTGGCTCCTCTGTGCACGCCTAATGACGAAGAGCCAAAGTCAGGGTATCGCCCTCCACATACTTCCTCGTTATCCCGTTACGCGCTGCAGGAACGATTTCGCACTGTTTAGTCAGTGCCTCAATTTGGAAATTCCAGAAATATCTCTGCTCCTCTTTATGCTGACATTAGGTTCTAGGCTTAAGGTTTTGAGAGTTTAATTTATAATTATTCACCTCCCTTCTGCCTCTTCCATCTCTGCTAAGGAGAACGGCGCTTGGCGCCTGCCTTTTGTTCTTACCACAATGTTACTTGACATTTTTTCTTTATTGAATCACATCCCATCACTTTTCCTGCTCACTAACAGACAGGCAAGGGGTTTATTTATATATTGTCCCTTCATTCATATTGTCTGCGGCTTCTCCATTTTCTTGTTTGAATAAATTTCACCCCGGTTTTCATGCCATTGGGATAGAAGCTGAATGAAATCAGCTTCTCTAGTGATGGTTGGGACAGGCCAGCTATTGCCCACATGGCTCTTCTGTCTCAATGTCAGCATGCAGAGCCCTCATGCTCTGTCCGATTCATTATGCATTATTTAGCTCATCCTCTTGTCAGAACTTACAACATTTTAGCCCGTTAAGGGATGGCACAGCATTAGATTTCATAAAGGCCACGTAAATCACGTTCATGGCTTCCTTCAGTTCTTTTTGAGGGTTTTTTGGGGTTATTTTTTTCCAAATATTCTATTAGTTCTGTTACGTATGATCTCCCTTTTGTGAATCCATGCTGAATATCTTTAATTAAATCATAACTTTCCCTATTTTGTCCCTGATTAGTGTTTCCAGTATCTTCTCACTGCTGAAATCAGGCTGACTGGTGTTTAATTTCCTTGATCTTCCCTAGAGCTGCTGGTATATACATAGGTGTTACAGTAGTCTTCCCATCTTCCCATCTCCCTTGCTTCCAAAGATGTTCCCTGAATATTTTTTGAAGTATCCCCTTCTTTCTGCTTCTTCCTTCCAAATTCTGGCAGGCAGCTCATCTTTAGTAGCTTGTTTTGGGCTTAAGCTACTTGAAGAAGTGGATTGTTATAACTTCACCTTCATTTCATTTGCTCATCTTTCTTGTCCTTGGTGGTTGCTCCACACATTGGTGTCTGCAGGCACCTTGGCCACAGGTATCTTGCCTGGTGCCCCAGTTGGTTTCTTTGCTTGTGTGTGGTGTTGGATGGCCTCATGCCACCCTCTCCATGTGCATCCCAGTCCTTGATAAACCAAGGAACCATTCTTGATGTTCAGAGGTTGCAGCCAGCGTCCTGCTCCCAGATCACCCTTTCTCCTCAGCCTCAGATCTTCTCTTTGCTATTTTGGATTCCCCAAGACAGAGATTGCATCTTTGACCCTTTGTGTATTTTTGTCAGGCTGTGGTATATTTTCTGCTGATATGAACTCATCTTTGAACACTTGCCATTTCCTATGGAGTTGTTTCCTCCGCTCCTTTATTCCATTCAGGGTCTGTTCCTCCTCTTATTGAAGTCAGCTGGGAGTTTTGCCATTGCCTTCCTCGAGAGCAGCAGCGAGCCTGCGATTCACTGACTCTTCAAGCATGCTCTCCAAAATTAACCCTGCTGAAATTGAACATCGATATTGAGCTTTACATTTTAGTTGTAAATCCAACTCTCACTCCTTGAACGCTTCTTCTGTTTGAAGAATGGCTGCTGTGAAGAAGCCCATTAATTTTAATGGATCTCTCTGTGGTTAGATTTGGGTTGTAACATCCCCATTGTCATGGATGCAGAAACAGCATCAATAGAAAAGATTTGCTGGAAAGGGACCCACAAGGATCATCGAGTCCAACTCCTGTCCCTGCACAGGATAACCCTAAAATTACACCATGTGTATGAGGGCATTTTCCAAATACTTCTTGAACATTGTCAGGCTGTGACTGATTCCCTGGGGAGCTGTTCCAGTCCCCACCACCCTTTGCATGAAGAACCTTTTCCTAATATCCAACCTAACCCTCCTCTGGCACGCCTTGCTGCCATTCCCTCGGGTCCTGTCATTGGTCACCAGAGAGAAGAGATCAGGGTCTGCTCCTCCCTCCCTCCTTTGTGAGAAAGCAGTAAATTACTATGAGGTCTCTCCTCAGTGTCCTCTTCTCCAGGCTGAACAGACCAAGTGACCTCATACGACTCCCCCTCTAGATCCTTCACCAACTTTGTGACCCTCAAAGGTGACCAGATGCACCAAAATCCATTTTCTCTGTCATTAGGAAACTTGTACTGGCATAAAAACTGCTCAAAGAGTGTTTAAATCTTCGGAAAAGAAAGACGTAATTAAATGATAAGAGGACAAAAATTCTTTGAGAAGAAGGTTAAGAGCAAGTTTGGAGGGGGCAAGGTTTGGTTTTTAAGAGTAGTGTGAAAACTTTTCTGTTTTATTTCCCTTGCTAAGAATGCTGAGAGTCACATGGCTCTGTCCCCACAACCCAGCGCGGAACTGAGCGCGCAGGACCCGTGACTTTGCCCAGCAAACGGCCGCTCTGTCCTTAGCTCACCCCACGGTGATGAAGGCTGGTACCACAGATGCGGTGTGAGCTCACGCTCCCTTCCCGAGACCATGGAAACCCGAGCACGATGGAATACATCAGGGATGGAGTGGCAGCCTCGACTGCGAATACTCTGTGCTCAAGCCAGACACCGAGCGCTGCTGTAATGACATTTTATATCTTTCCTTCTCTCTTCTAGCAGAGAGAGCCACAGGTGTTCCACTGGAATTACTCACACATTTATAGAATTGGACATTCTATCATTAAATGGACTTAAAACTAAAAAGCCTTTGTCTGCGAAAGGTGACCAATGGAAAGGGACTTTGGATTATCTGATATCCCATAACTTAATCATATGGCTCTTAAGAGCAGGGCATAAGCAGCTGTGTCTCGCTAATATGCATGCAATATGTGTAAAGTGATAGGCTTTAATTCTAAACTTGTTTTTAGCAGGAAGAAAAAAAGCATTTAGATGAGGGACATTAAGATTCAGCATTAACCATTTTTTTTCCTCAGGGCAAAATTATTCATCACCTGATATTTTTTAAGGCAACATTTTTATTTTATTGCTCTATACTGCGGAGAGTCTTTCCAAACAGTCTCAAAGTTGCGCAGGGAAGTTTTATAGGCAGACTTGCAGGCAGTGTTTAAAGTGGTTTTCAAAGTCAATGAATTTGAGAAAGATATTTTCCTTTTCCTAAATAGTAATGTTGTCAGATCTCACAGTGGGAATAACAGAGATAACCAATCATTGGATTTATTATTTAATTTTCAATTTTATCCATCCTCCCACATTATATAAAGTTGATTTCTGTATTGTAGCCTTAATTGTTAGTTTGTGTTGGTTTAATCTGTCTTATTTAAGTATGTTTGTTTTAATATTATTTAAAAAAACTAAGACAAAGAAACTGTAGATTAGAGACTTTATTTTCAGGGTAAAATGATACGGATAAGTGAGCGTCAACTGACCAGAAATTATTTGCTTCTGTCTGTTAGACACGTAATGGAGTCATTTAACTAGTCAAATTAGGAGCTGTAGAAATGCACCATGCTTCATTACTGAGTTCGAATGGGCACCATTTTACATTTACGTCAAAAATTATCTCATAGCAAATTAATGTTTTCATTGTGCGGGAAGCCGGAGCTGTGCAGTATCAGCACCACCTAGAGGATGCGGCACGGATGGCTTAGGAATGTTTGCCCTACCCAAAAAAAAAATCCCTCCAACCCCGGAGAGGAACAGATTATCTTAAAAAAAGCAAAGAATTTCAACCAAACTTCTGCCTTCATCAAAAGATCCAGGAAAGTTTTGCTTGCTTTGCCTTCTGGAGCATCCTCCTTCCACACACAAACTTGCAAGGGTTTATGGCACATTTTGGGTTGATTCTTCCATACAATCCCTCTATGCCAATACCACTCGTTTTGTATCTTTTAATGCAAAAAGTTGCTGCTAAAATTCAGGTTGTCACTTGAAAAATCCAGAGAAGGAGATCCCTGGCAAACCAGGAAGAAATTCCTGAAAAGCCAAAGAGAAAGAAGGAATGAGTTATTTAATTTAACCAGTCACTTATTTATCTGATGAATGGGAAGCACTTGTGTCTTCAGGTGTCAAAAGAAAGACAAGAATGATACAGAAGTGAGGGCAGAGGATAGAATTCAGCTTGAAAAAAGTTATAGCAGCAAATAGCTCTGATGCAGGGACTCAAAAATGATAATGTAGGAAACTAGTGGCAATACTAGAAATCGGCCAGTGATAGCAGTGAGCTGATTAAAGCTGATTAAAGCATGGAGTGGGTTTGGGTGCTCAGCATTCACTCTTATGAAAGGGTATTTGCAGAGCAGGAAGTAGTATAAAATCTAATAAAAATCTAGTAGAATTTGATTTCTCTGGGGCAGGAGATGCTCACGGGTGGGACTGTGACCATGGTCACCAAGCCCAAGCTTCCCTCTACATGGGCCAAAGTATTCCCTGGGAATTCTTCCAGCGAATGGGCTTACTTACAGATGCAAATATACAGCACCTATGAGCAGAAATCTGCAGATGTGAGCCTTGGGTACGATCGACGTTACATATATTTTATAAATTCACCAGAATATCTAAACGTGTTTTCCAATCTTATTAAATGTTGTGCGTGCATAGCTGAATTAATTCTCCATATTAATATTCTTAGAAGACATTTATAGAACAAAACAAAAACATCCACAAAGTATTTTGACACAAAGCACAGGAGCTGGAGACAAAGCTGAGCCGAGAGGGGGAAGTGGACCAGAATTCATTTCGCATTACACTTATCTCTGGAGCAAATGATCACTCATTAATTAAAATGCTGCTGCCAATTGTAGTGGGAAGACAAAAATTCTTCATAATTGTGTCAAGTGTGTAATTTTTGTTAGTATACTGTTATTTTTCATATTTCAATGAGATGCTCTTCAAGATCCTTTTGAGAAATCAAATAATTGCTTGTGATATTATTTCAGGGCCGAGTATTTTGTCTTAAATACAGACTGTGCTGTGAGTTCAAGAATTTGACAGTGACATTAGGGCCACAGTTATGATAATGCCAACTTGGGAAACGATAGAACATGCCTGTGAGCAAGTTTTCTTTTGTTCTAGACAAAGCTTTTTCCCCCCCCTTCTTATTTTTTGATGGCTTAAGCTGTTGCAGAAAAGGATTTCTTTGAAACAGCAAAGAAAAGAATGTTAAGAGCCTTGCTTACAAGTACCCTGGTATTTTTTTCTCTTTTTTTAACCGTAGAAGCACTTTACCTATTATCATGAATCTTGTCTGCTGAGATAGTTCAGCCTTCATGTTATGTTTACCAAGGCCAGACTAGAGGATCAAATAATTTATAACCGTTCCTGTTGGGTTTTATGTAATAACTTTGGAACTCATATAAAGTAATGATCCACAAACTCTTTTAATGTTCATTATAAAATATGAAATATTTCTCAGAACCATTGCAATTATGTGACCAGACATAACTGTTTCACACATGAGTAAATACAGGGAGGTTTAACATAACTTTATTATCTTCCTGTCTTTTCCTCTCATTGATGTGATAATACTGTTTTAATATTTTTCTAAAGAAAAGTTAAGTAATTTCAGGAGCTCTATTGAGGCCTAGTTTATTAGTTTTTGTAATAGAGTACTCAAGAATAATTGTATTTATGATTAGACTGATAGTAGTAAATGTTGTTGTGCTGAATAGGGCTAAAATACCCTGAAACCTTTATATTATTGTAGAGGAATAGGTACGCATACATTGGTAAGAAGGAATTATTAATATCTGTCTGTCTGTCTATGCATTTATATTATACTCATCATAGTACCCAAGCACCTTCTCTGGAGACTTTCTGGGGTTTAGCAGTTATTAAAATGTCAGTAGATATAGGATGGCAAAACTCATTAAGGCTACGTAAAAAAACATCGTCCCAGGTCTTTGCCTGGTGCTTAGAGCTCACCTTTTATTTCCCCCTCTTCTTCTGATCTTCTTGGATTTAGGCAAGACTTCACCACAGCCTAAACCCTGCTGAAGCTGTTTGGCCAGCCCAAGCTCCTCTCAGACCTGGCTGGGGGCTTCAGTGACCACAGGAGGGTTTCTGCCCTCTTTTTATCTCCGGGCCCCCTTACCGGAGTGAGAGGCGCGCTCTGAGGTGCTGCCCGCCTGAGTTACAGCACGTGCAGGGAACGTTTGGTGCTAGAGCAGGGGAAAATAAGCCACCCTGGAGAAAACAGCACAGAGGGAAAAAAATCCTAGCACACAGAAGGATGCTCACCTTCCCCCTTTCCTTCCTCAAGGAGCAGCATCCACCACATGGAATGAGGAGCAGTGTGAAGGTGTGTGTTCAAAGTGAAAAACAGGCTATTTTTATTTTACCACTGTAAATTGGTAGGGTAAAGGAACAGGATTTTGGTCTCCAGCTGAATGGTGCTAAAAAAACCCCATCATCAGAAAATAAGATCTTTGCCCAAAAGAGCATCATCTCATTAAGAACTTAGCAAGCAGTGGTCATTTTATCCTGATTCTCCCCTGGTCTGCCTGGCACCTTTCACCTTGCAGATGGGGCAGGAGCGGCCTGTCCACTGCTGGTCCATGCAGCACCAGGGCAGGAGCCCACCAAGGGGGAGAAGCACGAGCTTGGTCTGTGTGTGTGCTCGGTGGTGGAGTCCTTAGCAGGTCGGTACGTGCCTCTCCAGGTAGCATTCTGCAAGCACACAGGAACTCTCCCCCCTGGCCGTGGTGTTTCACCTCAGAAGGATGGAGGTTCATCAGGTTCCTTCCTCCCATGGCCACCTCCCCATGTAAATGGGGACAGCACCAGCACAGAGAAGGTGTTGCAGGAGGGCTCAGGCTGGCTCGGCAAAGGATCAAAACTTACAACAAGGGATTGGGTTATACCTCAAGGATCAAAAGAAGGAGCCTCATTTTTTCCTTTTTTGCCTTTCTCAGACCACAAAAAAATGGTCTGATGTGGGACTTCACAACATCTCTGTGGATTTCCAGGGCACTCAAAGGTTAAATTTTTTTCTCTCCCACCTTCCTGCTCCTCTTGCTGTGGACTTTGTTCAGGGAGGGGTAATTTTCATGCATTAAGAGAAGTGAATCCAGAAATGTTATTTTCGTGAGTTAGGGATAACCTGCTGAAGCAAAGCAGAGCTGTGAATCCGGTGTACACGGTCATTCCTAACGAGAGATTCATTATTTCATAGAGTCCCTCTGCTGCATGGAATATTTGTAGGGCATTCTGTTCTTATTACCTCTAAATTAAAATGCCTTTATTTTTCATGCCAGTGCATTGAAGAATGAGCCCAGTTGTATTTAGCAGTAGCAGAATGTGGTATAACCAATGATAAGGTGGGAGGTATAATCTATGCAGAAGATGGGAAGGACAGCAGTAAGGAGAGTGGGTCTCCATTTTCATACTTGAGATCAGTTTTGTACCATTTTATATATGGAGCAGTTTTGAGGTGGACAGTTTTCTTAGGGAAAAAAAATCTGAAGTTTTGAATTTTTATTTTCAGTGATCCATGGATTTTTAGCACATCCATTTTAGGAATGTTTTTATCCTTTCCTAAGGCAGTTTTTTTTTCCCAGGCAGAGTTCTAAAAGTTAATTTATTTGACTGAAAACTAATTTTTAGCTTGCCTTTGGAAAGTATACAAAAATCAAAATCAGATTGTTAGAGATTCTGCTTTGCACATGGTAAAATGTAGCTCAACATAGGATACAGTTCCCCATTTGCAGAGTTGGAAGGAAGATCTCCTGAAGGCAAAGCTTTAGGAAAGCTGCTTTTGTCCCATGTGTTTTTTTCTCTCCAGAGAGCTCAACAGACTGGGTAGATCCATAATGGAGAGGCTGCTGTTGATCTTGTGATATTTGCTGGGTGTTCACACTCAAAGTTCCATTTAAACATTTTCTACAGGGGACCATGCGATTCCATTTGCCAGGGATGGAGTTTTTTTCCTCTGTACCCTTGACCTGGGGTTGCTGCACCCAGATTTAGAAAAAAATGTTGATGATTTTCAGCAGGCTTAGGCCAAGCATCCACTGTAAAATTCCAAGCAAGTGCCCAAGCTGATGCTCCAGGTCTGAGGAGCAGTCAGAAAAGATGTGTTTGCATTCATCCTTCACCACAAACGAATTAACTCCGTGTTTTCAGACAAGTTTCCCTTTGTGCTGCACACTGAAAAGCCAAGGCATGTATGAATTAGCTCAACAAATAGGTGATTTTTTGGAACGTGGAGCAACTCAAAACAACTCTATTTTAAAGTTGCTCTAATGACAGGCGGGCTTACCGTGAGCGTGTTCCACGTGCGCTCCCAGCACACCGTGAGATGTCTTAGTTTAACGTAGCATTTTCCCTGTGATATTACCAGCTAGGAAAGCCATCTTCAGTCCTGTCAGCATAAAAACTGCTCAGCAGGAGGTGAAACACATGAAGTGGTTTCCAGGCCTCTTAAAATACACAATTCATGCAGCTGAAAAGGTTTTGATAGCTTAACTCTTTTTTTAAAAAAAAAAAACACCTTGGATACCAAACGGTCGACTTTTTGTTGCTATCTTGAGACACTGAGGTTTTTCCTGCAGGAAAAAAAAAAACAACCCTAATTGTTCCCCACCCCCACAGCAAGTTAAGCCACTCTTCTCTGTTTTATTAGGTATCAGGCAGGAGATTACATCAGAGCTGGGAGGGGCTGTGAGTAGTTAAGGGCATGGCATGATGAGACCACATAGGCTGTGGTTCCAGCCAGCATTAACAATGCTCCTGACCCCAAGAGCAGCGATGCCCAGGTACCCATTTCTCTGCTGTGGTGCTTTGGAACAGGACCACTGCAGGCAAGAGCATGTGGCACACGTCCCACCTGCTCAAGCCTTGGTTGACATAGATGGAGGATCTGTACCCTAGGCCATAGACTGACTCCTAGAAGGGAACAGGGTAGGACAAGAAGTCTCTTTTCTTTCTTTTCCTTTCTCCCCTTTGATCAGGAAGGAGGAAGAGGGATTTCTTCACCTGGCTTTGCAAAAGGTCAGCCTTCATTTGTCTTCCTTGTGTGAGCTCCCAGCCTTCCCTATTCTCCTGCTTCAGATCTCTTACCAACCCAAACACACTGTCTCGCAGAAGGTGCTGCTGTTTCCAGGCTTTTGCTTCAGGGTTTGTCTCCACCTCAACCTTTCCTCATTCTGCCATTGAAGGAGGAGTCTCTGCTAAGGAGAGGCAGGAGCTAATTGGCCCCTTGACCCCTGCTCCTCTTCCCCACCTCTCCTAATAGGGCTCAGCTGTCACTTCCCTGAATCTGAATGCAAGAGTTAGCAGCTGATCCTGGGATGATTTATCAGGAGAGCCCAGCATTTCTAGATGGCTTTTCAAGTATGCCACCATATTTCAGGATCACTGAAAAGGGCAAGCAGGTCCAATGACCTACTTACATGGGACCAGTGACTATGAATAACATCTGTGTAGTGATGAACGTGCTGCGACCTGTATAATGCTCTGAGTTTGTACCTCTCTTTTTTTTGAGATTTTTTTTTAATAGAAATAGTGCTGATTTTGTAAAATGTTCTATAAAGTTTCATAAAATTTGGGAAATATTGTAGGGCATATAAGTAGATTGAGCTGTGGAAGTATGTGGCCTGCTTCAGAAGTGTAGGTGGATAATGTTACTGTTGTGGTGTCCCCCAGGACTTAGCTTTTAATGTTATCTTTGGTCATACTCAAAAGGAAGCTAATTTATGGGCTTTCAAATCAGGACTAATTAATATAAAATGATTTTATATGATAAATTCCTTTGCAAAGAATTTTAATGGTGTGTCTTTCGGAATAATTCCCTCCATAGTGTGGGATGTGAATATGGAACATCTGAAAAAAAGAGAAAATTAGAATTCTTGAGTACATTTGAAGCATTGACTATAAATAAAGAATATTATCTTCCTTTTTTTGAAGTATATTGTTCATAGTCATCCTTTGTGTATTAACATCATCCCACATATGAAGTCTGAAATCTGCTGTCTTTAGACCTCAGCGCTCTTTCACGATGGGTAGACGTGAAATTGTTGACTGTCAATACTGTTGAGCGTACAACCGGCACACGGAGGTTAGCTCGCCCGCGACATTGTCTCTTGAGATTCAAAGGATGTCATTCCTGTCTAAGTGGCAGAGCGATAGTACATCTGCACTCCCTGTCTGTGACACCTCGCTGTCATGTGGCTTTGTCAGTGGACAGCAACGCCTGTCATCTTGTTATGAGGCCCAACATAACGCGTACATCGCCCTTGACATACTATAAAGTGCAATGTGTAAAGAGGGCTGTGCCTGGTGTCCACGGAGCCTAAGTGTTCTGTTTTGAAAGCTCATATTAAATAATAATGTCCTCAGAAGACCAGACTCTGCTCTCAGCCACGCCGTTGAAAATCCACAATAGCAGCGTAGACCTTGGAGCACCCAGTTCTGCCTGGCTCAGGCTCCAGGGTGGTGGAAGACAAAAAGAACAAAGCATTAAGTGATGAATTTCATCCAAGCAGTGTTAACTTAAGGTTAGGGAGCACAATTGATGTTTTAGTGCTCTGTGGTCCGTGCATGCCTTGTCCCGTACTGGGCACTGCTGTTGCTGGGCAGGGGGAGAGCAAAGGGAGATTCCAGTGCTGGCACTTCAAGTGAGGGCTGATCTAACTGGAATCCCTTTTTATTGGAAAGGATAATTCATACAAGGTTTTGAGCACATCAAGAGTTTGGTGTAGTAGATACTTAGCCTAGGAAAAGGAAAGAGTGAATTCTTCTTTCTTTCAGTTTTCCTCTTGCCTCACACTACTACTCTCCCCTGAAGCTCATCCTTCTGCAGGCATTTGTAATTACAGGAGGGCATTCACAAAGATGTTATTGTCCAGTGAGAATGGGAAACTGTGTTCCTCATCCTTATCATCACACGCTGCAATCTGAGGCCGAAATCACAAATATTTGAAATATTGCCTCAACGACTCAGTACCTTTCTTTATTCGATACCACATATGGAATTGCCACTGATGTGAGAAAAGGCTTCAAGTTTTGAAGAAGAGATTGGAGGCTTTGTGGATGGGGCTGTTTAAGCAGGGTTTTATGGAAGCTATTCTACTGTCCTGGAGGTGGATGCAGGAAAGAGCTGAAAGACTCCACATTTAGAGGAGGAAGAGTGAGATTTTGTAATTTATCTTAACACCTTCAGAGTAATTCAGCATTTTTTAACAAATCTCACCCAGCCTCCTATAGCTCATCAGTCACTGGATGCAGAGCCTCTTGCATGTGTCTGTCTATCTGTAATCTGTGTATGCATGGACATATCTGACCCAACAAGGTTCTCCTCCTTCCTGAGAACATGGGTGCTATCACTAAAAAGTGTTAAATACTATTAATGCTAATAAAGAGTTAACACTCTCTTTCTGTGCAGACAGCTCTGAAGAGCCAGCTCTATCTGATTTATGGTTTGGTCAACTTTCAAATGCCCCAGTGATCCCAAAGATCCTCTTGGCTCTTGCTGCAAGGGTGGGACTTGCAGGAACGTGTTGGTGTTTTGATAAGAAATAGTACTTTGTTAAAACACACAAACAGCACGCTTTGCTTTTCTTCCAAGGGCCATCTTTTCACTAAACTGCTGTTCAGTTCAGAGTTTATCAGCACGGTTAGTACTGGTTAACCTTTATTGCTACAAATATTGCATGTTCTGTCTACGTAACTGCCATCTGGAGACAAAGTCTGAATATTTTAGCAAGGTGTTTATAAAGCTGAATTCTGCCCTAAAATTGGCTGAATTGGTAGATATGGATTTCTAGGCTTGCTTTTGATAGTCCTGTGGTGAAAAAGCCCAGTATATTGATTCTCACCAGGGACTATATTGTTAAAATATATAAATGTAAAAATTGACTTAGGAAATAAAAATAAATGATAGCTATAAATCAGGGATAGCTGATAAACAAATAAATATCTATCACTATTATATCTCGGTATTTCCCAAAGATATCTGAAGAGCACTTAATTGTAACTGAGTAATCAATTATTCAATTAACCTTCTTCTCATCGAATATATATTTGATATAACTTTTTGAAGCTTAGGCTCTAAAAGGTTTCTATTGATTGCAGGTTTCAAGGCCATATGTTTCAGTTATTGGATTTGTGCAGTCAAAATTGACATCCTAAGTTCACTAGAATATGTAAATATTTGAATGTAATGAGTTTCCAAGACTCTTGGAGTTATGCAGTTCATTTTCATTACTTCTTAAAACTACACTCTTTTGTGATTATGAATTTCACCTTAGCAGAACACATTATTTAAATACATTTGTTATTCAGAAGACATTAGCTACGTAGCTTATTTTATGGTCTGGCTATGAGCTTTCATAAATTCATTTATCACACCGCTTTGGATGGAGTTGATTGGGAAACATTTCAGGCTTTTTGTTGTAAAATGGCAAAAATTGTGAGAATTCTTCAAATGAAAATATTTCAGGAGGACACTTTGTGATTTTGGTTCAATCCTGCTCGCTGCCAGCTGCCCACCAGCACCCTCAGCAGGATCAGGCTGTGACCAACACTCACTTGTATGAGGACTCTGCATGTGCTCATGTTGAGTTTCGAAATGGATGCTTTCTCTCTGGAGGGATTTTCTGGCTGAGTTTTTGAGGCTGTTTGTGTTGGTTGATGAAGTGGGCGCGTGAGGATGTGCTGTGCAGACAAGGCAGTCTCACCTTCCATGAACATGAGCTTAAAGTACACTCTTTGCTTTCACATTCATCACTAGTGAGCAGCAGCTTAAATTAAGGCAACTGATTTCAGCAGTTACCCAGCTCTGGTAGTAAGGGACAGCAGAATTCTGCTTTCAGTGTCTGCAAGGTCAAAATGGAAAACTGGAATGTGGGGAATTTAACCCTTCCATCCCTGTAAGAGCCACCTGGTCTGGACCTCTAGACATGAAGCAGGGTAGAAATGGCTTCTTGTGGGTTTTTTTTTTTGTTTTACATGAGCACCTTTGCTCCCAGGAGCTGAGCTCTGGATTAGCTTCCACCACCAGTCCAAAGTGCCCCTGGCTGCCCCATCACACTGAGAGCCCCCAAATCAAAGGCCAGAGGAAAATATCAGCAAATCTTTTGACAGACTGGGAAAGAGTTGTTTACTTATTCCTTTATTTCAGAATGTGATGATATTATGGATTTCTTAAGTAAGACTCCCTATATTTTAGATTTTTTCATATAGGAAGAAATAACCTTACAAAGGATTGTAAATGGTCATCAGACTCTCAGGGTGCCAGGATCCATCTGTTAAGGATGAAGTTTTCTGTGCCTCTTCCCTTTGGGGTGGGTTTTGTGCGGATAGGTTGATCTGTAAGCATCTGAGGGACATATTGTTAAATAACAGTGATTTACATAGATCCAAAACCCCTGCAGCGGCGTGGAAACTTGAAGAATTCCTTCTAAGTGCTCCCTGGCTTGATCAAAAGAAAAGCCTTAGAATGGGTTAATAATAATCTGACGGTCTTCAAAATTTGTTTGATATAGCAATGCACAAAAATATTCGTTGCTGGCAACTCTCTTGACAACCTTTTGATATTTAGATTTTTTGTGTGTGTGCTTCAGTGTGTAATAGATTAACTTGGCTCTGCGGAAAAGGTCTTTATAGAATCCTTAACTGTTGCACTCATTATTGAATAAACAGCACTTTCTTCATGGGAAAGGAAAAAAAAAACCCCTGCAGATTTTTTCCCTCTTAAAAATGCATTCATAATCTAGATATTAGCAAACATTTATTTTTTTTTCTCCTCCTGAAAAATATCATAAACAGTCTTGGTTTGACCTTGTTAATGCAGGACCACTTTAGTAATCTGTGCCTAATGATTTTTTACATTAAACCACAGCTTGTGTTGGACCCTTGTGTGTCACAGTAATTTAAGAACAGTCATTTTGCACATTCCGATCCCATTATGTTACATTGTTCCTGAATAAAGACTGGTATTATGTTGCTCCTATAAAGGGCAGAAGTGGCCTGAATTTTATCTGCTGAACGAATCAATCTGGATTATGTCAGCTGAAAAGAATTGTGAACTGCAGTCTCCAGCAGATGGGGAGATTTTAAAAATGTATCTGTTTGGTTGTGAATACATCAGCTAAGATAATACCTTGTGGTGACTGAAAAGTAGATTTTCTCCCTTTTTTTTCAATGAAGACTGTACCAATTATCATTTCAACATAAAGTATTAGGAGATCAATTGGGAACTGAATGCCATTTCCTAATGTTAATACAGTGTTTTATTTAAGCTGCCTTGACAGGCTGTCTAGGCTGTGGGAAAAAGACTGAGCAAATAATGAGTAAAGGGTTTAGAAAAAAGACAGAGGGTGGAGCTTGGCAAACGATGTGAGCTATTCATCAACAACTCAACAAGGATGATGGAAATAATAAGTACTCCTTAAAGAAAAGGGGAAAGAATTTTTTTTAAAGAAACAGTTTCCTTTAAAAAAAATATTTAACTCTAACTTTGTATTACTTTCTGATTAGCTGATTTTAAACTTCCTGAAATCAGCCAAAGCCTCCCTTTGAAATGGATAGTATACGTTTAACCAGCACATTCTTTAGCAATCAGTTAAAAAAAAGAAAGTGTCTAATTTCCTGTTCATTTGTGCAAATTTCTTACCATGTGGCATTGTCATTTAATATCTAAAGTACATTAATGCATTTCTATAATGCCAAAACCCTCAGACAAATCCCCTGTGTGAAATAATTTGTGTGAACTTTGAACCAACCATGAATAAAATCAAGATCTTATTATGTCCTTTATTTATATGGTACCAAAAAGCTTTGAAACTCAATACCAGTGCCAACGCGATACGCACATTCACTGCCATGCTTTAAAAAAAGAAAACCCACCCAGATTTCCACATTTTTTTGAGTTTTACCCACTATTCAGATGCCTTTCTGTTACTTCTGAAAATATTTGCCTTAGACATCAATGGGCTATTCTAATATTATTGTGTTCTGAGTTGCTAAAATTTACATTCAGCAGATATAATTCCACCATCTGTAAAGTTCTAGATTTTATAATACTTATAAGCTGTTTTTAATCTATTTTTACTGCCATGTTCTGTCCTGAAATGTCAGGGAGTGCAGACTAGGTCTCGGAATTAACATGACAGTTAAGGAACTTGGCAAGGTTTTACAGCAGATTGTGACATTAACAAAGTACAAAGGAGAATGGGGAAATTAACGTTAATGTATGCTTGCAGACACTATAAAAATCTATATGTCCATGATCGGGGATCTAAAAATAGGGATGTTTTTTAGGTTGATGCCATTAAATACAGAGCTTTGCTGTGAAAAGAAATTTCCATATGAAAAGCAACTTACTAAAAAGTAATGCTGTAATCCCTGCTCTGGATTGAACCACAGGTTTACAGATCCCAGGTCAAGTAGGCATATGGCTGGGTTTGTTTTCCAATTTTGGGTTGGGCTTTTTTGAATCTCTGATGAAACCGCTTTGAAAGCACCAATATTGTTTTTCAACAGCTGCAAAAGATGGAGCGTGATAAATGTCCCGATAGATGGTAGCGGTTATTAAAATTCACAGATTGTGCAGTAAATCATGGAAAGTCCTTCCTCTTTCACAGCAAGAAGCTAAAATAATGGGTGTTCACTCATGGCAGGCTCTTCCTCCAGCACTGCACCCTCTCAGCCCCACACCCACTGGTGTCCAACCTCTTGGGGCCATCACCTCTGGTGGTTCTGAATGTCCATCCCTTTGTGGAATCCCTCAAAGATCCGGGATGTGGAACACAAACCTGCCCTCATCCCAGGGAAAACGGCAGGTGTTGCACAGGGGAACAGAAGTGCTGATTGTTGGGTCAGAGTCACAGGGAACAATACTGCTTTCTTATTTAAGATGTACCTTTTTTCCTGAGTTTTTGAAGTTACCCAAAGCCCCCTTCAGCCTGGATCCAGGAGGGCTGGTGGCTGAGGCCTTCCAGGCTCCTGCAGCTTGGTACCCACAGCATCTAATCCTGATACCACAGACAAGCCCTTCTCTTTCCATCACCACAGATGCTGTGCTGCTGCTTGGTGGGACCTCGGGCATGGCCTCTGGGGGACAACACGGGTGTGAGGAGCGAGCGGGGTGGCCGAGGGTACCTGTGCTGGGCTGCAGCTGTAGGGGTTTGACAAGTGACTCCCAGCACTTTGTGTTGATATTGGGTGAAAACACCCAAGCTTGTGTGCTGACACCCATCCGCGGGGCGGCTCTGGGACAGCGCTGGACAGCAGAGGCGGGAGCTGCCGCCGGTGAGTGGCAAAGTACAGCAAACCTTGCCACTCAAGGCACTGCTGTTTTTCACACTGTGTCCTGCTTCTGAAGCTTGTTGTACACTACCCCCCCCCCCCCGTTTGCATTCCCTTACGCTGCCATCCTGGCTCAGCCGCCGCCGGGGCCGAGCGGGTGCAGGTGGCAGTTGCAGGGAGAGCAGCCGAATTCCCTGGTGTGAACGCGAGCAGTCTGAGGCAATGCAAACATTAATCTCTCGGCTACAAAGGAACAGCATGGATCCATCTGTTACTTTCTTTGCTCTTAATCAAGTTGGGGAGGGAGCAAAAGTTCACGTAGCAAATGTGGGTATGCACTAGACTGGGACCTGAGCCGTAAAGCTGGGATCAAATTCAGAGGCAATAGGATTTTTGGATGTCTATGGATCCAGGGTTGTGTGTCATTTTGGATCTGTTCTTTCACCAGATTTGGAAGTGGAAATTGAATTCTGGGATGTGGTATTGGCCCACTCTGCTCTGTAACCCGCAAGGCTGAGTGCGGACTGCTGTCCTCATTATGACTGTGCTAACAATTGACTTTTGGTTTGGCTGTCTTGCTGAAAAAATGCACCCTAAATCAATCCCTTCCAAAAAAAGTATTTCTTTTTCTAGTTTACTTAATACTATAAAACATAGAAAATACTTTGTTTTGTATCAAATGAGGCAATTGTAGGGGTAGAGGAAAAGAAAGAGAGAAAGAAAGAGAGAGAGAGAGAAAAGAAGCCAAACACAAAAGCCATGTGGGGCCAGACTGTCAGACAGGCAGAAAAGGAGATGACAGCCCTTTTATCCATCAGTTGAGCAGTCAGAAAACTTATCTGGGATGCAGGAGGCCTGGCCTGAATTCCCTGCTCTGCTGAGGAGAGACTAACCCACATCTTGGGTACGTATTCCTGCCAGAACAGGGGAAGGAGCATCCCTCTCTGCTGCCTTTGCTCACTGCAATTCATCCCTAATGGGTGCAGCACTTGATTCCCTTTCTCTTTGAAGAAGCCTATTTTTAAAATACTGGATAAAAACTCATTTTCCAGAAGGAAGTATTGCTACTCTATGCAAGAGATAACCCAGTTGTGGCCATGACCAAGGTGGTGTCTGCTCTTAATGAGGTCACTGTTTATGAAACTTATTTTACCTATTTCTGGTAACCAGAATTTTTGAAAGGAAATGAGCCAAGAGGGATTTATTTTTAAAAATACAAGAATTTCTACACGGTTTGTTTTTAGAACCCCCTTTTCAAGCTCTTGGGATGTCTGTATCCTGTGTTCAGGTGATCATACAATCACATCACCTGAGGAAACGTAAATGCATGTTTTTGTGTCCGTATGTCAGTCTGGGTGTCCAGTTATGGATAGGAGTGATTGGAATATGCTCCCTGAATTCCTTCTCCTCATTGCTGGTTTCTGTCTCCACTGCAAGTGCATTGCCCCCTGCCCTGGTCCATGCCCCCCTGTGTTGGTGGCACAGGGATGGAGCACATCCCTGTTCAGGAGTGTCAAACATCATCCACGTCCACTGCTGGAGAGTCCTGAGCACTAAGGCCCCAATGTGCCTCAGAGCCGTCCCCTATTGTATCCCCCCCAATTTCTCTATTGGCATGGAAAACAGTTCATTTGGACTGGGTCAAAAATTAGGAGCTACTTCAATGAGATGTTTCTCCACAAGGTGAACTGATTTCCATGTCAACGGCTGTGTTCTCATTGCACCATTTCTTCTAATTCCTTACCAAGGGAGCTGCCCTATTTTTGAGACCGTGCATGTTCCGGATTTAGCGCGCTGCGTGCACACACGGCCACCTATCTGGACAGCTCTGCTCCAGCTCTGATTTTTCAATATGAATTTGAAGAAACTCACCTTTGTGATCATTTGTGGAACTTCACTTATCTGGAGCGGGGCAGCAGTAGGCAGGGAAGAATGACTTAAGATCCCTGGGGTGTAGCAATTATTCTCTCTTAATTTATTCTCTATTCTTTCAGTTCCATGAGAAATGAGCCACCCAGAGGTGGCATCTTACTCCTAACCATAGACCTGTAGTGTTTGACAGTGCAATGACCTGCCTGAGGCCACTGCTTTTCTCAATATTTATGCCTGTGGCATTGCTTGCAAGTGTCACATCTCCTTCTCTCAGTGGCTTACAAATAAAACACACAATGAGAAGGATCTTCAGCTGTACCACAGGAACAGACAGCCCAAGACATATTCAAAAACTTGATCTTCTTTTTTCAGTGAAATAAAACAGGGAAGTGTTGTCGTATTTCATGCCATGGATAAAACTGGATGGAGGCCATCTGAGGTGCCCCTGCCCAGAAGGGAAGACCTTGTGGGTCTATCTCTGGGCTCCTCATAGGTCCCTGCAATTAGGAGTGAGAAGAAGACAATAGGTTGAGAAGGCTTTACCCCATTGTTAGCTGAGGCACCAGGGATTGAAAACTTCTTGCCTGGCATATTCATGTGCTTCCCTGCCCTGTGGTTGTGGGGACTTTGTGGGTCTGTGGGAATGTTTAATCCTTTGTCTTTCCAAACGAATAAATTTCATTCATGAGATGGCAGTTTTATAAGTTTTCTTTCTTGTGCAACTTGACCATTTTGGTTCCTTCTTTTCATTCCAACGCAGAGCTCTCTGAATGCTAATGTACACGAGATGCATGTGATGCACACAAAATCGTATCACATGTACTTTGTGGTTAGGATGGATGGGTAAGAAAGGGCTCATACTATTCTAGTTGTAGAAAATCAGAGGTTTCCTTAGCAGCAACAGTTTCTGTTTGACTTTGGTAAGGTTCCCATGATTTCCTGTGTATGGAGCTGCTTAGCCTGGGAGCTTCCCCTTTGAAAGACAGACATTCTTCATAGCCACTCATCCATCTTTTGTTATTTAGCAACAGTTCTGCATCTGAATAAAGAATTATCTATCTACTTTTTTGTATGGCAAGCTTCTCTGGCCAAATGCGTTTGGAGTGGCATCCAACAAGCGTTTGAAGGAACTCAGGTGTAGATTGTAATGTGAAAACTTTGGGGGTTTTGTGTAAAGGCAACATGATCACTTGTCAAAAAAATGCTAATTTCTGCAGCACATCATACAATGTTTCCACTTTTCTTCTGCATTTTACATCTTCATAAAAAACAATTTCTAGGAGGATATTTTCAAGAGAGGAGCCTTTAGCAAAATATTGGGGTTTGAACCTCCCCAACATTCAGTGCGGAGCTGTTTATATGTATTTGATTAGCAAGTGCTTTCCTTGACATTTTATCACCTTCAAGCTCTTGTTGTAACCAGGTTTATTGGAAGTAGGTGCTGTAAGGTGTTTTATGGATTTCGTAGTTGGTTTCCTCTCTTTCTTTCTTACTTGGCTGATGTTATTCAAGATTAAAGTGTTATGGTAGTGGCTGGTCTGAGTTGAACCATAGATAAGTCCTGTCCCTCTGTTCCTGGTGAAATTGCCTTTCTTTTATTGCAAGGACCTTCCCTTTGACTTGCTGCCTCTGGGTAAACGATGTACTTGTGTAAGAAAATTATTGTAGGCTCACCTGTCCTTCAGCCATGCTTTTGTACGTAGATCTTCACTCTAGAAACCTTTCTGTAGACATTAGAGTAGCTGTAAAAACCTGTGTTCCCCTGAGATGCTACCAGTGAGCTGAGCTGCTGCTCTGTGCAGGGGAAGTCCAAGAGCCAGGGCTGGGGCAGTGCTGAAGCACCGGGATTTGTGCAGGGAGCGGATGGAGCTGTCAGTCAGATGGCTGCACACCTCGTGGGGAACCAGACACAGCCAGGTGGGAAATCTGGCAGGTGATACCCATCTACATGCAGTTCTGTTTCCTCTCCTTGGAAAGCTGCTTCATTGGGTGCTTCAGAAAGAAAAGTGGCTAAGTTTGGGGGGCAAACGTGGGGCCTGGTGGTGTAAATGTTTGTGTTTCAGCAATATGACTCCAGACGTGGGAGAGTTCAAGGAGGGATGAGATGAGCCTTGCAGGGCTGCTGGCCCAGGCTGGGAGATAACCCAGGAATGAGACAGGGCTCTAGTGCTTGGTGATGCTCTGTCTGACCTGAGCTTTGAAGGACAGCAGATGAGTGGTCCTCTGTGGGCATCCAGGAGACGAGAGGGCCCCTCTGCACCCCGCAGAGCTGCCAGAGGATGCTCTCCACTCCCCTGCTCTTCCATGGGGTGCACCAGGGCTGGTCCAGAGCCTTTCTGTGCAGGGGAATGCTTCAGCCTGACCCTTCCATTCAAGCTGGTGTGGGCTTGGAGAGTACATTTAGGATGCATGTTCCTATATTTAAGGTTTTAACAGAATTTGAGAAGTGAAGCAGCAAGGTACTGGGACAAAAGACAACTGTACTGGTGGCATCAGGGGAGCCACTTCCAGCAGGTGCCCAGCTGGGCTTAAGATTCCAGCTGGCTTCAGGGAGCTTGGGAAATAGCTGGAACTTTTGCGAGAGCCACACGAGGGAGCTCAAAACCCACAAACAAAGAGGAGAAACGCTTCTGTGATTTTTTTTTCCTCTCTTCCCCCCGCCCCCCCCCCCCCCCCTTCCCTAAGGTCTCTCGGACCTGGAAGCTCCCCCTCTGCTGAAGAAGCACAGGCAGGGCAGGACTTGCCTCACCCCAGCTGGATCAGGGTTGGTCTGGGTGTTTGGCACGGGGGGTTCTGAACTCCTGGGGTGTCGTTTCAGCTTTCAGGAACAGAGGAAACAGAGCCTCCTGTTACAAGAGTGTGGGGAGCAACCTCCTTCACCCCCTGTGCACCCCAAACTCTCACGGCTTGAAGGTTTTTTGTCCCGAGTTATTTACAAAGAGCTGGGGTGAACAGTAATTTTGTTCTTGACAGCACCAACACTTTGTGCTTAAATAGCAAATAGAACTCTTCTGACAGCTTTCACTGTCCCATTCACTCCTCCCTACTGTGAGGCTTGGAAGATATTTCCTCTTCAGAGGTTTCAAACCAGCCTTTCCCTGTCCTGCCCTCTGCTCACCCCTTCTGCTCTCCCCATGCGTGGCAGCTCCTCTACGGTTGTGGTGGGGGCAACATTGCACCCAGGCTTTACTCTCTGTGGGGCCACAAAACTGCATCAAGAGAACCTTGCAGTGAAATGTGCCCTCAGCCTGCTGGGAAAGTTGTTGATATTTTTTTTTCCAAGCCCTACTCAATCTAGTTTGTGTTTCTTTAATGGAAAAGCTTAATTTCAATTTACAATTCGCGTCTAGAGGCTTTGCTGTCACACTGAGACTTCCTACAAGGCACCCAGTAATGTTGCTATCATTTGCATTGCTCTAACAAAAAAATTTCCATCTGTCTTCCCAAATCCATAAAACTCCAAACAAACAGCAAATACCATGGATGTCTGAACACACAACAGCATGCCATTTTTCTTCCAGCATTAGTGTATGTTGCAGATGTTAAACTACTTCTCTTCTGAAGGGTTTGAGAGACTATTAACATTATTCAAATTAAATTCAATACTGATGTAAGTTCGTGCCTTTGGGATTATACACCAAGTACGATGTCTCCTCTTTCCATCAAGAGCTGGGCTCATTCCTGTGCACCAGCCAGCTCTGCTTCAGGTGCTCTCTGTAAACCCAGAACCTCTTCAGACAAGTGATGATGCTCTTGTCCTCAGCGTCCCCCTTCCCCCTGTGAGCATCCCCTCTGGCACTTTACAAGGCCATGGTGCTATGGCTCCCTCGCTCCTTGTCCCCTCTCTGTTCATCCTGCTTTGCTCCCAGCCTGAGGATGTGTTGCTCTGGGTTTCTAGAGGAGGCATATGGTGTTAAATACAAAATCTATGCTTATCAGAATTGCAGCCCTACAGTTTTCTTTGATTCCCTTTCTGCTGGGACCAGTTCTGCGGCCAAAGCCCCACTGCATGTGGTGCCCAAAGACCATGACCAACAACCAGGCCCTCTGCAGTTCTGCTGTCTGAAGGGTTTTTGCTGTGCTTCTCTCTTGCTAAAGAAATGAGTCGAAGGCACATTCTTATCACAGCCAACTTCTTCCTTCCTCAGTATGGGGTTTTGGTGTATTTTGCCCCAGAGCCAATACATCTAGCGAGGCACGGAATGGTGATCAGTGAGCTGGTGCAGCCTGGATGGGCATGGTCCAGTCCCCACCAGGTGCTCCTTTATATGGTGATGCTAATGCTATTTTCTTGTAGGTAGCATCATGAAAACAGTGTGATAATCCTGATGTGTCTTTGACTTCCATCAGGTCCCATGTTTAAGGCTCACGAATATCAGTGAAATACAAGACAGTGCTCCTCAAGTAATTTTTTTGCAGTAGCCCAGAGCTTCCACAGCCACAGAGTGTCACTGATGTGCAGTAACTCTCTCTAATATTTCCCACTTCAGAGGTGAAAAAATTAATTCCTGCTCTCTTTGCTGTGAAAGCCCTGTATGTCTACCTTAACTACTGCCTAACTCCAAACTGGTGCTGCATTCAAAGCTACAGATAGCACAGTCAGAGCTACAAGAATACAGAATCTCATGGTGATTCCCTATCCATCTTTCTCCCCCTAATTACTGTAACTCACAGCAGATCTTTCTAGGTGAAAAGTAATGATCCATTTCTGCACAGCGTAAAGCAGGATTATGTCCTGGGCGTGCATTTGCCTTTTGCTCTGATGCTGGTGCAGTGTCAGAAATACCTGCGTTCGCCCTCGGGGTAGGAGGTGCCTTAATCGGCCCAGTGGGGGCAGCTCTGCTGGAGCTCCTCTTGCCGGGGGCTCATCCCTGTGGGGGAGGGCAGGATGTGCCCCAGGCTGCTCATAACCATTGCCATGTAACTGCTCAAACCTGGTAGGATCTCCACTGGGGTCTGTGTCTGTCTGTCTTTCCAAAGGCTAAAACCTCTCTGAGTTTTCAGCTGCCAATGCATGGAGAGCTGGCGTGACCTGAGCGTGGCTCTGCTGCCACAATCCCTGCGAAGAGGGCACGTTCATTTTTGATTTCAGCCCGTTGTCCATCCTGTTGGTGTGCACACAGGGTACTCGCTCTGAAGGGGGGGTGTATATTTAGTGAATGAGTTGCTTGCAAGGCATTTTTGCTTCTTTACTCAATTTGCTGCAGTTATTTTGCTCGGTAACGTAGCTGGCTCACCACAACACAATCTGGCACCTTCAACGGGACTAAATATTGGGTGTTCATCATCACAGTGTACTTTGTAGTGTTCAGTGAGGGACAGAAGTTTTGGGGGAGAGCTGGGATCAGCAGATCTGCCTGGGAGTGGGTAAGGAGGGAAAATACAGCCCAGCAGCTCCCGGGTGCTGCATCCCACCAGCTCCCAGGGCTGGAGCTGTGGGGCAACACTGGCTGCACACCCTGGAGACAGCACTGACCAAGACATATGGGGGTTTCTGCTGCTGCCACCGGGACAAGGATCCGTGTGCAGGGTCCGTAGCCACCAGCGTGTGCAGCGCAGCGAGGCAGGGATGCGCTCCGCGCGCCTCGAGTGCTTCGTTCCTCGATCAACCACATCTTCTTCTCCTGCCACATTAAAAGCATCGGTTCTGTGTATTTATCATATGAAGGTTATGTATTCACATCATATGGAGCTCAGTGAGGCACTTGAGGAACAGTTTGAGCTGAAGTGGGTTATTTTCTTTGCTTTTCCAATTAATCTCAAGAAGTCCCTGTTTTCTGGGGGTGAGGCCACAATTCAGATTCCATTTATACTAATTACCTACTCACTCGCTTCTTGGCCTCCTTTAAGCACAAAAGTAGAAAAGAAAGGAGAAAAAAAACCCCAAACTCTGGATGGGTTTAGTTTGATTTATGAAAACACACAGAAGTTGGAGCACTTCAGCAGCTCTGATTTGTAGAGGCTGAAGCAGCTGTGCCTGGGACAAGGCTGGCAGTGTCGCCGCATCGCGCTTTCTCCTGGCACAGCTGCAGCTCCCGCTCACAGCATCCCTGACCTGCACCACAGCAGCTTTTCTGACGTGTTGCTGTTGCTCCCATTCAGTGGAGCTGATCAGGGAATTTTCAACAACCTTGTTTTTCCACCTGAAATCCCAGTCTATTATAGAACCTTTTCTCCTTTACTGATTGTGGTGGAGAAAGCCAGGTAGGTTGAATTGCTGAGGGGGAAAAAAAACCCTGGGATTGCAGTTGAATGAATTATCAAAACCCTACACATTCCTTTTGAACAAAATATTACTTTTTCTGTTCAGAATGGCAAATTTTTGATCAGCTATTGAAAATTATGACAAGCAAACAATATAAAAAATTGGAATATATAACAAATCCAAAAGCAAATGTGTTTTTAAAATACTTTTGGAGCTTCCTGCTCCTGTTTTGCAATGCTCTTGGTTGAGAGCTTGAGTTGCCCTTGGAGGGGAAAATGTAATAAGAAAGTTGGCTTCACAGAAAATATGGACCTTTCTAATAAAAATATTAGCAAGTTGCATTTGAATAGAGGCTTGAGGATAGATTAAATATAATGGACATACCAAGAGAATACAGACAATGGTTTTCCTGAGCAATTACGAATCCACAGTCCTCAATAGTGGTGCTTTGGAGAAAAGGAGAGAAAGAGAAAAAATTAATATCTTTTAAAATGTGAACATAATATGCAGACTAATAATACACACTAATTTTGTTCTTGGGAGGATTCACCACTCGTGTATAGTGCCAGACTTTCCCTGTCAACTTCTGCAGGGACTTTGGGTTAACACTTTCCCATTTGCGGTTGTGAACTCTGAACAAATACTCATTAGAGCACAGATTATGGTTTCAATTGCTGTGGTGACATAAGGCTTCCCCTTCCAGAAGCCATCGGTGGGAGTGGAGAAAGGTAATTATTGATTACTGGAAAGAATAAGGCTGGCAAAAGGTGGCCCTGATAGGATGAGTTGGCCAGAAGGAGAAAGGAACAGACGGGCTCAGGCAGCTCAACTGCAGCCGTGTTGGGAATGGCGCTGCCGCAGCGGAGCAGCTGGGGACAGGGGTGATGGGATTTGTTTAAAGCTTTCAGCAGCTCAAGGGAAACCTTGAGCCTGCACAGGCAGAGAACTTGCCCTTCTGCACGTGGAAGTGCTCCAAGCCAGGGCATGAACTCTAGACATTTAGGTAATTAATTAATTTAGCTGACAGTTTTCCAGGTGGGCAGGCTTTCCCAAAAAAGTCTTTGAGACCTCAATTGAAGCTCAAATCAAATGATACCATAAATGTGCAACATGTGTAAAAATGAAGCCTGATCCCGGTTCCTGCAATATTCTGACCCCAATCCCAGTGCTCCCCTCACCTTTCCACTGAGAGGAACTCCCAGTCCCCATCAGTTACTGATCAGGAAAATCCTGCCCTTGTCAGTGAGATTGGGTTTTGTGTGATGGTTGTGCAAAGGAGATCCATTCAGCCAGGCTGCCAAGCAAGTGGGCGAAGGAGGCTCCTCTGAGTTCATATCATCAGGCTGTTCCCATGGCAATTGTTTCCCCAAACCACTCCACCAGTTTCTTTATGTTGAGTAGGAGACAGAAAGCTCAACACTTGTTCATTTCAAGCTCTTCTCTGCTTTAGGCAGCATTGTACTGTGGTCTTGGTGGTGCAAAGGAATTCTTTAACTTCCTTACAAGATTTTTAAGGACCCAGTGGAATAAGATCTGGACTTGGAGAACCCAGAGGTTTGTGCAGCTGGACCTTACTGAGCGGCCCATGTAAGGGCTGAGAGTTGCTCAGAGAAGGGCTTTCCTCTTTTGTATCTGTGCTGTTTTCATGGTTTCTTACCTGGAAATTTCACTCCACTGTTAATATTTTTGTGGCACCGAGTGGTATTTCAGCTTTTTGATGGAAGGGGTAACTTCAAACAGAAGGGACTTTCTGTGTCCAGGGGGGTTCATGCATAACGAAGACACTAAACAGATCATTTGTCGAAGTGGTGGCCTTCTTGTCATGGGTACAGTTGCTCAGCTTGAATATTTGAGTATTTCCAATTGGAAAATCAGAGAGTGACCTCAGTGCGCTGGGTTTATACCCATCTGAGGGTTCAGTTTATACCCACGGGTACTGAGCCAGGGTGAATCCAGGCACACATCCCTATTTACCTCAAAACTCGCCCAGATAGGTAGGTTAAAATATTACAAACTGAGACAGACCAACATTCAAGGCTTTTCTCTTAGGTTGTCAGTTTATGTTAATTGAATGCCTGTGTTAATCTAATAGAGTTTAGATTTATGGTGGGTTCTATACCATGTCATATTTTAATCAATACATATTCCAACATTTAGATGGACAGATGAGAAAATCTGCCTCATCTCTACACTTCTGTTCTATCAGCTGTCAATAATTCCTAATTTGAATCCTTCAAATGATCAGATTTATGGGTTTAAGTATATTGCATTAATCACAGAAATTAACTTTTGGGGAAAATGATGTTAAAGGTCATATGGAGTCTTGAAGGAGCAGTAACTGTGTCTGTCTTGCAAGCATTTTTGCAGCATCTCTAAGATGAAATGCATTAGAATATTTACCTATGTGAACCCTGCTGATTGTTCCTCGTGACTAAGGTCACCACGTGCTGGTGTGAGGGGTTAATCCTTGAAAGAAATGATTGCTGAAACCTGCAGATTTAAGAAGACAGATGTGACACTGGGCTCTTTGTCCTCCAGTAGGAGGATTCCAGGGATGCTGGATGGTGGCAGCAGAGGATCTCAGCCACCAGGGTTAAACAGAGAGTAGTGTCACCTCCTGGTGCCAGCACCCAGCCGAGACACACCATGCGATGAACTCCCAGGACATCAAAACAATAATTGGGAGGCCAGCAACAGCTTGTGAGCTCCCTAAGATGTCCTTTTAACCCCTTCCTCTCTGTCTCCAGATCAGCTGCCCATTCTCATTGGCTTCACTGAGGTAAACCAAGAATAGCTCTGTTGGTTCCGTTGGATCAGCGCTAGAGCCAAAGGGAAAGCCCCAGCCCACAGTCACCCCATCTGCAAGAAGCCAGGGTGATACTGCAATGGCTGCAGTCTTGCAGATAGCAATTAATGTCTGTGAAGTGCTTTCTGAGCTTGGAACAAAGAGCAAAAAATCATTGTGTTCTGAATAAGCAAACTGAAGAGAACAACCGTAAAATTGCAGAGAATTCACTGCAGAACCTAACAAGGCCTCTGTGTTTTTAATTTATATTTCTGTTCACCACAAGCATGTGCTAAGAAAACCTCCATAGAAGAGAGGTCTTGTCCCTTTTAACAGACAGCTTCGTCTCCAGATATATCTGTATTCATGCAAATCCATTATAAGCACAGTGTTGTCTGAAATACAGTTAATAAATGAAGGTAGCACAAATGTGATTTTAAATCAGTTTAATAAAATTAGTCATGTAGATTTTAAATCATTTTTACAGTTGATTTAACATTTGTGACTGGTTTATAGATTATGATATAGGATGGTGTTTGCATCCTTGCAATTTTATTCCAATTTAGAAACAGTACAAATATTAATTTTTGCTTCAATAATGGAGCCTCTGAGAATTAAACTTGTCTTTTCTCAATACACATTTTATGAGAATGCTTTAAATATGATTTTTAATATTTTTGAGGACTTTATTGCACATAAAGTTCTTTTAACTAGGACTTAAATGGGATCTGTTCACAAAAGTTTCTTGCCAGACATATGCAAATGTTTTCCATGGTTATTTTAATGGCGTGAAGTACGTAAGAATTGTTCTTCATAATTTGAGACGTTTTGTAGAAGTAATAAACAGTTGTAACAAACTCCACATACCAAAAGGAAAGAAATATCCTGAACAGAAATAATAATGATGGCTCTGTCCTCAAAAAGACAGCAATAACCCCCAAACTTCAAGGATTTAAGGTGACAAGGAAGGCTCTAAGCAAAAATGCCTTATTTACAGATCTTGCCCTGGTTCAGATGACTCATGTAGAAAAGAGGAGTTCACTATAGGATATGTTAGGGAAGCTTTTTGTCTCCAGATCATCAACTTTGCATTTGGAAGCAGCTGGTAGGACTGAAAGTGTTTGCAGCTTTTGGCAGTTCCTCACACGACCAAGTTCTTCTTCTGAAAGGGGTCCACAAGGTGCTTCCAAATGCATGGCAGCCTGTTTGTGGTGACTGCAGCAAGACCTGGGTTAACTGACACCCAGGCAAAAATGTGCCTCTAGATGGTGTGTAGGTGGCCTGTGCCACTTTGGCAGGGCATCCTTTCTGATGACTTGTGTGCCTCGGGTCCTACCAATGGGTCTCCTCACAGGTGGAGGTGCCCTTCACTGTGGGGAGGCTGGGCCATTACACAGGTGCATGGACCTAGGTCTGAACTATCCAGGATGGTCAAAAGTGAAAACACACTGTTAAAAACGTCAGGTACTTTGTCATAAATCAAGCTCCAAGCACTTCATTTCCTTGCGCCGGCACGTACATCGCTGCAACTCTGCAGTCACCTTCCTCGTCCAGGCTGGAGCACTGAAGATGGGCTCTTCTAGGCACGAGAGAGTACTGGGCCTTCAGGAAACACAAGAATACATTAAGAGTCGAAGGATTTTAATAAATAGACAAAAGTAGAGGCTTCAATTATGTGTGGCTTTTATTAAGTTTTAGACGATGAACTTTCCGAAAGCTGGAAGGAAGGCAATCTTGTGACCTAAATAATTACCAGACTTCCTTCTGTCTGGGGAAAATAATGAAATAGATTAGCTCAGACTCATTTCATAAAGAATTAATGGTGGAAAACATAATTAATGCCAATCAATAGATGTTTGTGCAAACAAATCTTGTCAAATTTAATCTGATTTTTTGACGATAATGCAAGCTGGTTTGGTAAAAGTAGCAAGGTTGAGGTGGTAGACTTCTGCATGGGTTTTGTCTTTCTGCAGTGTGACATTTTGATTACTGCAAACAAGCAAATTCCAAATTAATGAGTGTTTTCAAACTAATATTGGGACATTACTAGGTGGTGCATATTGAATGGAGCTCTTAGATTGGAAACATGGCTGGTGAACTTGGTGCTGCATTAAACTCTGGAGTCACAGGTTTTGCTCCTGACTCTGCTCCCATGTTATGGTGTAATACCTGCTGGATAATCAACCTAGAGTAATGAGGACTTCAGCGGATTCTCATCTTTGGTTATTTTACATGAAGATTGGATAAAAAAAAATAGTTGTGGTCTAGTTCAGCCACAGCTCTTGGACTCAAAGCACAGATTAATTTCGGGAAGTCCTCTAGACTGCATGAGCTTAGAGGTCAGGACAAGTGGTCTCAGCAGTGCCTTCTGGCTTTATAATCCAGGAATTGAGTCAATTAGTGATGTGTCTTTTTTTGGTTTTGTTTGATTCCAACCCTACCTTTACCCTCATTTGTCTCTTTTCTGTTCACCGAGTTATTTTTATTGTAGCAAAGTTCCTCCTTTGCAGGATGAAAGGGCAGCTCTGTGTTTAATTTAAGGAGTGTTTTTGTCTGACATTGCTGAGGCCAAGAGTTGGTCTCACATCAGTTGTGTGACCACCAAAGGATAGCTTTGAGACAAAAGCTGATCTAATTCTCACCTCTGTGTGCTGCCAGGGGATCAACCCCCCTCCACCCCATCCTGTCCTGTGTCTGCTCTGCAGCCCTGCCCTAGCCCAGAGCAAGCCTGCTCCTTTCATCACGAAACGGGGCACTGGAGACTCACACCCGCCCTTTAGTGCTGTTGTGCGTGCAGAAAGAAACATGCTGTACTCTTTTTATCATTAAATATCTGATTTTTTAAGTTGATGGTGCCTGCTGAGCAACCAGAAGCTTAATCGGTTGAGAACCAGGGGCTGATGTGGAGAGCTGAGGCTGTTGGAGGCCCTGGTGAGGTTTTGTCTGCTGAGGCACAAGGGATGGAGCAAAGAGCTGAAATGTTCTCCAGGTTGCAAGCTGCGGGGATGTCTTGGGGCTCAAGGTCACGCTCGATGGGCCTGGGAGGCTGCAAAAGTCAACCCTGAAAGGCTGTAACTCTCTTGCCTCTGTTCATCTTCGCATAGAATAACCAGAATCAAGCAGTTTCCCCCCAGAAACAGACAGTTTGCTGCATAAGGTATAAAAACGCGATGTGGTGACTCTTTGGTGTGGAGCAAAGCCTCCCTTGTCAGTGATGCCAACTGAAAACTACCCCCGTGCAGCTGCACAATGTGTTTGACAACAGGTGTCTGTCACCTCGGTAGGTTTTCCAGCCTGAAGTCGCACCCTATCCCCGCCTCCACTTCTCGGTGCCCAGGGGGTGCTCAACAGCACCAGCAACGCTTGGTGTCCCGGCGCTGGGGGTCAGTTTGGTGTCCGTGCGTGCCTGGGGGTGGGGAGTCAGGACGGGGAGGAGCCCCATCCTCTGCCCTGGCAGCGCAGGGCGCACTCCCGGGTAGCGACCACGGTTTCGACCGGCGGGGCTTTGCTCCCCTCATTGAATCATGGAATGGTTTGGTTTGGAAGGGACCTCAGAGCCCATCCAGTTCCACCCCCTGCCATGGGCAGGGACACCTCGCACTGGATCAGGGGGCTCGGAGTCCCATCCTCATGTTTGATCTGAATCTTCCCCTTTCCAATTTCAAGCCGTTCCCTCTTGTCCTGTCCGTACCAAGCCCTTGGAAAAAGTCGGTGCTGTGCTCCTCCTCGCTCCCCCTGCCCTGCGCTGCCCCGCGGACACTTCGTGCTGCGCTGCCCCGCGTTGCGCTCTCCTTTTGATGCGTTGCGCTGCTCTGCGCTGCGCCCCTGATGCTCTGCCCCTGCCCTGCCCTGCGCTCCCCCCGCGCTGCTCTGCGCTGCGCCCCTGATGCGCTGCCCCTTACCTGCGCTGCCCCTGCGCTGCGCCCCTGCTGCGCTGCCCCTTACCTGCGCTGCCCCTGCGCTGCCCTGCGCTGCGCCCCTGCTGCGCTGCCCCTTACTTGCGCTCCCCCTGCCCTGCGCTGCGCCCCTGCTGCGCTCCCCCCGCGCTGCGCTCCCCCTGCCTTGCGCTCCCCCCGCGTTGCGCTGCGCTCCTGCTGCGCTGCCCCTTACCTGCGCTCCCCCTGCCTTGCGCTCCCCCCGCGTTGCGCTGCGCTGCGCTGCGCGTGCCGCGCCGGCCGGTGTCGCTGCAGACCGCCCTGCGCCCGTCCCGGCAGAGCCCCGCACGCAGCGCCGCTCACCCGCACCCTCCCGAGGCGACTGGGAGCCGAGCGCCCGCTGAGGGGTTGTTGCGTTTGTCGCTTAGAGCCAGGGCTGTGCCCGCAGCCCGGCCCCGGGCTTTGATTTTTCTCCTTGTGAAGGTAATTCCCGGGTGCGTGTGGAATTATTAATGCGAGTTTCAGGGATTAATATTTATTTGGCACTGTAGGGGTAACAAAAAGTTAAACTTGAGTTTCGGCCACTGCTTCATGTTGAGCGGCAGCCGTTACATCCCTTGCGGTCCCAGGCGCTGGTGGAACATACCTGAACATCTCAGTGTTCTGTTAATAACAGAATTTAATGAAATGTTAATAACTCAAACTTTTGCTCTAAAACTAATCAGACTCCTTTCTGAAGAGTTTTCAAAATTTAGTGTAAATCTTCAGTCTTGCAGCACTTACTCAAGCAAAGTTCTAATAATCCTGCTTGCTGCAATTGTATTCAGGCAAAACCAAATGAATCTTTATGTAAGATTTTCTTTTCCTTTTTTTATCCTTTTCATTAGTTTGCCTTTTAGTTTGTAAGTGTTCGTAGTTTATCCTGATAGCCATTTGGAAAACAGGAGTGATACTGGCAGACACAAAAACTATTTGTTTCTTTGGGTTCAATATAAATAATGAGAATTATTTTTTCAGAGAATTTACGCATGCATAGAAGAGCAGAAAAAAAATAGTTCGTAATTGTGTATCTCATTTAACCAAGGAGTATGATTGTATGTGCAAATTAAACTATTGCATGCACACGCTAAATTAGATACTTGTGTGTGCAATTACTTAATTTGCATGTACAGATTAAGTTAGCCCAATTAATCACTGTGATAGTCCAATTTTACACAGTAGTGAATCCACTGATGGCAGTTGCGTTGTTTTGCCCCAGATGCTGCAATAACGTTACAGGGAGATGGGTCCAACTCAGGCACAAGTGAAGCACGTGCCCTTGTAAAAAATCATTGACAAAGCACGTTTCACAATGTGTCAGTTATCATCACTTTTGAGGAGATGTTATTTATGCAAACCAGTTATAGCTATGCAATATCTGATCAATCGCTATTAAGGCCCCTACTTTGGAACCAGGCTTCTCACATCTGGAGCTTTTGTTTGGGCTAATTAGGGTGATGATCATGAATTCAACCTGTCTTAAATCTCAGATGTATGAAGTGGGCAGATTAGGGTCGTTTGCTCATAATTAGGATTCCTAAATGTGAATCTGGGAAATGCTTCTTGGAATATTTATAGTCTTGTACCAGCAAGGCTTCTCCTTGTGCATATGGTGAGATGAGCGTTGCCCTTCTTGTACAAGTGTGGTTCATTCCTTGCATCCCTTTCAAACCTGGTCTACTGCGTGTGTTCCCTTTGCGAAAGGAAGGGTGGGAGCCATCAAAATGAAAAAGCAGCTTCACTAAAGGTCCCACATCTCATGCAGTATGTTTTCTCTTCTTTGGGGACATGCTGCTTGTCAACCCAGTGGTGTCCTGTGGAGCCCTATGGACACCTGGCCTGATAGACCCTTGCTTCCCTTGACGTTGAGGTTGCCGACTGGAAACGCTCTCCGCTGCCGGTGCCCATTGTGTCCAAGCAGTCCAATGTGCACTCAGGGTAGCCCTTACCAATCTAAGCATTTGCAAGTATATTTAAGGCTAATTTTCCCTACTGGGTTTTTTCTCTATCTGTTATATTATTTAACATATATGGCCAAAATCTAGACCTTCTCCACCCTAAACATCTCTGATAATGAGAGGCACCTGCAGGACTTGAACGCTCTCAAGGCTTTGGCTGCAGGCCAGTTGGCCAATAAGAACTGGTATGACTTGCTTCCACCACATGAGGTAGTTCCTTTCTGATGGGCATACACGGTCTTTATGCTGATAGACTGGTGCTGACAGTCCTGGAGCCAAGAAAAGTGTCTGGGAAGTTGTCACACGGAGTGAGGTGCAGCTTGGTGTGTGGGTATTTAAGCTGCTTGAAGCACTAGTGGGGCTCACGTTGCCTACTTGCTTCTTCATGCTCTCCCACGCAGTGGGAGCTGGTCCTGTGGATGGCTCTTTGCTGTTTTCTCCATGTCCCAGGTTATCAGGTTGTGCTGCAGACAGGCCTGTGAACCCACTCCTGTGGTGGACTGGGCTGTCACCACCCCAAAATATGTAGGTTGACCCCTTTGCTGCAGGGCTCTGTGGGATGGCCCATCTTGCCTGTACCAGTGCCAAGAGGTCACTAAACCAATCCACCTCCTCTTTTGGATGAAGCTGCGAGAGGGAAAAAGCAGGTAAAATTGCAAAGCACACGTGACCTGTATTAGTTAAAAAAAAAAAAAAAAAAGCAGAGCTGGTTTTGACCTGGTTTAGTTCATTTTTTTTCCATGGTGGGAAATGTGGTGCTACTTTGTGTGACTTTACTTCTCCAGGAGGACAAGACGGGAATGGAACAGGAAAGGAAAGTTTTGGTTGAAGTAGGAAGAAGAAATATTTCGTCCAAAATCTGATTTTTAGTATGTCAACATTTAAATGTGAATTGTTCTGATCAAATATTTACTGCTATCGGGAGCTGTGTAGGACATTAATCTTAATTTGTTTTTCTTTTTCTCAAAAGCAATGACTTCAACATAGCTGGGAGATCTATGCCTTTAAAAATAAATAATGTAGCAGAACGGCATATTCTTTGGTACAGAAATGCTAGCCTGTGGCATCTTCTGCAACTACAAAGCAGTCTCAAGCGAACTTTCTTCCCTTTTTATTAATAATTCCCTAAATCAACGAAGAATCTTTAAAAGTTCCCCTTCCCTTTGCTCCTGCGCTCTCGCAGCTGGCTCGTTCCCCGTCACGTATTGCACATTTGGATAAGGCTGTGCCTGTAATTTGGGGAGTGCAGGCTGCAGCAGGTTAATTCTACTTGCAAACACAAAGCAAGTTTTCTCTTTTCTTTTTTATTTTTGGCTAGCCAAGGGGTTTTGTTTTTTTTTTTTTTTTTCCTGAAGGTGGCAGTGAAAGAAAAAAAATCACTCCCTTTGAAGATTTAGGAATTTTATTACAAAACAGATGGACAAGTACTGTATTTTACCCATTTCCCCTTGTGCCCATGAGCGCTGACAATGAAAACTACAGCTCCTATAAAGTGCTGATCAAATTGTGAAAAGGTGGCCTTTCCCAGCAGCCTGGCACTCTCGGGCATTATCCCAGCTTATAAATAAACGGATGGGCTGAGCCACTTGGGCTTCTTTCCCCCCCCACCCCTTAGTCCTTACCAAGATAATTGAGGATCATAATGGTGGGAAAGGACTGCAGTCATCATTCGCTGCCTGTCAGGTATCAGTACTCATCTTCGTGTCATCCGTCACCATTGAACCACTCTGTCATCTTTCCCCAGCCCTCAGCACCGCTCCTTCTCATCGTGTTCATTATCCCTGGCTCCGACCAAGCCCCCTCCCCCAGCCCCTGTAAATGCATCTTTGTGCGACTCTCAGTCTTCTGATTATGAATCGATGATCATGTGGTGTAAGAGAGATAGATGGCTTTTAGTTCCATCTTGTCTTCTCTAATTGTAAAATATTAGTTACATTAGACTGTGTCTTTTGATTAATGGAACTTATTTGGAGTGGCCTCTCCCAGCCCTCCCCCTTCCAAAGTCCTCCACTGACTTTTGAGAATTGAGTGATTTCACTTAAAGCAGACAAATAGGCCCTTCAGCAAGGAGATAGCTGAGCTCTAATATTGTGGGCAAAGCAAGCTCACAGAGCCAGAGTTGTGTGTGTGTGTGTGTTTCTAAAGAAAAGCTTCAACTCTGGCTAGGCACACACAGAGCATTTATTAACGGCCGTAGAGCCGTGCTGTTTTGCAAATCCAGCAATTCTTATAAAGCTGCAAAACAGGACGTAAGGCTGAATGCCTTCTGAATTAAATTAATCTTAGATAGGAATTAAGAGCATCCTCGCTTTCACTTGGGATGAAACAGGTCAGTCCAGAACTTTGATGTATTAATGCTAGCATAAAGTGTTATCTTAATACTCTCTTTTATACGTACAGGACATATCATCAGCCAAATGTCTCTTCCTTGTACATCTGACACTGCGAGACATTCGTCCTTTAATACAGAATTTATCTTATTTGGCACTATTTACCTAAACATGGTCTGTTGATAAAGTCCTCGCTGTACAAATGGAAAGGCAGTTGACTAAATCCCTTATTATAAATAATCACTGTCTATCTTTCAGTGTAAATTCAAGGACATGTTCACTTTCAAGCTATCAGTTCAATTAGAAAAGGTCTATTCACTGTCGATGTCTATATCTCATGGAAATAGGAGAGTACAGTTAATAAACAAATCAAACTATTTTAAAAAATAGCACAGTGGATTATGAATCCTGGAGCCCACGCTGATGGTGACACTGTCAGGACACAAAAATACAGGCAAAGAGTTCTATGCGAATTTTTTATGCTACTTTGAGGATTTAGATCTGACCTTTGTGCCTTCCCTCTCCCACCAAAGATTGGTTCTCCCATCTTTGACATTATTTCGGGAGTTACTGCCTGTAATGTACCTTCTATATATTAAAATTTAAAGACTATTTTTGTACATGTACACAGTGCTAGTTAAGCCTTACTCAATTAACTTCCTTCCATTAAAAATTAGGAAAACTGGTTTGGGGTTGTGAATGATTGTGTGTAGAAAAACAGCTTGGGATGGACGCCTGCCACGAAGTCGAGAAGCCAAAGTGGGGCTCAGGGTCCTGTGGTTGTCCTCGCTTTTCCTAATTTTAATATTTAATCAGTTTCCTAGATCCGAAAGGCTCTCTCTGTGGTAGCCACGTGGTTATAGAAAGATCTTCCTCCTTTTTGCTTATAAGAAAGTAACCCTCTTGTCTTTTAGAGTTATGGGAAATGCTTGAAAACAGGAAGCCAGAAAGTTGGGAAATGTCCAAAAAGAAACCCAGAATTTATTTTATTATTACTTTTTAAAATCTCATTATATCAATCACATCTGGATGGAATTTAAAGGAGCTGTTCAGTGGCCAGGGTCTTGATACCCTGGAAGGGCTCTGCGTGCAAGGTCAGCCCTGCTCTCCTCCATCTGTGTGCAGCTCCAGTCTTGCGTTCTTCTGAGATCCCAGTTTGGTTCCTGATGGGTATTTCCATGCAGTATTTACCACCCTAGAAGGAGTGATTACATTTAATGGCAGAATTTCGGTTGACTTCTCAATATGTATTGAGTTGACCTTTAAGTTAAACCACAGATTAATTTTTTTTAGTTGTCTCTTTAAGTGCATTTATAGACCTCTCAGTTCTGCTTAGCGTAACGGTAGAGAGAGAAGAGTTACCTGGCTCAGATTATTTGTTGAAACCAGAGGAATTGCATAGCTTCTCCAGAAGGCAAATATTTTGGTCCCCTCTGCCCACTGTATACATTAATTTTGTTGCAAACTGGTTCTGGTTTATACACAGAGACACCCAAGTGGGTGTCAGTTTGCCTGAAAGCCCAGAGCTTGCCATTGATTTCATGTAAGTAAACCTTCTCTCTGGAAGATGATGGAAGTCAATGAAGCTTGCTTGAGATTGAGTGGCTCTCCCATAGGCAGCAGAGTTTGGAGCAAGGCTTCAGCATGCTCTGTGCTGATGGCAGGAATGCTGGGTTTGGCTTAAGTTCTTCAGACATAGGTATGGATCACTTTAAATCATCCAAAAAAATTGCCCAGGCACCATAAAATGAACTCATTGTGCCCCATTGCCCACAGGAACTTTGGTATATCAGACTTCTACTATTTTATTCAAAATAAAATCCTCTGTAGCACCTGGTCCTCTGTGCTCAGAAGTAATTGGAAGGAGATTTTGGTTTTGTTTCCTTTAATCTTGAGTGGATTTGTTGCATCTTCATTGTGTGCCCTTTGCTGGGTGCCAATACTTGCGTTTAGGGATGTGGCTAAAAGCTAAAGCCACCCTTCAGCTCTGGGTGTTGATTATTGGTCTGTGTGCAACACGTGCAGCAACCAGCCAGCCACGGGTGACCTGCAGTGGTGCTACAATTACCACCCTCCCAGTTAACCACTGGTGGTCTCTCCCTGGCCAAGGGGGTTCCAGCTTGCTGGCAGGGGGTGGCTGGGATGGCGTGGCCCGTGCATCTCTGCAGGTGATGGGCTGGTGGCCCCTTGTGCAGCAGCATCCCTGGGGCCCTCCGCCCCCCTCACACCGGCATGAAAATGAACACAAAAACAAATACAAAAGGAGCGTGGATTCTCAATGAAACGATGTAATGTGCCAGCTTTTAGCCCCAGGCCAGTTTTCGTGTCTCTTTTAGGAATCTTTGTAAGTAAGGGTTAGGCTGTGAGGTCCAAGCTCGGAGACAGCGCACGCCTGTGTGTTGTGGTTGCGTGTGCGTTCCCACACCAGTCTGCAGGATGACTTACAGGCTGTATGTGATGCATAACCTTCAGCAGTTTGCTGAATCAGGGCCTAAATACTGAAATATTCTTTAATACAGCTGGCTCCACAATGAAACTCTAGAAGACACATTTCCCTCTCAGTGTCTCTCCATAAGACTCATCAATGATAATGGAGTTATATTAGGCACATCTAAAGTTAATTATACAGTTGCCTCCCTCTTGGCCCCTGTTTGTCAAAGAGAATATGATAAAAAAAAAAAAGGATCCTCTATCTTCTGACATCTATTTTTATTTGAATTTTGATCTGCCATCTAGACAATATAGTAAAGGGCATACTAAGAAGACCTTAGGTAGGAGGGTCTGGGTGTCTGTTAACTGAGAACCAGCCTGGGAAACTTGTTAAGGAAACCTGCAGAAAAAATAATCTATGGAAATGAAAGCAAAAGAAATATTGAGGGCAGGTTTGTAAAGAACGGCAGCAGAACTTTCCTTTTTTGAAATGAAGTGGATGGCTTTTAGGGATGCTGATTTATCTCAGTGTATGGGTTTAGAGGGATGCTTCAACTGGGAAAAATAAATGCTAGCGTTCACTGAAAACTCAGGAATTTATAATGTAGAGATGAGGCTGAGTTAAACAGCAAATCCAGAAATTCTGCAATTCACTACATGTTAAAAAAAAAAAGAATAATTTTTATGTGGGGTTTTTTGTTGTGGGTTTTTTTTTTTTCAATTCTTTTTAACATGGTGTCCAAGTTCAATACAATGACCCAAACCCCTCAGTCTCTGAATGTCCCAGGTTTGGTGTACGTGGCCGTTGCTGGGGGATGCTGGGTTGTCTCAGGATCCAGTAGCTTTCTTGTACTTCACTTTGCAAGACCTGAAGTGGGCTCAGTTCCTGATGTGGTTTGTATGCAAGAGCACTGTGCTTCAGCATGACAGCTACGAAAAATGTCATTTTCTTTTTAATTGGAGCATGATACAATTTGGGGGGGGAGAAATTTAAAAAAAAGGCAAATGAGATTCTTTGTTTGAGATTTGTGCCACAAGAGTCCGGTCAGAAACCTTCTGGTACTTAATAAATTCAGATTCCTCACCGCGAGCTCCCGTGGCTGCCAGTGGGAGCTGCACATGGGAACCGAGGGCAGCGTTTTGCCCTCAGGACTGAATTTCCCAACTGACTCTTCTTTTAGACTGTCTTTTGATTAACAATCTGTTTGCAGCAGGCGAGGGCCGGCGAGGCAGCGTGTACCCCACTGCTCAAATCTGTGGCAAAATATTCTACAGAGAGCTACTTAATAAAAATCAACTTGCTCCAATAGTCATTGAGAAATACCTCAACTGTTGGCAATCAATTGGGGGCTGAGTTGGGAGCAAAATTTGAAAAAAATACAAAAGGACATCAAAGAGGTTCTCATTCCCTGTCTATTGCTCTATTTAAGGGTTCTATAATTTGGTGAGGTTGTGTGCTAAATAATTTGTAAGCCTTCAGAACATCCAGGTTATTGTTTGTGGACAGATGGTGCATCACATTTTATTGCTTATTCCTTCTGTGGTTTCTCATATGCAGGACTGATGTGCACTCTGAAGTCTTTGTTTCCTTGCTAAAATCTCTAATCTAAAACAGGCAATCAAGCACACAGACAGTGCTTCAGAAAGCATAATCATAGTTTTAAAGGGGGGGGGAACATTTCAGATGCAGTTAGGAAGCAGATGTGTTCCCTGAAAATGCAAAAGGTTATCAGAAGTATTAAAATAGGAAAATAATACAGGATTGGGGAGCGCTGGGGAGTTGCATGCGTTTTATTTCCGTACTGCAGGGTAGGTAACGCCTCTACCTGCTTTGTGTCTGCCTCTCTGTGGAGCTGGTGCAGCAAAAGCCTTTGGAGACTGGCTTTTGCTTCCACCTTTCCCCCTGAGATTGGCAGTCTTTGTCTTTTACAGGCAAGGAGCAGCCGTGTTGTGATCCTGGAGCTGCTGCTGCCCCGAAGAGTTAAATCATGTTGATATCCAGGAAGGAAATGGAATAGACTAACTCCACTCTTTTCTTCCTACGGATTTTTCTTTTTATTCTGAAGATAGAATTACTGTTTGTAAGCATCTGAAAGTCATTAGTGGCTCTGCAGTCTGTCAGGTGCCGACGCAAAAAACTGCTGAAACTGAACGGGTTCCTGTGCGGAGTGCTGGGAATTTGTCATGTGCTGATGAGCAGTTATAATAATATATGAGCAAATCACAGGCATTCTGCAAATTAATCAAATTTTTTTTCCCCCTTCTCCCTTGTCTCTGGGAGAGTGGCTTTGCCGGCAGACGTAGGTGAAGCAGTTTTACTCACAGATGGTAGCTCTGGCATCAGATGGAATTTATATAACAGTAATTCTGATTTCCTGCCAAAGTAGCACTGAAAACACCAGGGAGATTGTACAAGACAAGTCATGTGGTTTTGCTGAGGTTGTTGTGGGAAGTTTAAGGGGGGAAATCTCAAATTTTCCTCTTTGCATTTATTGTTTTAGCCTGAAGGGCCAGAAATCGTGCGCCATTCTGCCACCGGCGAAATCCAACACATCTTTTTTTATGAATCGTGCTGAAAGAGCACTTCCCAGCTGTTGGAACGGCTGGCGGGGAGGGAGCCACATGACTCCTCAGCCTTTCCCTCTCCGTACACGGATTAAAGGAGGGAGGGTTCAAAAGGTTGCTGCACTACACGGCGGTGCGAGGCAGGGTCTCCCTTCCCAGGAAGCCGTGCCATGTTCACTTAGGTTATTTCCCTCTGGCACGGGGGAGCTTCCAGGAGTTCGGGAAATGCGTCGGCTTCCTCATTAAAATGAGGGGTTGGATGAGATTAGCCCAGTAGATTAAAGTTAATAGTTGCGTCTCTGCTGACATTTCCAGTCTGATCAGTAAAAAGCAGAATTGTGGGGGGTTTTTATCACTTAAGGATAAGAGCTTGGTGCTGAAAATTGAACTGATTCAGGGACCGATCCTGACCTCGCTCAGGGTGGTGCAGATCTGTTCAAGGGTGGGATCGTAATGAGGATGCAGGAACAGAATCAGGCCCTGGGTGGCTCTTGAATCAGATCAGGCTTTGAGAAACAAAAGCAGTCTTCCCTAGAAAAATATCGTGGTGTTTTTCTAATAGTGGTGCATTGAGTGATGCGCGGGGCACCGCGAGGCTGCGGTGACACTAAGAGGAAAAAATAGAGGCGAGCAGAACGGGCGAACTTTCAGGGGCTGTTTTTAATAAAGAGGTGAATTCTTTCTGCAGTAGGAAAAATGATAAAAAGATGGCGTATCAGCTACATTATGCAACAAAGTAATGCTGCTGTGTTTTTATAATGTGAGGCACTGCCCATTTGTTTTGGTTTACGTGACTGCAGTGAAATAAGTGGATTAGACTGAAACTTTAGCATGCTTCATTGCAGCTGGTTGCAGACATCTGTCATTCCTCAGCCATACATTCTGGATCATGCCAAGAAGAAAAAGCAAAATCTGACACCTTTCATTTTAGAGAGCCTTTTATAGCAAAGAAAAGGAGAAGGGGAGAAAGCATTTCCTTTGTGACTTAATAAAAAAGACACATTTTTGGTGACAACGTCAGCGGTGCTCTCCAGAAGGAGAGGTCCTGCAAAGTTAGTGCTCCATTTATTCTTTGCAGCCTTTTAATTTTTGCTGTTTGAATTCCTGATTTGTTGAATGGGATGTGATAAAACCAAGTTTTTTTACAGAGCTATTAGCTATATACACCTGCATAGGAAACACACCTGGGGACAGGTGGGCTGTGATGTGTCCCCGCTCCGCCTGCACCCGTGGTGATTCGGCACAGAGATGGCACCTAATGCTGCTGCATTGCCAATAAGGAGTTGTTCAGGGAGCTACACACAACCAAATCCCATAAAGAGAGTATAGTAATGGTTTAGTGGAACAGTTAGTGGGGTTGTGAGCTACTCGTGGATAATTTGTAGTATTCGCTATTAGTGAGATGGGTATTTATTTACTTCAAGAGTTTTGGTTTCCCTCAGTCTCTTTTCTAGCCTGCTGCTGTAGATGGAGAATCATGAGGGATGTGATAGGATATAGTGTGATGAAACACCATCTAAATTGCCCCACTTACATAACGAAGCAACAACTGCAATGAAAGGGGAACATGCCCGGCTTAAGTGATGTCATACGTTCAGAAAACAATTCTCCTGGCTTAGGGTCCCACTTCAGGAAACATTAGAGCAGGTGCATAGTTCCATCCCTTCCCATCTAGGTTCTACCATAGAATCATGGAATGGTTTGGGTTGGAAGGGGTCTTAAAGTCCATCCAGTGCCACCCCCCTGCCATGGGCAGGGTCACCTTCCACTGGATCAGGGGCCTCCAAGCCCCATCCAACCTGGCCTTGAACACCTCCAGGGATGGGGCAGCCACCACTGCTCTGGGCAACCTGGGCCAGGGCCTCCCCACCCTCACAGGAAAGTATTTATTTTTAATATCTCATCTCAATCTCCCCTCTTTCAGCTGAAAACCATCCCCCCTCATCCTATCCCTGCACTCCCTGATCAAGAGTCCCTCCCCAGCTTTCCCGCAGCCCCTTTCCGTACTGGAGGCTGCTCTAAGGTCTCCCTACAGCCTCTCCAGGCTGAACAACCCCAACTCTATCAGCCTGTCCTCATAGCAGAGGTGTTCCAGCTCTCAGATGATCTTTGTAGCCTCCTCTGGACTCGTTCCAACAGGTCTAAAGCATCTTACAGGTGCTTTGTGGACCGTGGGGCTGATGGGGAGACCTTGCAGGGCCCTGTTAGAAGGACAGGTCTTCACGGGGTGCCAGCCATGTGGCTGTCCTGCTCAACACCAGCTGAGGATATGATACATTGAAATGTGGGCATTTAGAAAGCTGAGTATGGGATTTTTTAAATTCCATTCCATGAAATAAAATAAATAAGCTCAAGACAGTTGCCCAGAGTGAAGGAGAAAATGCTATTGTATTTATGAATTGCTAGGCAGCATGAAGGATATTTGGTAGCAGAATATCATCACTGACAAGGCTTTTCCTATTAGTGCCTCTGAATTGCACATCTCTCTACTAAAATCCCAGTGCCACCAGTATAGCATTTATTCTGGGAAGTCATAGGTACATTAAATTCAAATAGAGCTTCATTCGAGAAGTCCTAAATGCTCCCTGAAATAATAAATATTTACTAAGACAATTAAAAAATATGACAGAACATCAGACAAAAAAACCTTGTGAATGACCTGGTATGAAAACTGAGATATTTTGCTCAAGGGGGTTAGAATGGGAATGTAATGTTATTGACGTGATTAAAACAGGTAAAGCAGTGAAGAGACATAACAATTAATTGCAATATGTAAGCAAAGGCAAAGGTGGGACTCTGAACATGTAATTGTGATGATCAGAAGAACTTGGGGTTAGTTAATATTAAAGAAAAGCCTGCTGCTTGCCTTCAAAATATGTTTCCTTGGCTGCAATCTGCTTGGACCCCAAACCACTGGAGAAAGGGAAGGCTGTCGGCGATCTGTACCCCCTTACTCCCTGGGCTGGGGCACCCCCTCCCCTCGTGCAGAAGGACCCAGAAATGGGGGGTGTGCTGGCTTTGGGAGAACAAGAACCAGAGTGGGGGGCATGCTTGCAGAGGAATGCTTGTATTTTTCAGCCACCTGCAGTGAGTTTAGGACTACGAAGGGGATAATGATTGAGGAATTTATAAATTGCCGTACCCGTTGTCATTATAAATTTAGTCAGAGGCAGCCTGCTCTTTACAACAGGTACCAAGTGCCCTTGATAAGAACTCTGTCCTCTACTTATGTGTATAAACCAAAGTAAATAAATACGAAAAATTAAATGTAATTAAATTTCCCAAAGCATGGAACAATGATAGTCTGGCATTTCAAGCTCAATCAATGCCAGTGCTCCCACTAACCTCGTTTGGAGCCCGTGGAGGCACCAGGCTCGTAACTCATGCTGTCATGTCAAAGCCCAGATGGGTGAGCTGGGGTGTGGGGGGTGCTGTGCCACGCCGTGCCGGGCGGGCACACCCACCAGCACTGCTCTGAAATACACCCGTCCTTAGAAAGCAAAGTCTTCAGCTGTTTGTTTCATTTTAGTAGGTTCCTATAGTGTTTAATATTTGTTTAGCAGGACCTTTCCAGCTACGCTGCTGATGCTTTTCCTTTTTTTAAGAAAAGATCTGTTTTCCTTCTAAATCAAAAGTTCCTCCATGCAAACCTTAGTTTTCTGAAAAAGAAACAAATTTTGAGCTAAGTGTCTGGAACTGACTAATCTGGTTACTTTATTGGCTCTACAAGAAGTAGGAAATGTTTGTTTTCCCAGCAATTGCAGGTGTCTGTTATTACACGTCAGTCTCTTCTCCAGCCCTCTTGTGTTTGCTTGTATTCAGTGCTTTGCAGGGGGACAGGCTCCAAATAATTCAAATTTCTACGCCCTGTATAGCAAAGATAATAAGTGTTAAATTAGTGGTGTTTTCCATGATTTTGTGGCTGATTTGTTTAATAAGTGAAATGCATAAACATGAGGGACGGTGTTAGACTTTTCCATGCCTCTCTTTTTCATGACTGCCTGTCAGCCTCTGCTCCGTACGGATTTACCTTTGGCTGTTTGACATAGCTGGGGCCATCTGTGGGGTTTTATTTCTTCTTTTGCTTTTAAAAGAAAATTTAGGGTGTGATAATTAGTGATCGTAACCTTGAGACAGGAATGGAACTGTTACTTTAAGTGCAGTTTTTATTTTAGGAGGAATGTGTGAAATTAACTTAATCTTTTAATAATACGTGTTAAAGACAAAGTGTAGCGTAGACTTTTGCTTTCCCTGCCATCATTAAACCCTTTAGTGCACTCATTAGCAAGTTGAAATACCCATTCAGAAACACCCAGCACTGTATAATACACGAAATCAAGAGCAGACTCCACCTTTGATTACATTTCAGATGGAGAAATCTGAAGGTTTTGTTTGATCCGATGAATGCAGATTATTTTTTTTAAGTAAAAAACCAAAACCTTGGAACAAATGAGTTCCAGATTAGGTCTCTTCATTCTCCAGCTCTTCTGCAGCCAGTGGTTGCTCAGGCATTTGCCCCGTGGCTGCTGCAGGTGCCGGTAGACCAAGTGTCGGCCAAACACGTGGTGTTGTGGGGTGGTTTTGGGATGGTGCTGGGCTGGGGACGGTGCCATGCACCACCTCAGTCCCTCCAGGGCAACCCTTCTGGATTGCTAAAGACTTCACAGGTGGATAAATCCTACTAGTTTGGGGGTAGTTTTTTCCAAACATCCTTAATGCATTTATTCAGGACCATGGTGCCCATGCTTTGCTCAGAGCTGGGTCTTCACCCCAAAATTATCTTCGTCTAATTAAGAACCTTCCTTAATTAACGAATTAATCCTTTCTTACAGAAGAGAAAAAGGCTCCTCCATGTGGCTGTTCTCATGTTTGGACCTGAGCTACCCCTAGAAGTGCCCACTCTGTATTAGTGAGGGAGGATTTAGGTCACTGGTCTGATGCCCCATGCAGGATCGAGCCTGCTAATGAAGGAACCCACTGGAATGGAGGGTGGTCGGGGGGCTGCCATAGATTTAGGTGTTCAAAACAACACAAAGCCTTAGCTTTGATAGGTGAAAATGTTCCCATGCCTTCCTAAAATGCAGATACTTTGGGTTTTTTTTTGTATGTACTTCTACAGTAAATCATCAAAAAAGCCTCAGATGAGGCTTTTGGGTTTTATGGCTTTTCCTGGTCAACGTGAAATAGAGAGGTTTTAAAATTTAATTTCCTTTTTTTTTGTAATCCAATAAACATATAAACTTCACAGAATATTGTAATTTTCCCAGAAGAGCATCTTGGTTGGTCCTAGACCTGTGTGTAAATAAACATATACTTTTCAATTGTTTTTTAAAAACTTTTATTACATATATGGACCTGATTGGATGTACTTTAATCTGTCTGGTATTTGGGGAGTTTCATAAAATGCATATTTTGAGACCAATAAAGTGGAATGGCTTGATCAGAGCTATTATTGTCTATTGGACAAATACATTTATTTAGCATTTTCCCATCCATACTGTTATGCTCCAGATCCGAATGGCTGCTTTAGAGCCATTCTGCTCTCCTGGGTAATGCATACAGGGCTGAGGATGTTTGCTGTGGGTAGGAAATGTATTTATGAAAATTTATACTTTTTTTTAAAAAAAAAGGAAATCACTCCAGCCAAAATTTAAATGAAAATAGTTCTCCCTTTGCAAATCCTTGGCATTATATTGTAATAGTGTTACTTTACAATGGCAGCGTTCACCAAGATGCCTACTGTGGGCTGACAGAGACATGAGTTGAGCCCCCTGGTCACTGCTAGAGATCTGGAGATGCTCAGAAGGTCTTTCTTCCCACGTGGAAAACACTCGGCCATCATTGCCTGCTGTTGCTCCTGAGGCAACGCACGCTTCATCTGTTTAAAGGCAGTTGTACCTCAAACATGAGCTTGTGTAGGAAACCAGATTTAGAGCAGCTCTTTCCAGGGCAGTCTGGATGCAGCTTGCTGGATTTGCACTGCAACAGATGTGTGACTCCGTGGACTGTTCCACCAGCAACAGTGTGGGACTGGATATCAGGAAGAGGTTCTTCCCCCAGTGGGTGGTGGAGCACTGGAACAGCTCCCCAGGGAAGCAGTCAGGGCACCCACTCTGCCAGCATTCCAGAAGCATCTGGATAATGCCCGCAGTCACATGGTGTGAGTGTTGGGAGTGTCCTGTGCAGGGACAGCAGTTGGACTCGATGGTCCTTTTGGGTTCCTTCCAACTTGGGTAATTCCATGATTCTGTGATCTGTAGAATCGTTAAGGTTGGAAAAGAACTCCAAGACCATCAAGTCTAGTGCAGGAGGCAGTGGTCGTCCATCCTAAGCCATGGCCACCGGTCCTGGAAGACTTCTGGTAATGACTGGAGGTGATCCTGGCCATTTGGGATTGCTACAGCAACCCAGGAGGTCAAGTCCAGATCTTCAGTGCCAAACATCTCAACTAAAGAGCTCTGCTTCCAAGAAATTCAAACCTTTGAGGCGTTTTGAATGCTTCTTCATCAGGGAGTAATTTATTTGTTTTAAAGAGGTAATTGCTGTTATTTTCAATTTTCACTGAGGGGATATTCTTAAACCAAGCAAACAAATCTGAAAAGAGTTTGCCATATTGCATTGCAGTAAGTGCTATAGCCATTGGCCATCTAAGGGAAAGCATTCTGTCAGATAATCATGGCCATTTTTGCATTTTAAGGGAAAAAATGTCATATCTAAGGAACACATTTTATTCAGGACTTAATTATAATTTATAGTACATTGCACAGCATTTGTTTTCTGTTCGTCATTTTATTGCTCTTCTGCTTTTTCCCTAAATTTATGCATTAAATTGTGTGTCTGTGTGTGTATCTGTGTGTATGTATGTACACATATGCAATAGAATAAGAAGTGGTGTAGTGGGGACAACAGACGGCTTGTGTGTGATGTATTATTGACATTTTTCTTTCAAATTACTGTTTTCTTGCTGCTTTGGGAGAAAGCCATGATTTTGCTGTGATTAGTACACTTTTAACAATCTGGAATAAATTCCTGATCTTATTCATGTGACGAGTCCAATGCCCATTTTTACGTTTTAGTGCAAACCCCTACATATGTGCCTGTAATACCACAAAAATAAGATGTTTCTTTGTGGAAATTTTTATAGAATTTGGATGCTGGTCAAATATTTTTAGAAGTGGGGAATTAATGCAGCTTGACCATATAGATGATTTTTTTAATGAAAAAGACTTTAGTATTCATATCTCTCTCTCTCTCATTTGTGTAGTCCTTTGTGCCAATTTTAAATAATGGATCCATATCAAAGTTAGTAAATTAGTAACTATGAGCAGTCTTTGGATTACAGTAAGTAACCCAGTGACACTTCATGGACATTGATGTTTTATGTGTTCCAATAGTGCGTTTTGAGTTTTAAAGATAAAACAATACAAAATAGGTTTGGGAATCCTTAGCAACTCAGTGACAATGGCTTTGTTTAAATCCAAGGACCTTGTTCTAAATGTCCTGAGCCCCAGTCCTTGAGATCCATGTCTTTCTCAAGCCCTGCATTTTCTGACTCTGTTCAGCTGATGCACTGTGTTGGGCTGCATCAGTCATGCCATGTTATGAAACCTAACGCGATGCGACTGATGCAGGCTGACATGATGTGTCACAAAGCAACACGTCAGATCACAAACTCGAAAGAAAAGAAAACAAACTTTTCTCAAAGCCTAAATTAATGAAGCAGCATGCATTTTTAAAAAGGTGGACTAGCTTCAAATGTTGAGGGATTTTTCTAAGTACTGGTTCCACAAAATAGGTCCCCATCCTGACCTTGCATCCACACTCCTTGTTCTCTCCAGGTTACAGTGTGAACTGGAGCAGACTTTGAGCCTAGGTCATCTTGGCACTGCTGCCGTTGCTGGGTCTGCTCCTGGAAGGTTTAGATCACTTTCTGTGGTTTAGATCACTTTCTGAGGTTTAGATCCCTTCCAGAGGGCTGGCTTCAGCAGGTGCTGGAGAAGATCCCCCATTCCCAATGAAATCCACACCTTCTAAAAATGTTCTTCGAGTCCAGCTACTGTTGTTGCCATTTTAGCTATTTTTTTCATTAATGTTTTCTGCTGCTCCATTTCTTGAGACTGTAAGCTTCCATCCAGAGGGTTATGAAGTCTCTGAGCATGCTCAGTCACAGACTTCACAGACAATGTGGGTGCTGAAACACCAGCACAGGGTTGCCCAGGGAGGTAGTAGAGGCCCTATTCCTGGAAGCGTTCAAGGTCAGACTGGATGGGACTCTAAGCAATCTGATCTGGTTAAAAATGTCCCTGGTCCTGCACAGGGTTGGACTGGATGACCTTGAAAGGTCCTTTCTAACCCAAAGCATTCTATGATTCTTAGCACATTGCTCCACTGCAAACAATACATTGTCCTCTATCTGCCCTTTTTGATTGGAGAAGGTTGCACCATGGTTTGCCCCCTTGTTGGCCCACCTATAGCCTGGTTCTCCTTCCTATGAATGCAATGCACTACATGTTATCTCTCGAACTATCAGGAAGAGGGTTTTGTTTGGTTTTGTTTTTTTGGAAGAGCTTTCATATCATTTTGTTGGAAAATACACAGTGGGTAAAATATATATGAACTAAGAAAGAACCTACCAACCACTGCTAGATAAAACGTTATAAATTTATTGCCAACTTATCTGGGGAGGGTTATTTTAAGAGCCTGCTGCCCACAACAAGTTTTTGAGCTAAAATTAATGGATGGGATATCTAAGAGAAATGGGCATTTTCCTTCATCTCTTAGTTACAAGCAAATTGCAGATATTGTTATCTTTGCAAGTGAGAATAATCTCTAGTTTTTGTACTAGTTCTGCTGTAAACAACGTACCGCTTGCTTTCCTATGACCCTCACTCTGTATACATATTTATATATTATTCATACCGGATTAAAAATGAATGTGCTCTTTACCACAGTTGTACTGCATGGTGACAATACAAATTAACTTATTGTGTACTTACTTTTCACAAGGCAGTGATGTGAAATTTTGATGGCCTGAAAAAAGTAAGTCGTAGGGGAGGCGAAGCAGAACAGAATCCTTGTAGGTGCACTTTATATTGTCTGATTTATTAAAGTGCATTGAATTAATAAATGGCATTCTCTGGATGGAGAATGGGTTTGAACTTGGTTTGCTGGTGGGCAGAAAGAGTTTGCTTTCTGTCTGGAACATGTGAGGTGTTTGCTCCATCCACGCTGTGTGGATTCCTTGCGTGGAATTGGTCCTTTCCAGGGAAGAATTAGGCTGGCGATTGAATGATGGCTACTTGTGGGCAAAGAGCTGCTTGGTGAGATCTGATGCTGTTGACCAGTGGTACCAATTATTGCTCAAACTATCAGTGCCCTTCTGTGCCACGTGATGCTCGAGGGGCTCAGAGGGTGGCTGGGGGGCACGTTGTCCCTGCTTGCCCCGCAGTCCCATCGCTCTGTGTCTGCTCCCTGCCTGCTGCTCTCTGAGCAGTGATCAGGGACGTGGTGCCTCCAGCCGTTGGAGCACACAAGAGGGATTGAAAAGACAGGATATCTTTTTGCTTTTTCCATAGCATCAGTAAAATCAGAGTAAATAAGGCTGGAGGGGAAGTTGTACTGTTTGACACAGCTTAGCAGGGTGTCTTCTCAGCAAGGGAATCAGTCCTCAGGTGGTCGAAGGGAGCTGGTGCTGTTGGTGTAGATACCCTCACGTCTCAGTGGATGGGACTGTGGTAGCCTTCATCTTTTGGAGAAAGGGAAAAATCACATTTTTCATGGAGCAAATCTCCTTCCCCTTTACTCGACTTTTCTCCCACTTGAGCAAGGCCTTTTGGCACCTCCCAAAGCAGAGTCCACAGCAGAGCCCTTCTCTCTGCCCTCTCAAAGGCGTTACCCAGGAGGGAGGAAAAGTTCAGAGTCCAGAACCCAGCTGTGGATTCTGGTGACTTTATTCGTCTCTGACAAACAACGGGAGTGATGGGATGGTTTTCTTAGATTTACTTTTTCTGAGTTTTCAAATATCTCTAGATTTTCTGGAACAATGCAAATCAGACTTTCTCTGGACTTCCTTCCTACCCAGACAGTTCTGAGAGTGCTTCCAGTTTTCAAAATTTTTCAAGCATATTTCTGCTTCTGTATTGATTTTAGGACTGACTCTAAGAGGCACTAGGGACACCTTCAGTCTCTTTGTTGACTATTTCCTCATGTCTTCCAGTTGAATTTTTCCTATAAAAGCCCATGCAATTTCTGTAATATTATCTATGTGGGTTTCTTCCATTGCTATTGCAATGAAATTTTCCACTGAAATTTGACTTTGTAATGATTAGCAGCTTACAGATTTAATTGCTTGTTCCTTATGAAGTTGTTGAGGAAAACGTCTGTCTTTACCTCAAGAGAGAACTAGAAGATCAACCCACAGTGCATTCCAAGTGTTATGTGTAAACATGGAGTTGGAGGTCTTGGCAGGGTGGTCACTCTTCTGGCAGTTTTCAGCTTGTAAAAGCAAAGGGTGGAGGGGAGATTTCCATCCCTGAGAAAGGAAACCTGCCTATTGTCCTGGGGCAATGGACTTAGGAAACCATGGACTGGACTTAACACTTTTTTCCTTTGAGTAGTAAGCAGGATGTTGTGGGGACTCAGCCTTCAAGGGGTAGTTTTGGTGTTATGATAAATATGTTTTTGAGCAACCCAGAGCACTAATTCTGGCTCAGGTGAATTTACTCTCCTAGAGATGCTCATGCAGGTGTGCCAGCAACAGTGTGAGGCCGAAACCACCAGTTATCCAGACAGACTCCCATTTCTGCTGGGAGGACTGCAGCATTATTCCCACTCCAGCAGGGGTAACATCGGACCAGTGCATAAGTACTTATTTGCTTATCTGTTAAATTCCCACCTAAAGTCGAGGTGAGATGGTCCCAGCCTCTTCCTGCAGAGTGGAAACCATAGTCCTCCTCCTCTGCTACCCTGGCCTCTGGTTTATGCCTGCTAGGTCATCCCACGACAGCCAAGGAAAGTGTGCTTTTCAAATGTGGAGATAGGGTATTGTTTTTCACTTATCCTGGCTTTATGTAGATGGTCTGGCACATTTATTTATTCATTTATTTGAGCAAATTAAAGCGAGCTAAGCGCATTTGACCTCAGATGGTCCTGGTTTAAGTTAATTTGAGAGGCAAAGCTCATAAAGTTCCAGTAAAACACATCAACAACTTCCCAGCATAGGTTGAAATGTGATTGCTGAAACATGACCCCCAAAACCAGATACAGCATGGAGATTCATAGTCACAGTAATCTGAAAAACATGGGCGAGGATATTGATAACCTGACTGAGGAGTGATGTCTTTCATTCATGCCTTTGTCCTGCAGTCGGTTGCTGTTTTGCCCCCAAGAAGTGCATCTATCAGATTTTGTGCATTAACATTCCTTTTCTAATCTAGTTTGGACATTTTATTTTAAAGCTGGTGATAACCCTGGTCCCTGGTCCAGCAAACATTTATGTGCTTGCGTGTTTTTACTCGCAGGAGTAATTTCATTGGAGTAAATGTTTGCAGTTTTGAGGCCTTGGTTATCTCAATACATTTATTTCTTTCCATTAAAAAGTAATCTGTGTGATTAAAATAAACCACTCAGATCTTTACTCAGAAACCCACCCAAAGACGAAGTGTGTTTATTGGGCTCCGGGTCTGCACATCGTCATCCTTGAATTGCACTTCAATAAAAAAGATAATTAACAAAAGCAAAGGGTGGCAGTCTCGAATGCAATTGTGCTGTATTTACAAGAGTTTAGTTTGGATCGCAGGCTGATGGATTTACAGCTGGCTCTGAGCAGGGGGATCAAATAGCTGCGCTGCTCCGGAAAATCTGAAGCAGAGACATTTCAAAATGCAGTATCTTTAACTGGCTGTCATGTGAACATCATGGATTTCATAGAATCATTGAATTGTTTGGGTTGGAAGGGACCATAAAGGTCCAAACCCATCGCAGTGAGCAGGGACATCTTCAACTTGATCAGGTTGCTCAGAGGCCCTGTAAGGGATGGAGGGTTTGCACCCCCAGACAGGTCGGAATATGCAGAAGCAATGCAGTACAATAGTCAGAAAATAGGACTTTATTACCTTAAAAGCTGCCTGGGGCTCCCCAACGACGACCGAGTGGAGGTTCACAGCAACTGGGGGATCTTCATGGTGTCACCATGGTGAGGAGCACAGGGTCTGGCACATCTTAGCTTTTATGTGTTAGGTGGGTGCATGATCGATGTGTGCAAGTGGTGGATTGGCCTGGCTACTGTTCGTCTATTCGTATGATTGGTGAACAGTGAAGCCAGGTGCATGAGGTTATTTACATTCCAGTTGCTGTCTAGGGCTAAAAGAAAGTTATTTTTGCAGCATGTTTTGGTACAAGAGTGTAGGAAGCCTGAACAATATCCATCTCCCAGCCTCCCTGTAATTCTGCGCTGGCCCATACAGCCCCATCCAAGCCAGCCTTGAATGTTCCCAGTGATTCCTTGTTCTTGCGGAAGGCACGTGGTGATGGGATTTCTGCAGGGGTATCCGGCACATCGGGGTCTCTCACACGAGCAGGTTTGCCAGCACCGTGTCCGTAAAATAAGAACCTAACCAGAGTCTGTCTGCCCGCAGGTCACAGGCCTTTCCAGTGCAGATACTGCCCGTACAGTGCCTCGCAGAAGGGGAACCTGAAGACCCACGTTCTCTGTGTCCATCGCATGCCTTTTGACAACAGCCAGTATCCTGACCGCCGCTTCAAGCGCTCCAGAGTCGACTCTGACGCTTCTGGGAATTTGGAGGAGCCCACGGCTGTCAAAGCGGGGAGCTCGGCGGAGCCGGCCGAGGAGGGCACCAAGGCCCAGGAGTGATGCAGCTCCAGTAGCTCTTCACCCCGGGCTTGGACAGGTGTTTGGCTGAGGGTTTAGTCCCCGCCTTCCGAGCGAAAGAGCGGCGTGCGAGCTCCCAGAAGCATCCAGGATGCTGAAAACATTGACATATATGTATATGTACGCACATGTATGTATATTCACACACACAGAGGTACTCAGTCACACACACATTGAATATATATCTACACACACACACACACACAAAGAAATCACACACATTCCATACGTGTGTGTGTGTTTAAATATATATATAACACACATAAAATAGATTTCCAGCCCTTGAAGATGGCTGCTAAACTGTTACCTGGCAACAAGTACTTCCAAACAATGTAGGTGGGATAATAAAGTGATTTTAAAATGTTAGGAGGTTGTTCCTTGTTTAAAAAACAGGGCAATTTCAAACTTTAAAGTGGTCTTTGTCCAAAAATAATGCTCTTAACAGAAAAATGATACCGTCTAAACGATTTAGTGTTGCCTTGAAGATTGAGGGGCTGTGTTTTCATTGTTGAAAACACCTTTATAATATGACACCAGCTGCTGTCATTTGCCTAGCATAGTAATGAGATGTGTTGGTCGACTGCCATGGTGCCAGTCTGACTGGAGCTGTCATTGCAGAGAAAATCAATTCAAGTGGTGTTGCAACTGCAGTGGAGGAGAAACCTTAGCCGGCCCATAAGCTGGGGTCAGTACTGCCCTATAGTGAAAAGCATTGCAAGATTACATTTTTTTTTTTTTTTTAACTTTGAAATACACAGCCAAATGACTCACTCGTTAGCAAAGCTCTGCAGCCCAGTGCGCGATTGCAGATTGGAAACGGAGTTCCAGGTTTTTTTGTAATCATCTTGCAGTATTGAGGGAAATGCTTTTATTCTTGTTTTGGGTTTTCCTTGTTGATGAAGAAGTAAGTTGCTATAAAAGTAGAAGTACAATATATAGAAATATTGTTTAGGGAAACTAGTCAGCCTTATCTATAGAAGGTGCTGGTCAGAAACAGAATTTTATTACATAGAAAGTTGGTAATTTTTTTCTTCTTCCTTTCTTTCCTTGTTGTTTTATTCCAAACTTCCTTTAAATTCCTTATTTTTTTTTTTTTTACACTTGAATGAAGGATTCCCCAGTCATGGTTAATTTTCATCTGTTAGTTATTCTAAGTGTTACAGACATAGTGCAGGAGTTTCTTTGGGAACAAGATCTTATAAAGTAACTTGACCTAAAATATGAATCCAAACTTCCTGCTCTTTGTCTCTAATGAAGAAGAGTGTTTTAGCTGATATTTCTTTGGGGTTTTTTTTGTAAAACAAATGCGTTCTATATTTTTGCAGATTTTAGCTTTTTTACTGATTGGATGCTCCAAATTTAGTAAGGTCTTTACCATATAGGAAGCTTTTGAGAGAATATAGTGAACCACATACTTAAAGAAGTAAGAAAAATAACTAAAGGTTTATTCTGAAATTCTCTGAATGGCATAAAATTTCAGCCTTCTAATGTACTTTCTCTGATAGAAGCAAAATTGGTGCTGTTTATCGTGTTGGTAGAGAAGTATTAACTTCTTCTACAACAAAATCATCCAGACTTAAAGAAAATAGAAAAAAAAAGTTTAAAAAAAAAGTCAGTATTTCTTTGCAGGCTGGGAGCACAGAGTAAAACCCCAGGGCCTTAAAACTTCAGCTCTGCCTAAAGCAGTTTACAAAAAATACTAAACTGCAATCAATGTAAATAAAATTCTTAGCGCTACCCTGAGACTGGAAAAAAAAATCTCAGGCTAATAAGGAATCCGGTTTGCATATGCTGTCGGAAAGGATGTCATCCAACTGAAATTTCAGTTTAAATGAGGTCACTGTGTAACTTGGACCCATCTGGCACAGAGCAAGCTGCTTTTCTTGTTTTTCTAGTATAGTTCTCACTGCCTTACTTAAATCGAGTTGATAAACTTAATGCAACTGTTTCTATGATCCTAGATAAAGGATTGAAATGTTATTGAGACTTTCTGACTGTAGTAAGCTTTAGGATTTTAACTGCACTACTGTGTTTGGTGACTGTGTCAGTCGCTTGCTTTTGTGTGTTTGCGCCGCCTTCGGTATCTTAGCAAAAAAAAGAAAAAAGAGGAAAAAAAAAAGACAACCCCTAAACCACCCCCCACATTCCATTTTCTTGCACTTTTGGAGCTCTTTCAGTATTCTTTTGTGTCTTCTGAGCATTTTCAGATACGACAGGCAATAATTCTGTTTGTGACACTGGACCCATCTCCCGCTCCTTGTGATGTGTGTGTTGATTCCATTTGGTCGGGTGCTACTGTCCCTCCCCTCCCCTCTGACATCGCCCTTTCTTCCAGAACATTTGTAACTTGTAATCCAAACAAGTGACAGCAGCAGTGATGCATTGTCAGTTCCTGAATATCATCATGCTTCTCATATCTAAACATGTCAAGTTTTCTCTCTGTAACTTCTGTAGTCTGTGATACTGGTCATAATACTGTCTACATTCCTACGCAAAGAAAAACTTCTATCTTGGAGGAAATCTGAGATCAATAGAGTAGAGGATTTTGTTGCTATGCTTGTAACAATTAGAAAACTTTGTATTTAAAGTTTATTCTTGGTCATTATTTATTATTATAATACATCAGTTGACAGAACTTTATTCTGGTATAGAGGTATTAAAAGTTGTTTTTTCAGCAATGACTGTTTTCTTTCTGCTGTTAGAATAAAAATGTCTTTGAAGCAGTACAGTTTTATCCAGTGTTTTACGCAATAAAACCTCTACCTCTGGAAAAAAAAGAGTTTTCCTACTTGCTTATGTTTATTAGGAACAGTTAAAGCATTATTTTCCGCAGCTTTGTCAGATATAAGAAAAAAATTAATGTCAGTAAATTCACAGTTGTTAGGCAGTTTCTGGAGTGTATTATGCTGGGTGTGTGTGCTCAGTCCACTTATTAATCTGAACAAATCTATATACAGTATATACATATATATATTATATATATTGTGCTTAATTAAAGGACTGTGGAAATCTGTTTTAGCATGTAGTAATAATTGTTTTATATACTACTACTTATGTACTATAGGAGAAGTCTTGGGGTCTATCAAGCCTTGATTTGGAAGTGTTTGAAGTGTGTATCATACACTATGATGTATAAAGTCATGTTTTCACATTAAAAAAGAATGTTTGTATAGATCATATATTTGGCTTTAGAAAATTGTGAGGTTTATTGCTATGGTGCATGTTAAGAAAGCTGCCCACGCTGCAGAGAATTTGCAAGTGCGAGAGCGCTCCCGTTCTCCTGAGTGAATCCTTATGCTTCCTGTTTAAGGTTTTATTTGCACATTTGAAAGTAACTAAATTAAAGGACTTTTCACTTTTTAGGAAAACATGAAAAAAAGATGCACCAAATCTGAGAAACTACAGCAAGAACGGGGAGGAGAGAGAGAGGAACGTGGCCTTGTGCAAAAAAAGCTGAGAAGGAAAGTGCATTTTGAAAGGGGAATTTTTAACTTTAGATGAAGCCAGTCATACACACAATAATGAAGTTATGCTGTAGCTGGAATTCTGTGGTAGAAAAAGGTACAAAAATTGTCTAGAAGGGTGAAGAATTAAAGGGTAACATCAAGGAAATTCAATTCAGGCTGAAAGCTGCAGCGAGGGGCTGATGTTACTGTGGACTGGTGGAATGCACGTGGCAGGGTGGATGTGGAGCTGGTGCCAAGGCTGCTGGTGTGCAGGCAGATCCTCATCTGCAGAGATTAAAATCTGTAACACATCATTTTAATCAAAATCCAAGGAGTGAATGATCGGGTTTTATGTGTTGCAAAGTTTAGGCCATTCACACCGTCCCTTTAGGGAGCCACTCTTCTCAGGCAATCATGTAAAACGGTGCTTGAGGATGGATGAGCTCCAGGATTCCAGATGACCTCTGTCTCACCACAGGATCATTGTCCTTCCAGGTAATCACTGTGCCCTGGAGCTGGGGAAAAACTGTTTGGGACAAGGGGGGGGGTTGTCTCTGAAAGACTTCCCTGCTTTCTGGTTTCAGCAGACAATAAGTGAAGATGTAAAAGCCCAGTTAAGGAACAATGACCGTCCCATTGCACATCCATGGAAATGCTCACAAACACAGTCTCTTTCATGGCCCTGAATTCCCCTTAGGAACTGGGCATTAACCAGTACTTATCTCCTCTAGGAAACACGAATAGTGACCACCAAATGGCCTTGTACCACAGTGGGTGGCATCAGCTGCCCGAGGCAGGCTGTGGGAAGGATGGTTGGAAAGACAAAGGCAGTTGTCTCACCTCAGCCTGTTTGTGGGGATTTTTGTTACCTGGCAGCTGATCCGCAGCCTTCCTGGTGCAGGTGGTGGGTGTCCTGACAAGAGCCTTCCCACCTGACATCAGGCTGCTCTCAGCTTTGAGAGAATGTTTCTTGTTGAAACTTTTATAAGGACTATAACCCCTCAGTCTGTTGTAAAATGGGAATGGAATATCCCCCCCCATCTATTTAACATCTGTATTGTACCAGTGTGTTATAAAAACCTCACCTTGTGTATTGTAATCACTATCCCACGGAAATGATTCTTAAGTATTGTGGTTTTCATTCCTGGATGTTGCTGCTTGGCACGATCCACCACACTGAAAGTGTGGTTCCACGGGGAGGGAGAGGAGGAGGGTGAAGCTGAGGCGTAATATCCTATTGAAAATGTCACCCAGCTGAGTGCCCGTGAGAAGTTCTGCTGCTCCTCACCTGTTGGTGCTGCTCAGGGTGGCGTTTGGGGCTTTTTTTTTAACCAAAAGGGTCTCAGTGAACGGGGAAATGGCAAGAAAACAGGAAGAAGAAAATTTAAATGATCCCAGAGTGAACTGTTTTGCTGTTAATACAGAAATACAGAGCAAGACACATTTAATGGGCTCTATTTTTTATTATACTATGCTGAATAATTAAGTTTGAGGCTAAGTGTCACATAGATTTATCTTTTAATTAAAAAAGCATGGTTCACGCATATTTGAGTGGTAGTCCAAATAAATGCAATATAGAAATTTATGTTTGTTTATCTAGGTGTTAATTACCTAGAGATTGTTCTGGATTACTTCTTTTTATAAAGTGTCATAGGCTCATGTCACAAGTAATAAAGCTTAACAGTGGAACCTTATCAATTTGCTAACTATAATGGCAGTGTGACCTGAAGGAAAGGGAAAAAAACCCCACACAACCAACTTTGGAAACCGCTCTCTGCGTGCACTCCGTTCAACACATAAAAACCACGCCGCGAACAAAGCAATCATTCTGAAAATGTTCTCGTAAGTAAAAGTACAAATATATCTCTGGTGGTTTATGGCCTTTCATACGTGTAATTATTTATATAACACCGGGTTATTTATGCCCGTGTAGTATATGTTGGGCAAAGACAGACATGGTGAGCAACAAAATGTAGTTTACCTGGTGGGCGAGCTATTCATTTCAAGTATGAAGTAACACTTACAAAGACTGAACACTATATTTAAAGCAAGATGTAGCAGATGTAATTTTCTTAATATTTTAAAGGGTTTACAGCGTTGCTAGCAACCAAGAGGATGGGAGAAGCAAACTGAAGCCTAAAGATAAAAGAGTATGTATTTCACTGATGCAAACAGAGGGAAAAATTGTGTACAGACACAAATTGTTCATCAAATTCTCTGTCAGTCTGGTTTTTATTCTTTGTTTATGACCACGATTTATATTACTGCTCCACTGAGCCACAGGGAAGGATGCTGAGCGCAGGCAGAGAAGGCAAACTTCTCAGCACATGCAAGCGGAGGGGCTCTCCACCCCCAGCCTAAATGCAGTGCCATCCACCGGGTCAGCCCAGGGCGGGGGGATCTTCCCAAAGGATTTGAAAGACTGAGAAATCTCTTTATTTTTCTCATAGGTGAAAACTCCCCTTCTCTCTGGGGTTAATTATTTATGCTTTTCTTAGAGTTCTGATGATTTAAACTCATTCCAGGTTCCACTGCTCCATACAGCACATGTGTCTGAGAACCCTCTCTTACTGACATCGCAGAGAAATCAATGGAAATTCCTCTGCGTGCTCACAGTCGTTAATTCTTACTTGATATACAGATTCTCAAAATGTGGAGAAGGCTGGGAAGAAGGCTTTCCTCTATTTATTACACATCAATTACCCCTATAGATATAGATACCGCAAGCTTTGTCTCAAGTGCAGGTGGTAACAGTAGGTAAGTTACATCTCTGTAGAGGAGTCTGAAGGTAAATGTGATCTTTAAAAAAAGCTGCTGAATGTGGGAACCTTAGGGATAACTGAAATATTTTAAATTTGAAAGGACTGAAATTGATACTTACATTTATATATATGTAATAAGTCTCTATACATACACTGGCAGTTTTTCTTTTCATCAGAACCTTATTTAACCCCTTAACTCCATATTCAGTGTCGTGATGTCTCTGATTTTCCACGTTTCAGAGCAGCAAGAACAGATATTCAACATTTCTGAGTGTCAGCTTAGTTACTGAGGAGCAGAAATATGGCCCAAGGAGTTGAAAGTCTGAGCCACAGGATGTGATGGATCACTGTAGCTCCTGAAACTCCAGCTGTGTAAAGTTGAAATCACTTGTTGGTGAATTGGGCCTCTTATTAATGAAACTAGAGAAAAGCCCCTTTTTCTTTGAAACACAGAATTTGAGGAGAAAACATGTCCTTAAATTGTGTGAGATACTGCAACATGGAATATGTGATTTCTCTGGGTTGTGTCACTGTGCTTCCTTATTATTTTTTAGATTTTATTCTTGGGCGATTGTTTTCTCAATTGTTTGAAAGACGCTGATGCATGAATGAGTGAAACTCAGGAGTAATAAAGAAAAATGGAGCTATTAATCCCAACAGAGAAAACCTCTCTTTTGTTAAAAATCTCTCCCACAGTATCTGTAACTGTGGTACATCCGTCTTCGCCAGAGAATTACTGCTGCCGGGTTGTGCCAGCCCTTGCCGTGCGGCCGGTGCAAACCAGCTCCCAGCACGATGGGAGCAGCGTTCGGGAAGCGTCTGCTCACGGGGAGGACAGCTGGGGATCTTCCAGAGAAAAGGCCTGCTGTGAAAAGGTAGGTATCTCCAAAGCTGTGTATGGTCAGTGTTTGCATTGCTTTTGCCAAGGGAATGTGTACTTTCCCCATGGATCAACGTGTTCCTACCTGTGTGCCGGTTGTTGTTTGTGCATCCCCTCTCAAATCTTACTGGTGGCTCTGGCATCACCAAACCATGGTCACCTGTGCAATGAGGAAAATGTTCATTTTCAATTAGCTCTGAATAACTGGAAGGCTTGCTCATTTTTCCCAAAGCCATTGATGGGTTTGAAGCTGGCCCATGGGGGACTGCGAGTGGGTCCCTTCTTATCCCCTTTCCCAGACAGGAGTGTTGCTGGACCATGATGATCCAGCCAAGGTGCCAAGCTGCTCCCTCCTCCCCTGTGCTCCAGAGAGAGCTTGAAACACCACCAGCAAACCTACACCCATGCTCTAGGGCAGGTCTCAACACTGAGATGTGTCCCAGACAGGAGCAGAAAGGCAAGAGGAGAAAAGGCAAGAAAGAAGAGAAAAGGAACCATCAAGCTCATCTTTCCCTTCCTTCCTGTAGGATGTAGTCCCTAATTTTCTCAGATGAGGAAAAACAGTCGCAGTGCCTGTCTAAGTATTTGGATTTACCACCATGGCTCCTCTGTGCATTAAAAAAAAGGCAAAAAAAAATCCAACAAACGCAACCCACAGTAAATTCAAATACTGAATTGTAATGTTTGCTTGGTTGCTATTTCTTAGTAGCAACCAACGTGTTAATCACTGGTATATAATTAGATGTCATTTTGGAGCAATTCAAAATCAAACAAAATCTCAACATGCTCTGAACATGTTGTGAAAGTTTACATTACAATTAATTTATGATTACCCAAATGTGCATCCAGTGATCTTGAGCCTTCCTTCATACATCACAAAGCAAGAAGACAGCTTCTGTTTCCACACACCTTAATGCCAGGAGGCCCCCAGAGAAAAGACTCTCCTTTAAATAAATGTATTATTTAAATTCTGTTTAAACAGCTGAGCATGAGGTGAAGAAATAAGATGGATTTGATAAACTCGCCCTGTGTATCCTTGGATTTGTCTCTCTCCTTTTCTTTGTTTTTTACATTTCTGTAAGCATTTGGGTTTTCTTTGCTGTCTCTTCAGCAGACTGAAAATTAAGGGAAACCGTGTTATTTCACTTCACACCAATTCACTAGAGCCAGGAGTTAATTTCAGCACATTTTCCTGAAGGTGAAAAGAAGTGCACGTCCTTTTGTCCCAACAGTGAGCCAATGCCATGAACCGCTGAGTGTTCCCAGCCCTGTCAACATCCAAGGAGCAGGGATGGCGAGCGAGTCCTGGGAAATCCTGGCTGCACCGGCGGGTACAGCCAATATGCTGAATGATGGTTGTGTCATAAACACACAAGCTGTTGTACCAGGACACAGCCACAGCAATCACAGTGAGTAAAGTTCTAAAAGCACTCCTTCTCCCACCCTTTGTTGGAAACAGGGATAATGTACAGAAAAAGGTTTACACTTTACTCCTCCACATCTAGAACAGAGAAAACCTTGCTGCTTCTCTTACAACAAGCTGCCAGCTGATGTCTACTCTTGCTCTTTATGTATGTATCCCATACATGCAGACATGGAAGAAGATTATTTTGGGTGTGAAGTGAGAAAGTGGTTTTATGCTTTAATTGCCCATAATGAGCGTGGCAAATGCTGAAAGATGCAAGGAACAGTCTTGTCCAATAATACAGTTCTTTATTACCTTAGTTCCCATCTTCCTAACTATTTTGAGGATGTTGTTAGCAGAGGAAGGCATATTTTTATTTAACATCTTTATTAATGAGCTAAAGAAAGAAAGAAGTAAACACACTAATTACATTTGCAAATGACAGTACATTAGTAGCTATTGCAAACATCACCGAGGACAGAAATAACAGAGGGAAAAATAGGCAAGAATAAAAAATTCAAACTAAAGGAACACAAATTCAGGTCTGAAGGCAAAACCACTCCATGTTTAGACTGGGGGGAAGCAATAGAGGTGAGGGGGGCATGGGCTGGCAGCTGGGAAGGATATGGGAGCATTTGGGGACCTCAGCAGCCACCTCTGTAGCCTCCACTAGCAGAGAGCATGGGAAACTGTTTTTCTTTATATTTTTTTAAAAGAGGACCACCTGATCCCCATGCCTGGAATTCAGAAGTAGGCAAAGAGCAGCAGGTGCAGCGTGGCTGGGCTGAGCCTCGCACCCGCCCAGGCCCAGGTGATTTCAATGACACAGCCCCTCCCTGTTAAAGGGTGAAGCTCAGCCTAGCCCGGGCTTGCTGGGAGAGGAGTGGGTGGGCTGCAAGGCTGTCCTGCTGCTGGCTGTGTCTCTTGTTGCAGGGGGAGCAAGGAGTCAGCAGATGCTTTGTTGATAATGCTGGTAAGTGCCTAAAAGCCAAAAACTAAGAGGGAAGAGAGCTACATGGGGCTGGTCTGAAAGAGTCTAGGAGCAATGAGATAAAACAAAGTAAAAGCAAGCTTCCTGAGCACAGCTCTTGTGGGCTCTTTAATAAGCTCTCTTGAGAGCTGGTAGCTGGGTGGTGGCTCCGGTGGCTTGGAATTAGACGCAGGGAGTGCTGTGCCTGTGCCTGGCGTCAGAGGGGTAGAACCCTGCGGGTGCTGTGCTGCTGCCTGGCGTGGGGCGTGCAGAGGTGTTGGGGTGCTCTTTGCTTACCCACTGGCTTGGTCTGAGGCAAACACAGGTTCCCTGGCTTAGCTGCTGGCTACTGCTGCTTAATTCCACTCAAGTTACAAGCTATTGTTAGTTAAGAGCTATTTAACGAGTTGTGACCCAGGAAACAACCACAGATGCTTACTCACCAGTGCAGCACAGTGTTGGGTGTCATCCTTGTCCCGGGAATGGTTTCAAAATTAAAAATAAATCAAGCTTCTCCCCCAGTCCCCTGGAGCACAAATACCCTGGTACAGCTCCTTTCCTAGAGACTTTCTGATTGCAGCCTTCCCGCTTTGAGTTGCGGGACACAGGTGTGGTTGGGAGTTTAAGGCACTGTGTGAGGGAGCAGGCTGGCTGTCCTGAAGTACTCCCTTCCACCTGAGACTGGGGACAGCACATGCAGCCCTAACGTGTGCTGCTTTGACAGGTTGTGATGGCCCTGCGTGCACCAACTCTCCCGTCACTCGGCTGCGAAGGCAACGGGGACCGCACACCTCGCTGGCACCACGTAAGCGATGACAATAATGGTTGGAGCTGATGCCAATCACCGTGGTGTCTCTTGCTGTGGTGTTACTTTTGCAGTGGCAATTGAATTGAAGCTGCCACATCGGTTTGCATTAGGCCACTTAGCAGCTGATGTGGCTCCTCACGAGCACCGTGGAGGGGAGGGAGTGTGGCACTGGGGAAGCCTCTGAGAAGTCAGGTTTTCCAGCTGGGACTGGGAGCACAACTACACTCGAGCCACCGAAGTTGTAAACTGACTGCATGGAAAACAATTTGAAAATTTGAAGTTTAGACTTGTGTTTCCCCACCTAAGAAATGGTGAGGTGTCAGCCTGAGTGTTCCACTGCAGAGAGGCAGCTCTGAAGCTGCAGCAGCTCTGCTGAGCATCTGTGGTGACCTCAACGTGGCCAGGGCTGTGCCCTGTGTCACAGAGGGGTGTGGAGGGGGGCACGGAGCCCTCGCTGCCTGGAGCTTGTTGAGGGTAGGGAGTTGCCGTGCGAAGGGTGCTGTGCTCTGTCCCACAGTGTGTCTGAAGGAGCTCAGGGTGTCTGGGATGGGGACAGAGCTGTGCTGGTACCCGGTGATGCCTGTGATCGCGCTCTGTCCCCACCTGCCTCACGCTAACCTCGAGGTGGGAGGATCAATATCTCATTACCTATGGCCTCGCTTCTCCAGAGCCTCACAGTTTGTGGGGTTTAATGTAATATCCCCCCTCTCTGAGATGGCAATATCTGAAACAGGGATGTGAGCAGCATAAATCCATTTTTTTTAGTGAGGTGAATTAGCTAAGCGGCTTTATTTTTTCCAGTTGTAGAATTGTTCTAATGCTTCTTTTGACCAGCCTTGGCTTAAAAAAGACCTCATCTTTAAAAATCCAATTTTACAAACAGTTAGTCTTTAGTGTGGACTGTTGCTTTTTAGTAATTCGGGGAAAAAAATTAATGGCTGATATATTTAATTTTCAGACACAGCTACTGTGTGTTTAAAGTGTCTTTTTTTATTATTTTATCGTCAACAATATAGGCTGAACACTGCAGAGATATTGCTCTTGAATGCATGTAAGATTAAAATCATGGTATTTCTGAAGGGGCTGTTAAAGTGTCTGTCGAGCTCCCTGTGACTGCACAGCTCTGAACTAAGTCAGTGAATATGCACTTTAAATATCAGTATAACAGCTTGTTTTCCAGCTACACAGGAAGATCCAGATCTAATGTTGGTATTCTCGCTGACCTCAAAAGGAGCTGGGCATGTTTAGCTTTCATTTTACTTCTTTCTTTAAATATGGCTAAAGAGCAAAGGCTCAGAATCTGTGTAGTGTAACTAGAAACTAATGGGTAATTAATGTACAGTCGGATCTGCTGGAGCTCCAGGCCACGGTACCTCAATTTTGCCTCCTTTCCCAGGACCTGCTTTCTCTGAATCCTTTTATATCTGTATCTCTCACTTAGGGGTTAGTGTGTGTTTAAGCTGTGAATAATGGTTAAATTCATTCCTGCATGGGCAATGCTGTGTTCCTTTAAAGCAGATCATGATTCTATATGGAATAAATAGTGTTATCCAGTTGATATGCTTTAAGGCTAATGAACCAGACTCTACCATCTAAGAAGCCAGATAACAAGGCTTGTTTCTCCACTGGTTTCTTTAGATATATTAATGAAAAGCAAGATTCCTCTCTGAGAGGGAAATATACTTGTGCAGTTCCTATCTGGTTTCAGGAATTTTCTTGTCTCTTACTCCTAAACCCTTGTTGATGAGCGTAGGGGAATGAGCCTTGCGGTGATCTGGGTGTGGAGTGCTCTGGGTGGTCTGGGTGGGGTGAAAGGCAGCCCCTCCACGCTGTGGTGGGGAGGAGCCCAGCCTGTGGGCAGGCAGGAGTTCTGTGCTCCCAAGCTCCCCTGCATCCTGCCTGGCTCTTTGCACTGAAGATGTTCTTGCTGTGTGTCTGTCAGGGCAGTCCCAAGGCCATCAGGCGTGGGAACGGAACGCAGCGTCTCTGCAGAGAAAGCTGGGCATTGCCTCATCAGTGTGGATGGAGATCTGGGTAGGAGGAGGAAGGCAGAGCAAGGTGCTCCTGGGCAGGGAAACCCCTTCCTCAGCAGGCGTGTGCTGGCACGTTGCCCCATGGCTGTGAGAGGACACCTTCTGGTAGTGGCTGGTTTGCCAAGAGCTGGTGAACCCAGGGCTTTACAGTTCCCAATCCAGGAACCTGTTTCATTGTGGTTTAGAGTCCTGCCAATTCCAAACATAAGACACTCATAAATCTGTCTTAGGAAGCATGAGATTAAATGAAAAGATAGAAAGTAACTTCTATTTTTTTTTGACCTTTAAAGCTTTTTTGCAACTGTCAACTGGATGACTACCTTCAAAATAAAAGCAGGTCTTACACTTGGACTTTAAGTAGATCAAAAGTATGGGGACAACTGAACCCCAAGGTGAGGCATTTATTAGGAGAGGAGCAAAAGCCACCTGTGGCTTAAGAAAATGGAGCATGCTCTGCGTGGGTTCTCCACAACAAATGGCTTCCAGAAGGTCACAACAAAAAACTGCACAGAAGGGAAGGAGTTTGTAGTGTATTTTCTGTGTCTTCCCAGTCTGAGGAGTTTTCTGACCCACCTTTCTGCGCAGGCAGCTGCTCTCTTGAAGATCACCTCAAATTCAAGAGGTCTTCCAACCTGGGGCCCACACTCAGAAACACCTGAAATGCTCTCTGTTGTTGGCATTGCCCTGTGGCATTCTGCTTTGTGTTGTGAGTTATTCCCTTTGGAACCCAAGTACCGAGAGCTGTTACATCTTTGAAGGCCTGCAGAGTTGGAGGAAAAGTAATTGGTTTGTTGCTCCAAACCTCTTGGTGGAATTGTGAGGAAAAAAAGCTTTTCAACTTAATTTTCTATCTATATTTGGAGCCCTTGGCCTGAATTCAGCCTGTACCACATATCCACAAGCTCTGCACGTGTGTCTAGCTGGGATAGGACTCTGCTCAGTGCAAGACTCTTCCATGCTGTGGATTGGCTGTTTTCCGCAGCACACGGCAAGTCTGTTTCATCTTTATTAGTAAGTTTTCAATTGCAGTTTAATGTTAATATAAATGCTAATTAATGCTGTCTGTTAACTATGTGTAGTGCTATCCAAGAACAAAAGGAACCAAATCCCAAATCATATCTCACTCACCTGCTCTGGCTTTGCGGGTTTCTGTGGTTATGAAGCTGCTCTACAAAAGCCTGATTGTTTCCTGCTGCAGAGCTTTGAGGTCCATCAGCTGTAGTTTTGGGAGCCACTGAGGCATCCTGCAGTTTTTCACTTACCTCTAGGGTCAAATGTGCTGTTTCAGTAGATGAGAGCCTGGTAAGGAAGGCCAGGGTGTTCTGATGGTGGTGCACAGGCTGTCTGTGGCCATCAAATGCCACCATCCTCCAGAGCCTTCTGGCTCATGCACCAAGCAAAGCAGGTGCTCTGCAGTGCCAGGACAGATGGGGGAATGTCACTGCTGTGCTGCTTTTCTGATGAGTCACTGCAGAGGGCTTCCTGGGGACAAACCTGCATGGTAAAAAATGTGTAATAATTAATAGATGAGTGGAGCTGGTTTGTGGTCCTTTCTTCCAAATCTTCCTCAGTGCAGTATGAAGCTGTGAAAATGATGCTGAAGCCACTGGTCTTGATGGTCTCACAGTCTAATTTGTTCTGTCCTCTTGCTGAACCAGATGGACTTTGACCTCTTCCCTTGTCTTAGCAGCCAGAAGCACCTGATCTGTTCTGTGTGGGGCTTTCAGTGGGCATCCTGTGCCCCGCTTGGCAGGCAGGAGGTGAACCATGATGGGTGCCTTACTCCTGCATTGTCCATAGCACCGTCTGGGAACAGTGGAGGGGAAAGCTGAAATGTGCTTTAAATGTCCCTTGCAGCTCTGAAATATCACTTCTCCTGTCTAAGCGTTTTGCCAACTGCTTCAACCCTTTTTTCTCACATTTCCACTCTCACCAGCGTGAATTTTACAGGATAGTTTTATCTGATATATGGCACAGGCGCGTTTCTCCACTCTTTTTTTTTTTTACTAGGTGACTTGGTAACTCCAATCCTTTGAATAATTACAAGGAAGAGTAGAATTGTATGGATCTCCTGAACCCATCCTTTCTGCAATTAAACACTGAAGTAGTTCGGTTCGTGTTTTAATCCAGTGAATTATGTCTGCTAAGATCTCTGCTTACAATTCTGGGCAGGGGAGATAAAGTAAATCCAGGTTAAATCTGCCCTTTGTTCTAAAAGAGCCTGTCTGGACCTTTGCTAAACTACCATCAAAAGGAAACTTACTCCTTCGGGGTCTAAACCAGCCTTATTTTCCAGTGAGTCTCATTGATTGAAGCTGGAGCAGGGCTGAGCCCTGCAACTGCTGAGCTGATCCTTGTGTTTGATATTGACAACAGTTTTGACTAAAAGGTGATGTGGGTATTTTGGTAAAACATGGCTGATTTCCAGACACTTGACTGGGTTTTATTAGGCCTGGGTAGGTGATTCCTCAAGAGGTGGTGATTTCAAGTTATCCTTCTACATTCTTCGGCTGTTGAATCTAACAATCTTTTTTTATAAAAGTGACAAATGCATCAGGGCTGGGTCTTCTACTGCATGAGAAATCTCTGACCCATTAGCTCAGATATAACATGCAACTTTCTGCTTCTGACTTCCATTAAATATGGCAAAATTGTATTAGATCATCTATAATTAGGCCAATTTTTACTAATCTTTGTTGAAATGGGTTCAATCTGGTTTACAAATGAACACTGCTTTTTTTTCTCATAGGCTGCAAGATTTCCACTGTCCAGCAATACATGAATCAATTCCATAGTAAGCTAATGTATTGCACATGCTCTGCATTTAGGTAGTTTTAGCCTTAAATTATTATCTCCAGGCTTTCTGTTCTTCCCTGTGTGTGGTGTGAGGGTTTCTGTGTGGTAATGCAGCCATTAGAACTTTTGGATGCCCTTGGGAACCTCTGCCGTAAGGACCTTCATGCACCCATGTTGAAGCTAATTACTGGTACTCAACAAAAGCCACCCAGTAACAGTGGCTTTTGTTACACCGTGGCAGCTGAGTAAGCCCATGACATGAGAACTCTCAGATTACAAAACTCTAACACCAGCATTTTTCCTACAGTAGACGTTCCTTCTCCTATCTAAATACGCTCATAGAGAACACTTGTCACTCTAAATACTGAACCCTTTCAGCAGTGACACAGATCTCTTCTGATACCACTCTTCAATCAGCCTTAATTACTACTCAGAGTCTAATTTCAAGGTCTCCTTAGGTGTTGGTATTAGCTAATATTTCAGTAAGTGAGGCAAAAGATAACGCTGTCAGTCGTGTTCGCCTTTCAAGTTGGAAGCTCTCTTCTCCCTGCAGAATGCAGCAGGGCTAAAACCTTCTTGTTTAGCTTGGGGCAAAACACACCCTGCAAAAGCTAGGAAATAATCTAATTTTTCCAATGAAAGTCAGTGCCAGTCAAAGAGGCTCTTACATCCTTACACTTAGGGTACATCAAAAAAGTACAAATATTGGCAAGCCCAGCTTATCGCGTATGAGATTGTGAAAGAAAACCCAATCAAGGGAGGGGGTTCACAAAGCCTTCAAAATAACGAAGGAGCTGCAAATGCTGCTTCATTTTCATGTATCTGAGTCACTGAAAATGAGGAAATTATTGTTCCCATCATTGGATGAGTTTCTAAGTTTTTAACACATTAATATTTATGCTGCTCAATTGTCTGTGCTAGAAACACCCTCAGAAATCTGTGTGGGTCCTTTTTCAGAGCAGATACTTAAAACAGAAGTAGCCTGAACGTAGCTGAATACCAGTGGCTACGTGCAACTTCATCAAAAGACAGAAAGAAGGTGCTCAAGCACTGGATCTCCTCTTCCTCCCAGGAAAGAGTTAACACGAAGAAATAAAATCAGATATGTGTAGCCTCCAGACGTCCATTAAAGTGCAGAATGCTGTTTTCTATCACAGATTATATGCCAGATGTTCAAACTATCTCTAATCATTGCAGATGTAATGGAGTAGAATGTTGCAGTTTGTGAGTTTACTGGCATTAATTCTGTATACTGCACAAGGGAAAAGATTTTAAATATATAATTATATCTCATTAATACTCAGGTTTTATTTCCTTTCAATGGAACAGGACTTATTAAAGCAACCATTTACCGCATGTTTTCTTTTAGTGTTTGGCCCCAGCATAATCCTGTGTGCATTGTACATGTAAATATGTACTAACCTGAGAATCTAGAAGCACACAGTACTGTGTATAATTCCACTGGTACAAACCCCCATTTTTTTATATGCATGAGATGTTTTTGTAATGTAAATTGACAGGGAAAAAGATCTTACTCCTACAGTACTGTTCAAACCACACGCTATCTGACTTTTTATGGAGAAGAACTGTAAAACATTTATCTGATAATGATATTTATGCAGTTATGCTGGAAGAAAATTGTGTGGCTGTGGGGAAATGTTAGGCCACTTCTGTGCCCTCTGGCTGCTGCAGCCTTGCCCTGGCACCAAAGGCAGGTGCTGCAGAGGTGAGAGCCTTGCAGAGGGTTGTCCTTTGGTATTAGCACACTGAGTGCAGGTGGCCTGCGTTCTCCATCCCCCCAAAAACAAACAATGTGAAGGGATTCTGCTGCTTTTTTCCACTCTTCCTTTCTTCTCCCCTTCTCTGTGTCTTTGAGGCTCAGCTCCCATCAAATGGTGCCCACACAGCACAGGGTTTGCTTTGTCCTCCATCCTCTGCTGGGGCTTCCTCCCTGGTTCAGCCACATCTGTGTCTCTTTACATCCTGGGTCTGTGGAAATCACTGCCAAAGAGTTAATCAATGGGCCGTGGACTTCAGTGTCCCTTGAAAGGCAGTGACAAAGCTGTGAGGAAGGATTTTGTGGGGAAGTTCTACATCTGCTTTCAGTGCAGAATCTGAATTATTTTTTCCCCAGGAGCCACTCCTCATTGGGGAAGTTTTAATTAGGTATTAGGATTGTTTTGACTTGGAAAGGAATACCACATTCCCAATAACGTATGGTCAGGCAAAGAGGGCTGGATAAAGTTCAGGTTTATTTAGGTAAATAGAAATGTGTGCAGGCAGCTCAGTTTTGCTGCTGGCATTTGATTGTAATTGATTAAGAATCAAAACTGATAATTTGTTCTACACAGTTGCATGTGGGTATTCCTTTCCAACACAAGCAAGTGTCCAGCTGCACATAAACTGAACAGGGTTTGGAAAGCCACTGCGCTCCTCACAGACATGCTTTGTCTTGAAAGAGGACCTTCTTGAGCACTTGATATTTAATATAATATAAATTACGTGTGTGTATACTATATCAAAAAATAACAGTAAATGACCCCTGCTATGAAATGAAGATTCTCTTCTAGATTATATTTATCCAGATTTCATTTTGTGTATTTTGAGATGCATTAATGCACTGCTTTTACAATAAGGCCTGGTTTTATGAATTTGCATGCCATGTGCGTCATATCTTATGCTGTAGCTAATAAAGCAATTAGCAGATGAAATGCCATCAGATCCTATCCTCCCAATTCCATAAGGGCTTAAATAGTTAAAAGGTAGAAAATGTGACAACTTGAGCTCTGTTCCATATGGTCCAGAGATGCGGAACATCAACTGAAATCTCTTTTCTTAGTGGTGCACAACAAGGATTAAGTCAACCAGGTAATTTGATCCAAGAGTCAACAACACTTCACCAAAAACTAAACCAATAAAAAAAACCCCAACACAAACCCATCCTGGCTCACAATCTCAAGAGCAAGGAGGTCAGAGATGTTCTCCTGGTGAAGACCTGCAATGTCTGATAAGAAGGGAGAGCAATTTTAAAATCAATGCAATATTTACTGGAATACTGAAAATCATTCCTGCTTTATTTAAAGGGATGTTTCATGGTTATCCATAAATAAAGGTTCCCTTCCTTACGTGCCCGCCTTTCAGAAAAAAGGCAAAGATGCGAGACAGCAAAAAAAGGTCTGACCATATCAGCACACAGTATGATAGACTGCCCCTCCAAATGACACTTTCATTATCAGTAATTTATGTTCCTATTTCAGTCTGTAATAATGACCATTCACAGCAAAAGCATGGTGGCTGTTAATGGACAGGAGTGGGGATAAAAATTCATTAATTAATGTGGAATTGAAGCATTTCCTCCACACACTTTGAGCAGCCAAGTATTTCACAGCAGATCTTGGCACCCGAGTGCAGGTATAATAATTATATACAATTTTCAGTGATTAAAAGGTTGTAAAGTAATTTTAGATACATCTCAAAATTATTTATCTTATAAATGAGGATAGAGTGAATACGAGCTGAATCATAAGCACCGATGTTCAGGGCTGAGCCGAGGAGCTCGCAGGGGGAGATTCCTGCTCCTTGGCAGTGGTGTCTCAGCTGCACCTCCATGGTGGTTATCGACTCATAATATTCTGCCTTTCAACTTCCGAAAAGGCAGGTGGCTCTGAACAGCCTGATTTCCAAATATATTTTATTTAACAGTAATTTAGGCTGTGATATTCTGGTTCTAATCATATGTTGGCCACTTTGATAACCAGCACGCTTGTATCCACTTGTGATGCTGAGGATGGAAATCCTGCACCTTGTCATTCTTCCCATCAGATTGCATTTTACTCTACTGTGGATTCAGTTCCAGCTCCTGTCTCTTAAAAAATAAATCCCCACACGTCATCAGATGGCAGCCCAGCCACTGGGACCACCACAATGTAACTGCAGATTAAGCTGTCCAGAAAGCAAGTTTCCTCTTTGCTGTGCCACCACGGCTTAGGCACCGAGATGCCAGTGGAGCTGCCAAGGTGTGATGTGAATGCGTATTTGGAAATAGTCCTGGGGGTTTTGTTATGGGACTTGTTCTGGATGGTGTGGGCTCCAAAATCGTTCCTTAATCTTCAGAGACAATGAAAATAGGTCTTTCCTGGTTCTGGGGCTCTGATCTAAATTATTTCAGCATGGCACCAAGGGCTATGTAAGACATCAAAGGTGTAATTAATTCCTGGTTCAGTCCAGGAATCTGTGGAAAGATTGAACAGACCCCAGTGATGGCCTGAAAGGAGGTGGTGGTCAAAACCTATTTGGGGATTGGAAAAGTCCTGTCTGCACCCAGTAGTCCTGAAGTTTCAGGAACAGACAGGATGTCCAGTCTGCTTTCTTGTGTGTGTTCCCTTGGCTTTCAGGTTGGAGGAGGGAAACCAAATGATTCATTAATGAACTCGACAAGCAAACAGGCACTGTTAATGGGGAATGGGAAAAGCCATTCATTTGGGATCAACTATAAAAATAGCCAGTTCTAAAATGTATTTTCCAAAACAGGAATATGCAAACCCCTTGCATTTTAAATGCAAATGAAGCTGTTACTGTCAACTCTTCTGCATGTGTCTGATAAACCCAGCTGGCCTTGCCCTTTTTGGATTACGTATGATTATACAAATGGAATCCAGCAAAATATATGATATGGATCAAAATGTACCAAGAGGGTTATGTTGTTTCTGTATCAAATGTTTTCCAACAATGGAAAAATAATGTTTTTTGGAAATTTCTCCTGGTGCAAGCTGTGATATGAGAGTGGTGGGGGCTGTAAAGCAGTTGTTCATTCAGTGAAATGGAGCACTAATATCTGTCACCTTAGTGGGGTCAACTCACCTCTCAACCAAGGCAGCTAGCAGGTGGAGGTGTTAAAAATATAAAATGACACTTAAGAGAAAGAAGAGAACCATTCTAAAATGCATTGCTTTCAGCAGAAATCTAGTATTTCTTACCTAAGAGCTGGAGATCACTGTGAATGGGGTGGTGGTGAGTGTTGAATTTGGGGGTCATTTATTGACCTCTCCAACAATCCACATCTTCATGTAAAGCTACAAAAAGAAACTTAGACTCTGCTGAAAATTTGCTGATGTGAAGAGGTGCAGAGCTCCTGGCCAGAGCTCAAGGGAATGCTGTAAGGCTCAAATCCAAAAGTGATTTCCAGCAAGGACATTTTAGCCTTTTTTTTCCCCTCTTGTTTCTAGAAATTAGAGACTGAATGGTGGTATTCAATGACTAATACATAATTACAACATTAACTGTTTTTTAAAGGATATTTGCCTTCCAACTGGTTTTTAGAAAGTCTTCCAGACTGAGTTCTGCTCCTAATAATGATAAAAAACACAAGAAGTGAGGCACAGGATTCACTCACTTGAAAGTGGAAGGTTCCACACTTGCAAAGATACAAATTAAAAGGGCAACTGAGCTCCCCCAAATCATCAGTTCATGCCAACAAATTGAGTATTAATGAAAAACAAAATTGAGTTCTTCCTGCAGTTGTTTTTCATCATAGTACCCAGGTATTAAAAATGGCCATAGAGGTTGAATGCATCAGTCATGAAAATACCTTTGGTGTCTCCTCTGTAGCAGGCGAGTGGCGTTGCTGCCTGCAAAGGCACGAAGTGTTATCTGGAGTCTCTTTAGACACTTCATGCCATGTAATGGAAAGGGAGACAAAAACATCCAACCTCACCTTTCCCCATAACATCATAATCCAATGCTAGTCAGGAAATGCTCTTGTTCCAGAGAACAAAGTAGCTCAGATCAGTCAGCCCTACTGTCCTGGCCATCTCTGCATTGCAGTCTCAGTGTTGACTTTGCTCCTTCAGTTCCCTCATTTTATTGTTGAAAAAATTATTTATATGATAAATAAAGAAGCTGAGGTAATAGATGGGGGCTTTTAATAAAGGATGAACTCAGAAATGTTCTCACTGTTGTCCTTTGTACCTTTTGGGTACCTCTTTTTGTATATTTATCACTCATTTGCAGGCTGGGAGTTCCCTGAGCAGCAAAGTAACTTGCATGAAAATTTCCTTTTTCTGGTTTATTTTTTGCATTGGGATTACCAACAGGGAAGCAATGGAGTTGATTCCAAAAGGCTGCTAACAATCAAGGTAAAATAGAGCTGTGGTTTGGGCAGGTGCCTCATTCATGCTGATGTTAATCAAATGCTGGATCTCCTATCTCGAAATGCACACAGGACAAGCTCTCAGCTTGGTTTGCTTGTGCAGAATTAAGGGCAGTTATTTCAGCAGGGGCTGTTATGTGGAACTGGGTGACTGGGAACCTTTGTTTCTCCAGGAGGGTCTGGCTTAGCTTGTGTTTAGCCCAAGTTCTGTAAAAAGTGAAGTTCTTCAGCATTAAGAACTTAAAGGGACTCCTGTTTTCTCCTGGCTGTGTTTGTAGGTATCACTTGGACTTGCCTTAGGGTAGGCACACTGAGCAAAACCCATTATTGCCCTTTTTTCAGCTTATTTACACCTAACAGCGTTCAGCTTGTGTGGTGTCGCTGCTTTCCCCCAGTTGTCTTCATCATATGACTGTTTAATTAAGCATGTGCTTAATTCTGTATAGCTTACTTATTCAGGAAAGTTTCTCACTTGATTAAAATTAAGCATATGAATGTTACATATCTGGGGTTCTAATTAGTTTTCTTGACTGCTTGGGTTTTTTTATAAACTGTGAAAGTAGCAAATGAAGACAAAGGGAAACTATATCTAAGAGTAGTTTGGAGCTTAGCAATGGCATCTGACATGGGTTTTGCTCCTCTGAGAATAACAAAATCAAGTCAACGCCTCCTTTTAAACTGCTTAAGGATTTAAAAGCTTCAGGGCAGAACAAGGTAACTGCTTCAGACTTTGCTTTAAGGATTTAGAGCCTGATTCAAATCCTATTGAAGGCACTGGAAATCATTTCAGGGATTTCACTGGGCTTTGGATCAGGCCCTCACAGCAGATGAGAGCTTTAACTGCATTAAGGAGTTAATGTCCTTAAAGTGGTTCTGGACTTGAAGTGGTTTAAGATCTTATAGTGCTTTTTCAGGTATTTTGGTATAATTCAGAGGAGCTATACTCTTGCATTAAATGTGCCCTTCCACAGTGGTAGCCCTTGCAGCAGCAAAGCCCTTGGGACATCTGTCAGGGCACCTCTGACTGATTCATTTTCCTAGAGTGAGGTCTGTGTGCAGCCAAGTTTCTACCGGAGTGTCAACGTCCCTGATGAGCTGCATTGCACACCTTTGGGCAGCTGGGACAGAGCAACGTATGGGGCATGACTTTAAGATACTTTCATAGCCTTTGCTTGGGCAGGGAGTGTGGGAAGAGGTGTTGCTGTGTGCATGGAGACCCAAGCACACACAGGTTATGGTGGAAAAGGTGCCAAAAGCTGTATTAATAAAAGACCCTTCAGTTTGCTCATCACACCTTCACCAGCTGTGATGAGCATCTCTTTTGGGGAAAGAGAGTGAGGCTTTGAGCTGGGCATCATCACTGATTCTTGCTGTTATCACCTTTCCCTCTGGCTGCCCTCTGCTCTCAACCTGGGGTTTGCAGCAGGTCCTTGGGAGGCAGCCTAATGCTCCCTTCTTTGGCAAAGAGCAGGGCAGGCAGATCTCCTCTTGCTGACTCTGCAATCCCACCACAGAAATTTTACCATGTTCTCTTGTTATTTAATTTGATATCCTTGAAGCCTGCCTCTAGTCACAAATTTAGAGGCATTTTGTGTTCTCAGTGACCAGCAGAGAATATAAGAGGACCCTTTTACAGCCTTTGATTACATGCTATTTCTCCCTGCCTGGGTAATTGTTGAGGAGTGAGTCAGAAAGATGTTCTGATTAATTAGATATGGTATTTTAGGAAGCTTCAGACTGGTAAAGTACGGACTAGAATCCAGATTTCCCACTTAATCTGCCTTAAATACTCTGATCCTACCCTGAACTTCCCACTAGCTGTACAAGTGTTTGTTTATGCTGGAATTTGCTACAGGAGGCCTTGTTAGCTGGTGGTCAAGACTTTGTTTTTAAATGGATCATTAACTTGCTACATCATCAAGGACAGAGTGGATGCAGCTTTGCATGGGAATCCTTTCCTCCTATTCCTGCACCTGCCCTGCAAGCCCATGATGTGAACCTGCTTAGAGTCCTTACGGATTTCCTTCCATCCACGAAAAAATAAGAATAGTAATAAAAAGGCAGAGAGAAAAAAAACAGGGAACAAGCAGCAGTGGAAGTGGAAACACATTCTTTGATCATGGCAGTGGAACAGATGCTTCGATAGCAGCAGCAGGTCCAGTAAGTGCTGCATCTTCTTCTTTCATCCCCCTCTAACCAGAGCTGCCAGCAATGTGCCATCTCCCTCCTCAGGATTTTGCTTCCAGTAGCATCTGCTGTGCCTCTTTCTCCTACACACTGCAACATATGTAGCTGCATCACAAGAAGCAGCCGAGTCATCCACTAAGGTGATTTCTATTAATGATTTGTACTTGCCAGTGGGTAAAGGGACCCGTCTGGAGGCCTGATTCATCACAGCTGCTTGGTGGGACCAGTGCGAGCTGAGGAGGCACCCTGAGAACAGAAGAGTGGTCACAGGGCAGCCCAGGACTGACAGCAGGGCAGGGGTGCCTGGCTTAGCAGAAATAACTACAGAGAGGGCAATAAAACCATGACTTCACATTTGTTGTGAGAGATGGTGGCTGATGAATTTCCATGTGAAGTTCTTCTCTCTGTTCTCAGGTGCTTCTCTGACACAAATCGATTATCAGAAACTTCCAGTGTTATTTCCAGAAGCACATGTTGAGAGTTGGGGTTGTTCATCCTGGAGAAGGTTCCAGGGAGACCTCAGAGCAGCCTCCCAGTACTGAAAGGGGCTCCAGGAAAGCTGGGGAGGGGCTCTTGATCAGGGAGTGCAGGGACAGGATAAGGGGAATAGTTTTAAGCTGAAAGAGAGGAGATTGAGAAAACATCTTAGGAAGAAATGTTTTCCTGTGAGGGTGGGGAGGCCCTGGTCCAGGTTGCCCAGAGCAGTGGTGGCTGTCTCATCCCTGGAGGTGCTCAAGGCCAGGTTGGATGAGGCTTGGAGCCCCCTGATCCAGTGGGAGTTGTCCCTCCCATGGCACGGAGACTGGAAGTGGATGATCTTTAAGGTCCTTTCCAACCCAAACCATTCCATGGTTCCATGTTTACATGCTTTAAATTAGAAAAAAAGAAAAGAAAAGAATGGGAAGGGAGAGACTCACCTCTGTGAAGATATATGCAACCTAAGTTGAATTTCAGAACTTTACTCTTGCACAACTTTGCTTCTGGAGGAACCCAAATGTTGGCTGTGGTGGAGCCCACATTTTGTCATCTTTTGAACTGGTAGGTTAGGGTCGAAAGGCTGAAATCTCAACACTTGCTCTTGTGCTTGTAGAAACGTGGGTGGTTTTATCCAACTTCTGCTTTTAAGGATGGCAAATGTGGGAAGGAAACACAGGTGGAGCGCTCAGCATCTCTTGAGAGCCCTACTTGGGGACATCTGGAGGCTCCCAGGGAGCTCTCAGGATCAGGCCCACCAAGAATACAGTGTTTGAGCTAATATGCAAATTCTAGGTAGTGCAAACACCAACACAGTCAATTACACACAGCAAAAACATACACAACAGCCAGGAAGCCATATGATAGATATCATGTTGTGACTATGTTGTGGGACTTTCATCTTTATTGGCAAACATTTCAGGCAGCAGTTCAGATTTACATAGAATCACATATGTGCTTAAGAAAGAATTTTCTCTCTCCCTTCCTTTCTGAGCTGCAGTTGCTGATACCCTGCTACCAGTAAGTAATTAAGATATTTTAGTGCTCGTCAGATAATCACTCAAAATGTCAGTATCTTGCCCAAACCCCACCTAAATTTCTTGAAGTTGGATGACTGGGATGGAAATTCCAGGAAATCTGGCAATTCTACTTCTTTTTAAGCAGAACCTGTCTCTCTATTTCTGTGGTGCTTTGTTGTTCTTGGTTCTTGCAAGAGTCCAAAGGAAGATGTGAAAAAGAAAAGCTTATTCTGCTGAGAGAATTCATCCAGAAACAACTTCTTTATTTAGAAACAACTTCTTTACTTGTAAAGGTATTTAAGGCAACAGATTTATTGTCAGTGTGTTGTATTCAAAAGAAATCTGGTTTGATATTTGTCATATAACAGGTTTGTAACTTGGATCACGCTTCTCCAGCCTTTTTTAGTTGCTTAGGAATAATTCCTTAAAAGATGTCTTCTCCGAACTTCTGTGTAGCTCCTCTGAATTGGGAGTTTTCAAAGGGACCAGAGGTTGTCGGGTGGTGATTGAAAGTCAGGCTCTGAATGGTAGTCCTAAACTCAATTAGTATGATGTAGTCTAGTAATAATTTAATTTCACTAGCAAAAAGAGTAGTCTATTTCAAAGTATTTCTTCCATTCTCCATTATATTCCACAAATCCCTCATATTTCATTTCTTGCTCCATGGTTCAATTTGGTCTTTTTAAATGAAAACATTTATAAGCACTTTACTCATTGAGAAACTCAGCACCTAATGAACTTGGGGAAGGCCAGTGATCCCACTGCTGCTCAAAGATTTTATCTGAAAAGTTTCCCCAAATACCACATACATCACTGAGAAAATCTCCGTAAGATTCTTTCCAAATGAGCAGTATTTAAGAATTTTCACAAAGAGCAATCAAAGCACGTAGCACTTGAATTTATGTTACATTAAAGCTCCCTGATTGTGCAGTAATAAAAGATAAATGTGGATTTCTATTGTATGCAAATTGATTAATCTTTTCACAGCACTGCTCAACAAAAAACACGGGGTAGGATCGCAATGGTTGTCTGCGAGTGCTGAAAGGCAAAGAGCAGTAACAGAGTTTGTGTAACAGGGGCAGGCATGATGCATACAGCAATTTTCTTCTCAATTTAGCGTAAACTGTGCAGTATCTGCAGGTATTGCAAAAAATACTCGAGAATGAGAGTTGCAAGATGTGGGTTGGGACTCTCACTGCAGGGTTTCTGAAGGACACACTCTGTGATGCCATTTTACTGAGCCTTAGCAGCAGCAGCTGCTGTTTCCATAGAATCATAAAATGGTTTGAGTTGGAAGCAACTTCAAAGCCCATCCAGTTCCAACACCTTGCCATGGGCAGGGACACCTCCCACTGGATCAGGGGACTCAAAGCCCCATCCAGCCTGGCCTTGAGCACTTCCAGGGATGGGGAATTTTGTGATGGTACATCTTGGAGGGTGATGGGACTATTCCTAGGGTGACATTTGGGGCAAATACGTGCGGTATCTTGTCCTAAAAGTTCAAGAGAATCTGTACACTATTCTTCCAACGTCTGTAATCATGGAGAAAACACCTTGCAAATGAACACAGCCTGGTGGAAGTCTAGGCCTCGTAGGCACAGAAAGGTTTATCATGCCAAAATGTGCATATTTTAATAGCAAGGATCATTAACAGCAAATATTCTTAGCAAAATGGTTTGTTGCAAATAGAGGGCGCTGGGGCTCCTCAGGTGTCCTCAAATGTGATTTAGATTGTGTTTGCAAACTTTTTTTCTGGTTCATTGTACTGATCAGAGCGCGGTGGATCCAGAGGGGGAGGCGGTGTTTCTTTATATGATTGAGATGCCTTAGCTGGGAGAGTTTGACTGGGATGAGACCAGAGGCATCACATTTACTGCATTAAGTGATCTTGCTCAGCCATCTCCCAGGTCAGGAAGTCACTTAATAGTGGGTTTGAATATTTGTCTATAACCATCAGCCGTTGTGTGAGTCCAGCCTGTGTCTCTCAGACCTGATTTCAGTTATATTATGAGCTCCTCCAACAGGAACTATCACTTTCTGTGTTCCCACCTTGCACAGAGGTGACTTGCTCTGTGTCTGCCCCCAGGTGCTGCTCCAATACAAAGCTGTACAGCAGTCCTCTGCCTCTGATGATGCGGGGTTAAACATGGCAAAAGCACCTGTATGAAGTTAGTTTGGGAGATAAGTGATGTGGGACTGCTAGAATCATGGAATCACGGAACTGTTTAGGTTGGAAAAGGTGTTTAAGGTCATCTAGCCCAACCATAAATCCATAATGCCAAGACCACCACTAAGCCATGTATGAGTGCCATATCTGAAGACCACTCTTTTTCAAGACCTTTATTTGAAAGGTCTTCCCAGTGTCCTCTTCTGCACCGTTAAAAGTGTGTCCAGATGCTGTTAATTGACCAAAAAACAAGGTTCAGCCAGTCCTGATGCTCATTTGAATCTGAAACATCGCCTGCTCTTCTATTTCTCCATTTAGACTTCAGGAACATTGAAGTCCAGACTTCTCCAAAGCCTTAACAATGCATCACTCTCAACTAGTTTTATTTTCTTTCACATTTCCTACATAGAAGGTGAAGTTGGAATTAATTTCTATCAATGAGAATGTTTGGAGCTAAAGAGCCTTGGCTTTAAACCCTGGGGCATGTCTGTCCTCTGGTGCTTGGTGGCAGCTGTCAGGACCCCACTGCCTCCTAATAGCAGAGTTGGGTAAGAGTGGTTTGGGTGTTTTGTTCTGGAGCTGCCTCTGTCTGACTGGCTCAAGAGGTGACCTGCAGACACTGTGGTTCTCTGCTTCACCGCTTGAAAACCCAACCCTGGAGTTAAGGTGGAACCCTAACAGGCCGTCGAAAGTAATATTAACATAAGCCTGGCTTTCCCCAGTTCATTTTTAATCATGATTGTTTGTGCAAAGCACTACAGGAAATTTTTTTCAGTGATCTCCTTCTGTTTCCTTGCTTATTTAAAAGTATTAAATCCGTATTCGTTCACACAGCACAATGCTTTTTATGTCATAAAATAAATAACTCAGCAAAATATCAGCATTACAAAGTGATATTGTTTTTCCTCTGAAGGCTCACTTTACGCAGGGTGTCATACAGGAGACAGGGCTGCTTTCAGGTGATATTATGAATTTTTTTCCTTTCTCCCACACTTTTCATTCCATTTTGGCTGAAGTTAATGGAACTGCATGTTAATACCTCCATTATGGGCCTTTTTGTATTTCATCTGCCAGTCTGTGTACTCTTCCAGTGAGTGACAACAGAGGACATGATGGAGGTATTTACAGTAAGGAATGATCTAGAGGAGGCAGCTACCTGCACACTGCCTTTCACCTTTCACCAGAAGACAGGATCAGAGACTCACAGGCGTTAACATGGTCCAGGATTAAATGTGCTGGACTTTGTACATCTTGTGGGCCACATTTGGCTGTTGGGTATTGTTAAGAAAAGGCCTGATGTGAACATCAGATGTGACCAGCAGGAGTAGGGAAGTGACTGTGCCCTGTGCTTGGCACTGGTGAGGCCACACCTTGAATCCTGTGTTCAGTTTTGAGCCACTCAGTGCAAGAAGGGCTTTGAGAGGCTGGAGCATGTCCAGAGGAGGGCAAGGATCTGGTGAAGGGTCTGCAGAACAAGTCTTATGGGGAGTAGCTGAGGGCCCTGGGGCTGTTTAGTTTGGAGAAGAGGAGGCTGGGGGAGACCTCATTGCTCTTTGCAGCTCTTGGAAAGGAGGTTGTGGTGAGGTAGGCTTTGGTCTCTTCTCCCAAGTAATAAGGAATAGGACAAGAGGAAATAGCCTCAAGTTGTGCCAGGGAATGTTTAGACTGGATATTAGGAGATGCTACTTCACAGAAAGGGTTGTCAGGGACTGGAAGAGGCTTCCCAGGGAAGCGGTGGAGTCATCGTGCCTGGAGTTGTTAAAAAATGTGTAGACGTGGCACTTCCAGACATGGTTTAGTAGGAGTGGTGGTGTTGGGCTGATGGACTGGATAATCTTAGAGGTCTTTTCCAATCTTAATTATTCTCTGATGTGTCCTATCTGTAAAATAGCACAAAGTGGACCCCTCCGAGGCACAGCCCCAGCACCAAGGCACTGCCTTGGTTTGCTGTGGTTTATCTTCAAGCCGGGCAATGCAGGAGCCCGCAGAACATCAGGGCAGTGCCAACCCATTTAAATTAATCACCTCACAGGAAAATACAGCTTACTGCTGGAGACAAATTCACTTGCTGCAAACCCTTTGTGTTTGACAGGAAAAGTGCGCTTCTCTTTAGGACTCTAAACAATAAATTGAGAAGCCTTTATAATTAACACTTTATTAAAAGATCCTAGATAAGAAGGAAAGCCATTGTCAGAGTGTGTGCAGCATCCTCGGTAGGTGCCCTGCTACATGTACATCATTTCCTCATACAAATCCTAAAGCTGAAAAAACCCCATTTAACCCATTGCTTCCCTATGTGATGTCCTGTATGCTTTAGTCATAAATCTGTGTTGCTTCAGTAGCATAAGCAGGTCTTTTGTAGTATAATTCTATAACAGGTTCATCCATGGGAGAAGTGGGAGCCTGAGCTGTGTCCTGAGTGGAAAGTGATAATAAGAATGTTTAGATAGCATTGGTTTTCGGTAACAGCAATCAATTTAAAATAATCTTGATCTAGTGGAGCACTATTTACAGGAAATGGTTTAAAAATCAAAATGGTTTTTATTTTTAGCATAATTTTAAAATCTTCTTCAATTCAGTTCTCTGCAAAACTGACCTAGAAGGAGCTTGTCCAACCTTATGAACTTGGGAAAACTACGTATGCGAGGAACCAGATAGAAAATGACCCTGGCATGAGAAGCTCAATAGTGTTTGGGACAGTGTTTCCTATCTAAGATGTACAAAAGAGAAGCGGTCATAGAGGATTCTGCTCCTGGAAGTTCTCTCCATGCTTTCACATCCCTGTATGAGAGCAATCATAGTCAGTCATCTTAAAGAACTGGCTTCTGTAGCAAATAAACATATTTACATACTGAGAGCTGAAGCCACCACATCAAAGACCCAGCTAAGGTCAGGTGCCTGTTCATTTCAGAACGGTATACTGGAGGCTGTCACCGAGACTGTGAGCACTTTACATCTATAAAACATCAGTTATAAAAGCACAGAGTATAAAGCTTTCAATTTAAAGGCTAGTAGCAGATTCCTCCCTTTCTGATCACCTCCCTCCCCCACAGGCACGCTCACACTCATCCTTCTGCAAGTCAATCAACACCGAGGCAAACGAGCAGGGCTTCTGCTCTCATCACCAGCTCGGTAGACCAAAGCCCTCAGCTGACCAAAGATGGGCACCTCAGGGTCAAGAATCTATTTTTCCCTTCATCAAGAGAAAATTAACCAAGACCGTCCCTCCCCTTCAAAGCCCCGCCCAGCACAAATGCAGTAACCACCTGCAATGACACCAAGTCAATAACACCCATATGCTGTGAATTTCAGAGAAAGATCAAGAAAAAGCAAAGTTTGTGGTTGGTTGCTAGAAAGTAAGATTAAATCTAGAAATATCAAAAGGCTGATGACCTCACAGGTATGGGGTAATGTCTAAAAGATATGACATTCCTATGCATTATTGAACACGGTGTGTGTTGGCTCATCCCTTTAAAGGAGTAAGAGCCATGCCACACAGAACATCTGCCACTAGTTGTAAAATTCCTGGAAATGCAGAGAAAAAAGCGAAAAAGTTTCTCTCTAAGTGAAACAAAACACAGGAAGTTGCTTCCTTTTGCTAAGTCACTGCTTTCCGTGGCTTTTTGATCCATTTCTAAAAGGACTGGCAGTTCAGTTGGTAATTAAACAGTCTCTGGAGAACACAGGCCTTTTGGAGTGTTTCGAAGAGTCTCTTACATTTCCACCTCATCTCAGGATTTCTTTGAAGAACCAAAGTCAAAGATGTATTTTGAAAACACATCTCAACTTTGTGAGATGCAGACAGAAGGGTCTAGATGACTTTCTGCAGTTGCACAGCGGATCCTTCATGGTATAAAGTGCTCAGACATCTACGAATGTCACTGAATGTCCTTTAGGTTTTGAATTATTTTGTTGACTCTGTTCGGGAGCTCAAGACAACATCTTGAATGCTACTTAGACAATACTTTGCCAGTCAATAATTTTTTCGTATCTTAATGAAAAAGAGGAAAAAGTATTCTGTGTTGTAGCTGTTGCTGTATAAGCATGTGAAATCCCAGCTAGAATTTCAGGACATTGAAATGTTGATTGCAATTTATTTCAGAAAGGAAACTTTATAGTTTGCCAATATTATTTTCAATTTAACAGGAACAATGTATAGCCTTACCTGGTAAAAAAATATTAATGTGCTTTTTGCTGGGAGACACTGTAGACATTTAAGATTTAATTCTCAAGAGGTCCAGGCATTGGTCTGTTGCTCTGGGAAGAACTCATTGAATTTAGTGGTGGCTGAGTCACAATACTGCAGGTTTTCAGGGCCTTTGTAACATTCTTGTGGTCTTGCATTTGGAATATGAATGGGTTGGTGGATGTCAAGAAGCATTTGGACAATGCCCCTCGGTTGCACAGTGTAAATGTTGGGAGTGTCCTCTTTAGGCACTGGAGCTGGACTTGATGATCCTTTTGGGTCCCTTCCAACTCAGGTAATGATGCCAAGGGTCCACAGAAAGTAATTCCTGAACCATATCAGAAATCCCTCACCCAGACCCAGTGAAATTCCCTTTTGCTCCTCCTGCTCTGCTGGGCTGTGCAAAGCTCCACAAGGCCCCCCCAAACATTTCAGGAAAAGACCCATGGGAAAGCAAAAGTGGGAAGGTCTTGGTTCTTTGCAGAATGGGAATTTCACTGGTAGCTAACTGAAAGATTTTGCTCCTGAGCTTTCTGAATGCAGCCCCAGCTGTGTGCAGTCGTGTGTTCGAAGAGCAAGTAAAAACAACCTGGAAGCACAGTCGTATTTTGCAAGGAATTTTGAGTGAGTGTTCTGAAAAGACTCATTAGGAACATTCCCATTTATAAACCCCCACCTCCTGCACTATGATTTAATTGTACTTGCAGATTTAATTGTACTTGCAAATAATTAAACAAATCCACAAAATGTTTGCATTACATTAATTTACTTCACTTGGCCCTGCAATACTAGAACCATAATTACTTACATATTTCCTTTTACTATTTTCTAACCTCTCTTTGTAAATTGTCAATAAGCATTCTGGAGACAGTTGGATTTAAAAAAAAATACTGAGCATGTGTCTGATTAATATTTTAAGACCATGAGGATCAAATCTAAATATGTGGTGCTTTTTTTTCCCCATCAAGTTCAAATTAACTGATAAAGCTCTACAGTGTGTCTTCAGAAGCCACTTTTTAATCATTGAGTGATATGAGTTTTCTACTTCAAAATGCAACCACCTATACAGTAACTCTGGAATGAGTAGGCCAGTGTCAATTTGCACCAGTGGGGTGAGTGGAAGGTGTGGGTGACACCTCGACTGCGCAATGAATGGCACCTCAGGCAACAAATGTGCTTCCTGTGCTCTCATGGGCACTGACATGGGGATGTGGGGTAACCTCTCCCCAGCATGGCTGGCAGCTAGGGCAGCCCACCCAGCCTCCACTGCCAACAGGGTTGGGGTGATCACGTCAAGCTCACCACCTCCTTCTGCTGCAGCTGCCAAAATAGGGTCTTGTTTCTGATTTGCATAATTTCCTGAGTTGTTAAGAGAGAAGGAAGTACGTAATGTAACGTGCTGCTCCTGCAGTCTTGGGTTTCTGGCAAGTCCCTCATGGTGCCAGGTGCCACGAGGAAGCTTTGCCTGTCTGCAGCAGATATGAACCCTCCTCCAGCCCCACTTGCAGGTGCTCCCACACAGACATGCAGAGCCTCTCCTCTCCTTCAACAGGCCTGAACTTCTCTGTGTTAGTGAAAGTGCCTTTCCCATGGGAAGAGGCCCCTTCTCCCTGAAGGGCTGCTTCTTTAGCTTAGAGGAGAGGAGGCTGAGGGGAGCCCTCATCACTGTCTACTACTGCCTGAAAGGAGGTTATGTCCAGGTGAGTGTTGGTCTCTTCTCGCAAGTGACAGGACAAGAGGAAATGGCCACAAGTTGCACCAGGGCAGGTTTAGATTGGATATTAGGAAAATATTCTTCACTGAAAGGGTTTTAAGGCACTGGCAGAGGCTGCCTGGGGAGGTGGTTGAGTCACCACCCCTGGAGGTGTTTAAAAGACAGGTTGATGAGCTTCGTAGGGTCAGGGATTAGTAAGACAGGTACAGTTGGGCTCGATGATCTCAAAGGTGTTTTCCAAGCAGACGATTCTATGGAAACTCCTTAACTCTTTGCTTGAGACATTTGATCAGGATTTGTAACTCTGTGGACTTGTGGGCCAACCCTCTGCATGGGACAAGGTGAATTCAGTGTTTGATGATGTTGTGCTTTTTCACTTTCTGCTACTAGGAAGAGGTCTCTAAGTCCCATTTTTCAGAGAATTGTCTCCTCCTGTGCCTCTGCTGACATTAATCTGTGGTACTACAGTCTCCTATCTAAGGAGTATCAGCAGAACTTCACCTGTTAGAGTTGTGCAATGTCTTCCTTCAGCCATGGGGTCCTGTAGGAGGCTTGGGAAGACCCTACCAATTCAGTGACCGACGCTTGATGAGAACAACCTCATTGCTGTAGGACCAATATTTCCCTTGAGGTAACTGGTGGGTTCTTGATTCCCCAAGGCCCATGTTGTACACTGTTAAGTAGCTGTCGTGTTCCACCCCAGGAGAGAGTGCATTTCGGTGATGGGTGAACTAATTCTTATTCTTTCTGCTTCATTGATATAACGGGGTGTCATTAATCTTCGTAAAGTCTTTGGAGGTTGTTGTATGGGAGATGTTGTCCGAGTGACAAATATTAAATTAATTAGGACTTGTAGCATTCTGTTATTTTTTTTTAAAAAAAAGTAAGAAAAATAAAATCCTGAGTTGCCTCTGTAGTGGCTATTTATTGGTTTTGTGAGTGGTCTGAAGGGTCCATACAGAGATTGTGTCAGAGAACACCATCCATGAGGATCTGAAAGGTAAAACTATTCTTTGATAAACTTTTACTGCCATCAGTTGAGGAACAGTTCCTTCTCTGCACTAAATTCAAACCCCCAATCCCTTAGGGAAGAGGCTAGTGCATTAAGGACAGTGCATCCATCAAATGTACCACCCGGTCCCCTCGAGCTTTTTCTTTTTGGAATGGCAAGATTTATGGGATTTCTGCCACTTAATGCCTTACAAGATAAAAAAAAAAAAATGTTAAAAAAAGACATAGAGCTGCCAAGTTTGGCATAAGCACTACCAGCTCTATTGGCTTTCAACACTACCATGGAGAACAAGTCCTTCGAGGAACAGCTGAGGGAACTGGGGTTGTTTAGCCTGGAGAAGAGGAGGCTGAGGGGAGACCTCATCGATGTCTACGGCTGCCTGAAAGGAGGCTGTGGCAGAGAGAGTGTGGATCTCTTCTCTCAAGTGACAGGTGACAGGACAAGGGGAAATGGCCATGAGTTGTACCAGGGGAGGTTCAGGCTGGATATTAGGAAGAATTCTTTTACCAAAAGGGTGGTCAGGCACTGGAGCAGCTGCCCAGGGAGGTGGTTGAGTCGCCATCCCTGGAGTTTTTGAGGGACATGGTTTGGCAGAAGATGGGTGCGGTTGGACTTGATGATCTCAAAGGTCTTTTCCAGTTAGAAGATTCTATGATTCTATGAACGATAGAGGGGGCACTTGTGGTTAGACCAGTCCTGGAGTCTTTCTCCTGGCAAAGTCAGCATTGAGGATCAGAGAGGATTTGCCTGGGTTAAGACGCCAACATTTGCTCCGGGATTTGAGAGAGTATTTGGGAATGTCCAGTTAATGGAGGGACAGCTAGAAAGGACAACAGTACCAGTGAATCTCAGCTCAGCATTTGCCCTGCTGCAACTGTTTGAAGTTCTGGAGGACTGATGGGCAACGTTTGCTCTGGGGACCTAAGGACCCTTCAAAACAGATTTAGAAGCCACACACAGCAACCCTTCTCGTTGCAGCACTATAGGACTTAGGGGAAAGCTGCCATTAGTGAAAGGAGAGAGCTGGATTTTTTTCACACAAAGATCTTTGGATGTTTCTCCTGGCATTTTTTGGTTGTTTTTTTTTTTGTGAAGCTCTGAAATTTCATTTCACACGTCTCAAGGGAAATCTTTGATTGTCCAATCAGAACAGAAAAATAAAAGCATGCCTTGCATTCAACTTTATTAGCCAGCACAGTATCAGGCAGTAACGCCTTCATTATAGCAATCTGAGTACATCCTGAATAATTCAGAAGTGCCAAACAGAAGACTTGTTGCTTGGATGTGCTAATGAAAATATCAAGGGAATTAATTAACAGTCAATTATATCAATTTTAGATTTGGACATTGATTATGATGCTAAAAGCAAAATCTGCATTCCTTACTATACATAATTCCTTATTTCTTGAGTGCTGAAACTCAGCTTAATAATTCCAATCAAAACCATAAAGGAAATACAAATTCAGATTATTTGTCACTCTTTTCACCTCCTTTTCAATATACTTGAGATAAATAAGATAAAAGGCATGGTAGAAAACAGATACCTACCTCTTATATCTGCATTGACACAGATTTTGCTAGTTTGTGCTTCGTAGTAGCATGTTTTGGGAAAAAGAGTTTGAAATCAGGGGATAAGAAAAACAAAAACACAGTATGGACATGTGTATATTTATATTAGGTTTATCTCAAAACAGGAAAAATATTATTTGATAGTATTTTGTATTTTAATATATTAATTTTTAAAAAGGAATTTTTAAATCTTTTTAGCACTCCACAAAGAGCAAGATTTATCTTGAAGTGGTTTAACAGGAGTTTAACATCCACATGTGCTTTAAAAAAGAGAACATTTTCTGATCTTTGGTGTGAGAGATTTCATTGAGATCAGTTTTTGCATGATTTGGCACGAGTTGTCTAGACTGGTTTATGAAAAATGACAGCTAGTAGGAAAGTAATTAAAAATGTATTTTGCTGAAAGCAAAAGTATTTTTGGAATCTGTAACAACCATCTTTAATTTGCCAGCCATTTCCACAATTATTTTATATGAAATGGAGGATTTTTTTGTTCTAGAAAATATGTATATTGATGACAGAGCACTGATAGCTTTCTGGTCTGATCTTCTCACAAACTCTGCTCCTGTAACAAAATAGCAAGAGCTGAAAAAGTGATCAAACAGTCCATTCAAATCTCTGTGGCATCATTTATGAATTATTACGAGTTACAGTACATGGTGATAGGACTCTCCTCCATGGGTAGAACATCCCAGAGTGTTGGCCAGAGCTGGAGGAAGCATTGCTTTACTTGGAGCTGATTTGCTTTTTCAGATTTGAATATAGTGAAGGGGAGTCCTCAGCGGAAAAAAAGGAATGCAAATCTCTGATAAATGGACAATTCATAATCTGGAATCAGGTGTGCTATTGCATAGGTTCTTCTCTAATAATGAAGGAGCTGTGCTTTTATTACCAGGGCTGTACAGCCCTCAGTGTATTATACACAGAATTATCACCAATATGAGAATAAGTTGGTACCCCTCTGTGCTTCCCTGAATCCTTGTCCTTGTGCAACTTAGGGAAGCCAAAACCTTGCTGTTGGTTATTTCAGACATTTTTGGGGTGGGAGCAATTCCAGCATGTCCTGGGAGGTCGATAGATTTGAAACCAGTATGGAAATGTCTGAGCATCACCTAAAACTAAGCCTCCTCGTTGGTATTATGGAATCACAGAATTATAGAAAGGTTTGGGTTGGAAGGGACCTTAAAGGATTATCTAGTTGTATTCAAATAATGTTCACTAATTCACAGCAAGTTTTACTCTCCAGAGGCCACGGTTTACTTTGCAGGTGATGTTGGGGAGCGTGGGAGGTCAGGGCGGGCAGGTGAGGCGAGGGTTTCCCACTCATTCATCCAAGCACTGTCCCTTCCCAGGAGTGGATTAAGGCTTTCATCTCAGTGAGTTTGTTAGGCTGGTGTCAATTTATCATTCTCAGGTTGCATTTCTGATTCAGTGTTTTAGAGATGAGAAATCAAATCTGAAAGGCAGCAGTGAATGTGTTGTCATTTATTTTAAAGCTGGAGATTAAGTTAAAGTATTAATAACAATAAGGTGATGGCTGAAAACATGCTTGATTTCCATTGATCTGTACCTGTCATTTGTTGTTCCCTGGTACTCCTGGCAGGTGTTTTATTTATCATGCTGTCATTCTGCTGTCGAGTATCCATTCCATACTGGATCTGTGGTCAGAGGCCCAGAAACAGCTCTTATGGAGAAACTCAAGTAGAAGTTTAAAATGGCATATCTGCCTCTGACATTTCATCCTGAATATTAGAGCTGTTTGTTTTCTCACCCCTCCTCAGCTAATTGGCCACCTCTTCCCTGTCGCGCTGTGTCGCGCAGTGTTCCAGTGTCACAGAGCTCTGGCCTCTTCTGCTCCATGGTTCTCCCCATCCTGTCTCGAGGGGTTTCATTGCTGCCTTATCCCACAGCAACGTTTTCTCCTCAATTGATATGCATAGTCAGACATAGTTAATCCATGCTTATCTTATTCATGTGCCTAAATATCCCAGAGATTTAAGGAACACCAATAATCACATTTATAAGGGAGAGCAGACATCTCCCAAACTTTTTGCAAGGCCGTGGGGCTCACACAGACTGGGAAACACAGCTCACAATTTATGCCTGTGATGGGACCCCAAATTCTCATGTCAGTAGCTTTGTGTTCTGCACGGACTTGGAAAAAATGTTTGCACACGTGTAACTGACAGATTGTGTCCTCAACAATCACAATCTTTCCTGTGGCATTAACTTGAAGTGTATAATAATTTACGTTGTCATTTAAATTTAAAAGAGGCTTTCTAGGCAGCAGCATTTTTCCTCTTAATTCTTGCAAAGCACACCTTGAACTGCATTTTAATACTTTTAATAAAGTAACTAATGCAGATCAGAGAAAAACAGACAGCACAGAATGGGAGAAGAACCAAGCAAAAAAGTCCTGGGTTTTACATGAGCTGAAGTTTGTGAATGATTCTCCAGTGTAAAGTGTATGGTGCTAATCCAGTTTTGTGTGAAATGTTCTTAGGATAAGCTCCTACTAACTGACCTACCAGTTGTGTACGATGGGTATGGAGAGGATATTCTTTATGGATTATAGACATATTTCTGCAAAGCATCTTGTTAAGTCCTGCCAATTGCAAGACAATGATTATTGTTCTATATTGCCCTCTTTGCTAAGCCTCTCTCTGGATTATTCAGTGCCAGGCTTGGAGGTTTCAGTTGTATCTCGTGTTGAGGTGCAGATCCCTGGGCAGGTGTCCACAGGAGTGGTGGGGCAGCAGAAATCCCTGCTGTGCACCCAGACCTCTGTGTGTTGGCCGCATCGGGGATTTCTGTCTAACGCTGAAGGCAGCTGAAGCTCGGAAGCAGTTGGGTTGGTGTTCACAGTCCCAGTGGGTTGAAAGCAAAGGGGGCTGACCCTGCCTTTCAGCCCCACCATCAGGGAGTGTGGTTGGAAAACCTGTCCGTTGCACGTGAGAAGAGTCAGGAGAGCGTCTCGCCTTCACCTCTGCCTCAGGTACCGCGCAGGGGTGAGCATGGAGAGGCACTGTGGCAGCAGTGCTGGGGCTTCTCCTGGGGCTGCCAGGGCTCTGCTTGCTGCAGAGCTGAGGGCAAGGAAGGTGTCGACAACTGGAGCTCTTCAACCATCCCCAACCTTTGCATTGCTTATTTCCCTATTCCAGCTCCTCCCCACCCCCTCTCCTGCTTTATTGGAGTCATTAATGAGGGTGCAAGCCACCCCCTTACTAGACAGGCGTATGTTTTGGGCTTGATGACCCTGATCCTCCTCATGCTCAGCCAATCTCCTCTCAATTGTTTCTTCAGCTGTGTGACTGCCGGCTCACACCTGACAAGTGACAAGTCTCAGGCTCCTGCTGACTAGATAATCAAAGTCTTGTCAGAGCTGTCAATACCCTGCAGATAGGAGAGGACAAAGAGAGGAAAGGTTTCTACAGAAACCACCGCCTTCAAAAAAAATACTGTTGATTCTTCTTACAGAAATCACCTGTTTATTTCAAAACATTATTTATTTCAGAAAAGGTGGGCTCGGCAGAAACGAGGATGTAAGAGGAATAATGACAGCAGCTTTTCATGATATGGCCCTCCACATCCACATTTTGGTGGGAATAGTCTTGAATCTCCGACTAAAGGGAAAATATTAACATTCAGCAGTCATTTAACCTTCCTGAAGAATTTAAGGGGATCATTTCAAGCACAACCATAATTATCATTTGATAAAAACCACATTTTTTTTAAAGCAAAGAATGTGCAAGTATGGTCTAGTCTGATATTGCAGACCAAGGTTATTTATGATGTCTTCCAATTCTGGAACATTTTCAAATGCAGATTTGATTTAAAATGTTAATTAAAGCACAGGGCCAATTTCCACCCTTATTTACAGAACTCTAAATCTGCAATCTACTGAAGTCGATGAATTTCATCTGGGTTTCACCAGCACAAGAAAGTGTCATATCTGACACACGTTTTTTTGGATATTCTAACATATTTACAGTCAAAGTATGTGTTAGTGTTTTGACACTTTGGGACAGACAGGTGCTCTGAGTGTGATGGATTCAAGAGGGTTTCTTTAATACTTTGTGTATTTAAATACAAGTGACCTTCGATTTGAAAGATAGCTGTGTGGAGAATAAAATGAGATTGCTCTTCACAGCTGAAAGTCCTTTAAAATAATATCAGAGGTGAAGTTGCTGAAGATGTAGTGCTTATTTCATGTACACCATTTACTGTAGCACCAGCAGTTAAGTAGTGGCTCCGGCCTGCTGCCGAGAGGAAGACATATGGCATTTCTTGCCTCAGAAAAAGAAATCTTTAAGCAGAGTTTCCATCAGCACTTTTCATGTTGTTTGCCTTCAGTGCCACTTCCAGGTAGCTCGTGGTTTGAAAGAAGCGCTGCCGTTCCGTCACCGCCCAAGCCCTGCGTGCAGCGTGGTCCTTTGCTCCACTTTTATGCTGATTTCTTTTCATGGGGCATGGCTCTGTTCGACACAACCCACTTTCTGTCTGAGCTGTGTTCAGCTGTCAAGCACTGGCTGCTTGCTGCTGCTTGTATCAGCCGTCAGCCTTAGACAGCAGAAGGTGGCAGGGAGACCTGAAAGCTGGAGACTCTTGGATCCCCGATGTGTTGCTACCAGTGCATTTGCTGGAGAGGCTGGATGTGAGATGCCCAGCCTGAGGCAGGCAGGCAGGCAGCTGGGGACACCTCACCAAAGCTCGCTGGTGGGCTCCTGTGCCATCATCCTTGCACTAGGGGACAAGGAAAGTGGCTGGAATCATAGAATCATAGAATTACCTGAGCTGGAAGGGACCCAAAAGCATCATTGAGTTCAACACCTGTCCCTACATTGGAATGGGCTGCCCAGGGAGGTGGTGGTCGCAGACCCTGGAAGTGTTTAAGGGGAGACTGGATGAGGGACTGAGTGCCATGGTTTAGGTGTTGGTGTTAGAAGTTGGACTTGATGATCTCAGAGGTCCTTTCCAACCTTATGATACTGTGATACATAGGACACTCCCAACATTCACACCGTGTGACTGAGGGCATTGTCCAAATGCAAGGGTGTCTGCTGATGGTCCAGGCTCATTGAGTTCAGGGGAGAGGGCTTTAAACTGTCAGGGGGAATGTATTGATTAGACATTAGGAGGAAGTTCTTCACAATGATGATGGTGAAGCCTTGGCACAGGTTTCCCAGGGAAACTGTGGCTACCCCATCCCTGGAGGTGTTCAAGGCCAGGCTGGATGGGGCTTTGAGTCCCCTAATCCAGTGGGAGTTGTCCCTTCCCATGGCAGGGGGTGGGACTGGATAGGCTTTGAGGTCCCTTTCCACCCAAACCATTCTACGATATTGTAGCGTTTTCTTCTGCTCTGCTTGATGTGGAGCCAGTGTTTTTGCCTGGACACAAGTGCTGGGAGGTAGGAGAGCACCAAGGCCTCCTCCCACCGCTTGGCAAACTGCAGTGAACAGCAGGATTGGTCCTGAAACCTCAGCTGTGGTGGGCACTTCTGGTGGGAGGATGGAGGATCAGGCACTGGGAGGCCTTGGGACACTGTCCCCAGCACTGCCCAGCATCACACACAGCTCTTGGCTGCTCTTGGAAGCAGTGGCTGCCAGCAGAGCTCAGGGGAAGTTTTCAGAGAGGAAGGGTTTTTTTTTTTCCATCAGAAAATGCCGATTCGTCAAAAGCAAAACATTTCATGAAAACATCTGGCTTTCAGTGAATCTTCCCAGAGAACCTAGCCTGCTAAGCAGATTTTCATTGTAAATCTGTCTGGTTCCCTGCCAGGTCACCTGCGTGGCTCCGTGGCTGCCTGCCAGCGCTTGCGGCTCCAAGGTAGCCTCACCAGAAAGCCTGCCCTGCATCGCAGAGCCTGGCTCTCCAGAGCCACAGCTGTGTAGGAAGGCCCCATCCCTAAGCACAAGGAGACTTCCTGGGGAAGACTCCCAGGCTTCCAGCAGGCAGGGCTCTGGGCAGCTGGGTCTGTGAAATGATTTGGGGAAGGAGAAGGGAAAAAAATGATTTAAAAGGTTCTCAATCTGAATGGAAACTGATTTCAAAATGCTGAGATATCCTGCAGACCACAAATCCTAAGTTTTAGCAGCTCCCAAATGCTGGTAGATAGAAACAAGCTAGTGAGGCCCAGGGGTAAGATGTGGGATATGGGAAGTCTGCTTAATGCTTCCAGGTTAAATGAGTTTAGGTGTATCATATGGAATAATGCTGTTTGTATGACATACGTATATTTGTCCACAAGGCAAATATGAATCACTGGACTTCAGCATTTCTTTCATTAATATTATTTAAAATAACATCATATGGGCTGTCTTGTAGCAAATACTTCTCTATATAATTCTTAAATCTCAATAAATACCTTTAAAGTAATCTCATTTTTTGTGTTCAGTTAGCAGACAACCCACATCCTGTTAAATCCTGATTAAATACATAATTAGGTGTATTTAAAGTACTTAATTTAAAGTATTAGTGCTTATTTAGACAATAGTTTTCTTATTAAGGGTTAGGTTATTTGTTAATCAAATGTCACTTAAAGTGTAGAGTGGGTGGAAAAGAGTAATTGTATGACTTACTTGAAAGGAAGCTGTAGACAAAGTAGGTGGCAGAGAGTAAATAACAAACTGTTTGAATGAAGCTCACTATTATGTGTGTGTTTCTAATTTTGTCCCTCTGCCCTCAAGCAAAGAAGTTGAAGGGAAGGGAGAAGACTGAAGGCTGGAGCCCATGCTGGGTTGGGCAACTCAGCAGTGCTTGGCCGTGTTGTGGGAATTTTGAATTCCCTTTATTTTCCTGAGACAAAGCTTTCCCCGTGTGACCGGTGGAGATGTTTTGTTAAAGGTGTGGCATCCAGAGACAGCGCAGTGCGCTGCCTGTCAGTGGGATGTAGCCACTGGCACCACCTTTGTCACTGTGCCCTCCCCAGAGCAAGCTGGAGGGGACGTGGCTGAGAGAGCTGGTGTTTGATGCTGCTCAGGCTTGGGCTCTGTGGCTCTGTGACAGTTTAGTCTCACTGCCTGCTCTTGGACAGGGAACTCTTACTAGATAGAAGAGTTTTAAAAGGTCTTTTTTTTTTCCAGAATGTTGAGTTTTTGAAGTTGTTTTTTTGCTTCAGCTTTTGCAACTTTTTCTTTTTTCTCTTTCTGGAGAAGAGGAGGCTGAGGGGAGACCTCATCATACTCTACTGCCACCTGAAAGGAGGTTGTGGTGAGGTGGGTGTTTTCTCTTTAGGGCAAGAGGAAATGGCCTCAAGATGCACCAGGGGAGGTTTAGATTGGATATCAGGAAAATTTTCTTTCTTTAAAGAGTGGTGAAGCCCTGTCAGAGGCTGCTCAGGGCAGTGGTGGCATCTCCATCCCTGGAGGGGTTCAAAAAACGCGTCGATGTGTCACTTTGGGACATGGTTTGGTAGGCACAGTGGGGTTGGACTGGATGAGATTAGAGGTATTTTCCAACCTTAATGATTCTGTGACTCTGTAAACACTCCTATTTGTCTTTGGTAGTTTTAGGTTTTGACCATAAGGTAAAAACCGGCATTGAAAATCTTATCTGAATGATTACTGAAATTCTGGATTTAATTGTCTGCAACTTTCTAAAGGAACTTTCAACTAAAGGAAACCTCTTGTTTAACATGGCCTGTCTTTGTTTCTGGTGGTGTGATGAGCATCTTTTCCCTTAGTATGGCATCACTGCTTTCCTCTTACTTTCTGTGTTCCAGACGGTGGGAAAAGGCTCTGAGCTGATTCTGGCAGAAGGAGAAGCTGATGAAATCCCAGCTCCTCTGGAAGGTGGCAGCTGTGCAGCAGCAAATAGAGCTGCAGTCATATTCCCAAGCCCCGTGGGCTGCCTCTGTGCTCTGGGGGATGCTCAGCACTCCTCTTGCTTCCCAGTGGGATGGTGAAGTGAGGAGATGGGTAGGTCTCATGTCACTTGTTAATTAATTGATTCTCTGCATCATCCAAGAGCTAAACAGCTCCACTTCCAAATCCAGAGTTTTCAAATTGCTTTTGCAACATGCTGAGACATCTCTCTGGCAGCGCATGAGGTCCTGACATCCAGGGGTTTGTGGGACTTTTGATGCTTCCCCTATCATTAATTTGTCCTGTGTGGAAAAGGCACGGAGTAATGACAGATGAGAGGATGATATGGCACCAAAGCAGAAAATTATTCAGGGGTGAAGTTAGTAATTTATATTTTTCCTTTAAGAATTATCTTTGGGGACTTCTTGGTGATTGGGGAACTCACACAAAATCAGAAATGCTTGGCTAAGATTTTGTTTCCCTTTTGGAGAAGAGTATAATGTTATTGGAATTTGATCTATAATGTGTACACTTGCTGCCTGTAAATCCAGTAGCTGGTATGTAAAAAACCTTTTACCAGTTGTTTCAAGGTTATGTTCACAACTGAGACAGTCTCCAGTAGCAACCTTTAGTGAAATCTCTGTCCAAGAAGTATTTGGGCTAACGGCGGGTTGTGTGAAGAATGCCAAGCATTGCTCAGTGCCAAAACATATCGGACACACTCCCAAGGAGGCTCCTGTGGCAAAGACTCACTGTTCCTTCCTCTGAGGAAGGAAGAGCAAACCTAAATGTCTGTTTCAACACACAGAAGATATGGATGTTTGTGGAAACATTGTGACAGTTATATCCAAGATGTTAATGGTCTGTCAAGGCAGCTGCTAACTGTGAGGTTGTGCGTATCATCAGCTCTGGTGTTGAGTAGGTTACTGCTTTCTCTAGGTTGAGGAAATTCAGTATCATTTAAATACTACTGCTGTTGTCTTGTGTGGCTGCTCTAGTTCATCTGTGGTGGTACAGCCCCTGAAAGAATAATTCACAAAGAACTCTGTGTCCAGTTGATTTAGACTCTTTTGCTGTCAATTGTGTTCAAAGCTGGCTAAGATAAGGAGTTATTCAATAAGTATTTCCCTTTCCTGTGCCAAGAATCCTGCCCTGCCATAGAATCCCTGGTAATGGTACAGCACATTCTGAATAATTACTGCTTTTTCTGGACTCCTCGTGGTGTCTGACTTCCTCCTCTATGCCTTGGAGTGTTCCAGCTCCTGTAGTCCTCTCCCAGCAGAGAATCTTCTCCTGCTGCTTTGAGCTGATTCCCAGGTACTATACAGAGATGTAAATTGGGGCAATACTGACAAAGCTTTTGGTGTTGGTTATCTGGTTTGCATTCATGCTGGCAGGTATATTTGAGGCTATTCTGAAGTCTCTTAATTGTGTAAGCTTGATGCCCCCCGGGACTGCCTGGCCTCATGCTCTCTAGCAGAGACAATCTTTCTTATATTCTATGTTTCTTTTTGACTGTTCTCATGGCTTAGTGAGAATAACTTACCAGGGAAAAATGAAGATGACTGAGAAATACTATGGTTTAAGGTCTCACCAAGGTTTTTTTAATATTCAACAGTAAAAGCTGATTTCTTATTATTATTTTTAAAAGCATGAATGGAGAGAGAAAACTCCAAACCAAGGCTTTCTGGCATGTAGGAGAACCAGCTTCAGGCTATGCTGCTGGATTTAGGACCTCCTCTTTCATGCACTTGTTGGTACCACTGGCCTGTAGCCCCTCCTCCAACCCATCTCTGAGATGCTGTCCCTAAGGATGCTGACATCCTTGCATGAACCATGTAAGTTGTATTACATCACATTTGTCAATAGAGAAGTTTCACTGAAGAGTTATTACAATCAGCTTTTGATTTACGCTTCTCTTCCATCATCCCTTTCCCTATGCCAAAATATTATTTAGACAGGAGTTTGGGTCATGACCTCTTGCAGGATTCATATTTAGTATTTTCTTAATATAGAATCTAAATTATTTTTGGTAATCTATGTAAAGATTATGTATAATACAATTAATTGATATAAGTGGTTTCAATTCTCCTTAATATGACAAATCTCTAGTGTGAAATATTCTTAGTTAATGATCAACATAAAATAGATAGAGTTCATTTTTAATGCAAGTACAAGATTTGAATTAATTTGTAGTTAGAGCAGAGTTATTAAACTGTATAATATATATACACATACATTCCCTTCTTTTGTTTTTAAAGCTTTTTGCATTCAGCAGATATGATGAAATGGTTGGGATATTTAAATTCCTTTTTTTTTTCTGTACTGAGCCACTAACAGACATTTATTTGGGGTTCCTCCACAATCATGGAATGGTTTGGATTGGAAGGACCTCAAAGCCCATCCAGTTCCAGTGCCATGGGCAGGGACACCTCCCACTGGATCAGAGCGCTCAAACCTCATTGAATCTGGCCTTGAACACCTCCAGGGATGCACCGATACTTCTCTGTGCTAATGCTCTGATAATTGACAGTGAGCCATGTTTCAGTTTGATAGAAATTGCTGGGTACGTGGGTATGAACCATTGGTCCATTTTTACTTCCATAGAAGTACCTTCAGTCTCTGAGGCTCAAACCTGCTCACAACATCATGGTGTTACTGGAGGCTGTGCTGGTCCTCGCACGGAGGTAAAACCTCTATCAGAGAGCAGCAGGCACAGGTTTGCACAGCCTAATCTACCTTGAGCAGAGTCTTAATGCAAGCACAAGAGAGCACACAAGTACTGGTAAGGGATTAGCACAGAACTGTGTACATTATCATGGTGTCCCTTTCTTAGATTTAATGTGATGTTCTTTAATATTGCTATTAAATTTATAGCGGTGAGATAAGCGTCAGATTTTCCTACAGTCGCATTAAAGATGGGGGAAAAAAGTATTGGGAGAAGTGCCAAATGGAATTTGAATGTTGCTCAGAAGATGCGTGGGATGGAAGAAACAACTTGCAGGGAACATCTGTTTCTGCTGGACCTTGTCACTTTTCTGTCAGTTGTAACACCGAGTTAATCAGATTCCTTTAACTTTAAAAACTGTTGTGTTTAAAATGTAGCACAGATCAAAAATAACCATCCGGTGTGCTGGAGCCTGAACGTGTTATGGAATCACTTTATAAATGAGGACAGGCCTTGGTGTAAATGTATCCGCTTGTATTTTTTCCCAGTGCGGTGTGCGAGTGAGAGCTGGAGGGATTTGAAGTGGTTTAATCCTCACTGTTCTTCATATCCCCACTGTTTCACAGGTCAGTGAGCTGCAACATTTGTGTTGTGTTTAAAAATACATATTTTAATGTATTGGCTAGACACCAGAATTTGTCCGAAGAATGCAACAGAAAGGCCTCTTTAGTTGTAACTGCCTTGTTGGGTTTATATAGCTCAAAAAAGTGTATCTGGGTATCAAAAGATACCCAGATCGGAGTGTGATGGCAGTTTGTGCTCCTGCAGGAGCTCTTGGTGTTGGGTGAACCATGTCAGCCCTAGAGCCAAGCCAGCCCCAGGGTCTGGGCCAGCATTTCCTTCCCTGGGTGTACCCTCCAGCTGCTTTCTGATGGGGCTGGTTAATGTGGGGTGGGCTGAGGGAGGAACAAGAACTTCTGTCTTCTCTTGAGAAGACCAATGCACGTGCTCCACTATGTGCTTTTCTGAGAAGAGTGTTTTTTTTCTGTCAGGGTATATTTTGATTCTTCAATTTCCCAACCTTTTTCTTTAAGGAAAGCAAATATTTCCTTAAAACATTTTCAACAGAACAGATGTGAATTTTCCCGAAAACATTTTGATGGCTAATGTTTGACCTGTGCTACCATAAAATCTTTTTTAATATGAAGAGAATCATGACTGTAATTTAAGATTTTTTTTTCAGGCCACATATTTAACTGTAGATTTAATAAAGAATTAAATAGTACCCTGCATCACTCTTCATATTCTCTCTACAAATTATTATCAGCATTTATCATTGTTGTCTTCAAAAGTGCAATAAAAATTATGGTATTGTTGATTAAAAGCTTTGGTTAAAATAATCTCTTAAAAAAAACCATTTTAGAAGGTACTGAGTTTTCTTGCTGTGGTTGCAGTTGTGCCAATTAATGCTGTGATGTTAAATCTCACAAGATTTGAGGCATCATGACTTGAGTAAGGGGCCTCTAAAGAGACCCATCCCACTTCGTGGAGTGGTGCTGGTAAATCAGTGGGCAACATTCTCCTCTTTGAGTCAACAGAGAACAAATGGCCGAGTGTGGGAGAGGACGGTATTGCTGGAAACACCATGCTAAGGTACCTGTAAGCCATAAATTTGAGGTCATGATTATTTGCAGTTTGCACACCTCGTTGTATTATTTTTTTGCAAGGCAGAGGTGTGAATCCCAGTGTGCTGGCTCAACTCCAGCTCGAGCAATTACATTTTGTGCCTGAAATTGCCCTGTAGTTCCAGCTCGATATGTTTCACCTCTTGGTTTGTATTGTTGGTGTGTAGTGTTGAGCAGCTGACACTTTTTGCTCTATGAATTGCTGTGTTTTAGATGTGAGTCTTGTATGCGATTGCAGCCCAGCACCTTTGAAAGGACTTGGGATGGAACCTGTTGTGCAAAAAAAAAGTGGCTGCAGAAGTTCTGGGAGCAGCAGCTGGAGGCTGCTCTCTGCAGCTTTGTGTAAGTGTGCAATATGTAAGTGGTGTAGCTCTTCATCTTTGCACTCCTCCCCACTTCCAGCTTGGATCTATAACAACTATGGGCCATGCCCAACCATCCAGGAGACATGGATGTGGTGGAGGGGAAAGCACAGGCCATGGGAAACTTTGTGGTAGCTCTTAAGGCTCTCCTTTGGGAAATTCCAGTAGCCCACGCGTGAGCTGGCAGTGAAAACTACTGGTAAGGTCCCTTGGCCTCAGGCTTGGCTGTTGCCCCCATTGCTGTGTTTTGCACAGGATCCCTGCCCTTCTTCCCAGGAGGCAGCCCCAGGCCCTGGCTCAGGTGTGGGGTCCTCAGGAGTGGCCCTGGTGTGAAAACTCCACACAGCGTGGCAGGGCGAGCCTGTGCCCTTCCCAACAGCTGCAGGGATAACGCCAGTGCCCAACAGAGCCCCGTGGAGACCTCTCCCTGCAGGTAAACTGGCACTCCCAAGGAGCAGCAACAGTGGTGCTGTAGGTGCAATTGTCTCCTAATTGTTGTTGTTCTCTCAAAAGCCTTAGCCCAATCAGTCAGGCTTTAATCAACTGGAGCACTTGAGCACACACCTTACATTAAGCACACAAGGATTATTGCTGATTTCAAGGAGATAACAACATGCTAAAGCAGGGACTCGAGGCTGGTTTACAGCAACATCAGATCCCCTTGTCTGTCTGTAACACACTGCTTCACCCTTTCATTTGCTTTGGAGTGAGGTAAATGTGCTGCCTAATCAAAAATAAGCAGATGAAGGTATTAAAACACACCAGACTTGTTGCTTTGAGATCAGTTTTAAGCAGAACAGCAGGTAAAATTGAAACCAACAGAAAGGTTTTGTGTGACTTTTCAGTGGGCTTTGCAATAGGCAGTGTATCATGGTGCCTAAACAGACACTTGTCAGAACTTCTCTGGTGGGATCTGATTTTCCACCCCTTCCATTTCAAACTGGGAGGTGCATGTGCAAGGACCATGTGCATAAAAGCCAACAGAGAGGTGACACTGCTCGCACAAAGAGGATACCTACACACAGAGCAATGATTAGTTTACAAATTAAATGTTTTTGAGATCTCCCTCTTAGCTGGAGGTCAGCATACTGGAGTGGACAGTGTTTGCATGATCTTTGTGTAGTACTCTGTGATCAAAGATTATCACTACATGCAAGACAGCTTCAGCAAACTATTTTCTGGTGAAGTCTCACTTTCACTTCCAATTTTGTGCATAATTTCCGTGGTTGTTTCTCTGTTAATGGCACAATTGGACACTGAATCCCCTAAAAGCAGGAATAGTGGGGCTGGAAGAAGTCACAGGGTTAACATCCTAACTTAGAGGCTTGGTCTATCTTTAATTGAAGTGGGTGTCCTCAGCAAGAGGCTTCTCCCATTAGAAATTATTTTCTGCCAGAAATCTATATTCTGTCATACCCAATTATGCACCCTACTAATCAACAGAGAACCTGGTAGCACCCCGACATGGAGAAGTCTGCATCTGTTCTAAATCCTGCCCTTCTAAGCAGGATTATTGCCAAGCACTGTGAAGATTGCTTAGCTGGGTACAAAAGATGCTGTACCCAAGCCAAGAGAGGGAAGTAATTCTGATTTTATTTGAGTGAGCTTATTTTATTGGATTGAAGGAATTAATTGAATTATGTACAATAAGTTAAGGTTCTGTGTTTTTAAGAAAAACACCAGCAAATGCTATCTTGTAAAATCTCTCCAAATGACAGAAGAATGCAAGGGTCGTTGGCAGCTCAAATATCTCAGGTCCTTTCCTGCTCCTCTGAAAGTAACTACTGCTAGGTGTGTTTTAGTCTACAGTAGTAGCCTTCTATCAGCTCATTTATCAAATCTGTCAGGTCTTAAAATGCTTAAGCATATGCTGACTGTTAAGCACTTGAGCATTATAACCGGTCTCAATGAGACTGCTTAAAGTGTTTTGTGGAACAATTCTTGCTGATGCCTGGTCCCCGTGCCAGTAGCACAGCCATGCACGTTGTGATTGCTTTTTGTTTCCAGTGATGCCTGCAATATTTCCATGTTTATAGGCCACCAGGGTCTCTTGGAGGGAATATCTGTGTCAGTGACTAGAGAAGGTGCTGAGGAGGTCCACAAGACCCAGGAAAGCTTCCTGGGTGATGACAAATAAGTTAGCATTTTTTTGGCTCAGACGCCTATTAAGAAGATGTGGCAGAGGAGATCTGCAAGGTAAGAGGAGAGGTGGGAGCGGTTGTTCAAGAGCTAGGAGGTATCCCATCAAAGGCAATGGGTTTCAAATTTAAATTCCTTGGAGGGAAAAAAAAATTCCTTCTTTTTTTTCTACACATCACAAAGTCTCAGAACATCGAACATTGTAGAGGGTAACAGTGTGAGTCATTTGAATGGGAATTCAATAATTTCAAGTAAGAAGGGTCCACTGACTATGACCAGCTATGAAACTGCAGAGGTGACTTAGTTGAATACCTGGTCTGCAGATATTCCTTGTGTATGTTGTGTACTGTAGCCATGTCTTGCTGCCAGTTTGGAACAATCGCACTGCAGCTTGCTGAGGGGGCTCGTTTTTTTGCTTCGTGTGGTTTTCTTTCAAGATGCTTTTTGTTCCAAATTGTAGGATTTATTTTTACATAGAAATGGCAAAGCATGATTCAATCACCTGTTCCTCGTTTCCCACATGGTCACAAGACATTGCCTGAGAGGCTGTTACAAAACTGGGCTGATAGAAACAACTTTCAGCATCCCAGGTGATCTGCGCTGGCCAGACCCTGGCACTTTTGATGAGGGCCCCACGTGTCTTTCCTCTTTGCACTACTGTTTATAGGTCTGCTTTGTTTACAGCAGGATGGGAAGCTCCTGAGTATTTCTGAAAATGAGACGTGTGGTCCCAAACAGAGATGGTATAAATGTTGCATCTCCCTAATGCACTGCTCCTACCCGTGGCGCTGTCACGTCAGGATTTTAGCCCTCCCTCTGCTCAGGCGCGTTGGATGTGGAAGTTGAATAATGTGGCTCGTTATGGTTTTGCTTAAGTGCTGAGACTACTTATTGAGCTTATCGCTCCGTTGTGGTTTTACACTGTTATTAACAAGTGGCTCTCTAGGCTGGCAGTGCAGCTGGGAACAGCTTTGCAGGCGCGAGGGGAATTGGTCTCCAGGCAGAGTTCAGGGAGGCGATGCTCTGTGTGCAGCTGGGCAGCAGACTTTATCTGGGCTACAGCTATTCTAAGGCTCTGCTCTACTTTTCCCTCTACCACCTTGAAAGGATTAAACCCAATGGGGAGATTTTGCATCTGAGATGTGCTTTCTTATTCCTGGAATAATTTGAAAAAAATCTCATTCTTAAAGCAAAAAAGAACAAAGCAATGAAGTTAGAAAAAGTACAGCTCTGCTCCTGACAAAGTCCTTTCAAATTGCATTTAAATAAAGGTATTGACTATGTAAAACACAAGGCTGCCCAAGGCAGCACATACAGAGTGTTTGCCAGGTGTAGTGTTTGATGTGGGCTTCCGTGACAGGTATTGAAGGCAGACATCGGCAAATCCTGCACCCACCAACTCTTCCCCATGCAGGGTCACTCCAGTCTACTTAGAGAGAGTGTATTTAGAAAGTAGCTAAACACACTTGTGTGGAAATCATTAAATAAGGCAGCAATTCATATATTTGGAGCAGACACCTCTCTTGCGTGTTATTAACTCAAAATAAAATCTCAACATTTATCTTACGTATTATCTTACCTTTAAAAAAACCTGGATGCCCAGTATGGCTGAGGATATAATGCCCTAAAGTTTAAGACTGGTTTGTAAACACGGTCCCTAGTGTCTACTATTGATCTTTTGCTATTTTAATGCATTTTTACTGACCGACATGTCCTGTGGTAAAGAGTATTGCCTAAATTAGTTATCTGATTGGTTCTTTTGATTAATGATGGGACTGTGCTTCATTACACATGACAACATGATCAGAATAATCACTGCAGCCATAGAAGCTGGGACTGGCATTTTTTATTCCTTCATTTTTAAAGTTCATTTATAAAATTATTTAATGTATATGTCCTAAGTTGTAATTTATTTACATGACACTTCTTTCGATGGGAACTGTTGTACTGTGTCACAAATGGCTAAGAAAACAAGGTAAACTAGATGTACAAATCAATGTCTTCTGGCTCAAGGGGAAAAAAACATAATCAAGATTCAAGAGCTGACCTTGTCCAAAGTCCAACTTGTCACACAACAAACAGTGAGGTGCCCAACAAATCACTGGGATCAGCAGGATGTATTCAAAGGAGAGTTTAGATATTATTCCTCGCTGAAGTTCTTACCAAAACTTCAAGAACTGCAAGTGCTGGGGCGGGATCAGCCCAGGACCCTGGGGCCAAGTGCAGGGCAGGTGAGCACCTCCCCAGGACAGCCTGGCTGAGCGCTTGGTGGGGCCAGTTGCCTTCTGCAAAGCAGGTCACCAGTGCTTTAGCACCTTCCTAACAGCTCTTCTCTGATGGGGTTATTCCAGAGCAACTGACCCGCAAAGCCACGCCAGGCTGCAAACAGCTCCCCAAAGCAAAAATGTTCTTTAATTAAACCCCAAGCCCAACCTAAGCAAATGCAAAAACTTGCAGCCATGTGCACTTGACTTCTGCAAAATTAAACTGCACTTGACCATCTCCATGTGGAAGACCAAGACCAGATGTGTTGCTCGGCATCACCTTATCCCAGCGCTATCTGCCATAGTTTATAGCACCTTTACATGCTTTGAGGTTCTTGATTGCTTTTTAGTAGGTCATTCTGGGATTGATCTGTTTGGATTTATAAGGACATGCATGCCACCCTATGTCACATTGATGAATGAGTCAAAATTTTAAATGGCAATCCAACATTTAATGTTTTGAAAAATGTTTAAATGGTGTCATGCACAGAATAAATGGCAGCTTTCATTTTCTTCCTTCAAAATTCCCTGCCAGCCTGTTTACATGATGTTGACAGACATTTTAGCATTTGCCAGGGAAATAATGTGAAGGATTGGCTACTTGCCATGAAATGGTTTCCTCTCTATGGCAAGTGTGGAAACAAATGTGTACATGCACAGTACGCACACACACATATATTTTAAACATATTTCCAAACAAAAAATTGTTTGTTTGCTGCTACAACTACAGAATTGTATCTCCAAGCAGGACTAACTCCAAAACGGGTTGGAGCTCAGAGGAGTCACAGTCTCAATGACTCCTGACCGAGTCCAGCTCATGGTGCACAATGTGAAACATTCATTGCAAAGTTCAGGCAGGATCTTCCTGGTCAGCAGTGAGACAACCTTAATTTCACCCCCAAATTATATTAAATTCTAATGGGACAGCTAAGGAATCATAGAATGTTTTGCGTCAGAAGAGACTTCAAAGTCCATCCAGTTCCAAACCCCTGTCACGGGCACCTTCCACTGGGTTAAAGCCTCATCCAACCTGGCCTTGAACACCTCCAGGGATCCGTGACTTCTCTGGACAACCTGTGCTTCACTATCCTCACTGGAAAGAATTTCTTCCTAATATCTAATCTAAATCTCCCTTCTCTCAGCTTAAAACCATTCCCTTCATCCAATTCCTGCACTCCCTGATCAAGAGCCCCTCCTCAGCTTTCCTGGAGCCCCTTTTAAGTTTGTTTGCAAAAGGGATACTTTGTCTGCCAAAATACTTCCCTTACTGTACCATTTTTATTATGCTCTGTCTCATTTCAAGACTTCCCTGCACTGGCTCCTTATAGCACATTCTCTGCACATAAAAGTAAATGTCTATACAGATTTAGGGCCCAATCCTTTACGTACAAACGCGCTTTAAATGGACCTCGGCACCGGTGCAATAGATTTTCCTCCTGGGATTGCAAAAGGAAGGCTGATATTTGTTGTGTGTAGTAAATGTGAAAGTTTAATATGCCAATAATTCCATTTCTATGGAATAACTATGGATTTAGGATGTTGTGCTGAGTTAATTTTAGCTTGTGTTTAGACATTCATTTTGTGACTAACGACATTTGTCTAATTATGGTAGCACATCAAGTTTTTGTTTCCTGGGAAGAGATGGCTATTGTCTGAAATACATTTAATCATGGTTAAACACCCTTTGACTTCTCCTGCTGGTTCTGGCTGTATAAAAGGCTGTTTGGTGTTACCTTCACCTGTAGGTGACTGGAGCATCAATAATCCTTTCATGAAAGCAATTCTGAATGATAGATTGACACGTTGAGTTTATGGTTCTTATATTCCAGGATTGTTTTGTTACTTGCACATTAGAAACTGTGACTAGTCAATGAAATGTGAGCACTTCAGGGCTTTCTGAATCAGGACCTATCTTAAAAGCAGTTGCAAACTACTGTATGAGTCGCTGCATTTTACAAGGTATATGAAATATTTAAGGATATTGAAGGTTTCACACTGTACTTAAGTAAATTTTTAATTAGCAGATGTATAAGTAGAAGAAAAAATAAGTTATTTTTTAAAATATGTTGTATGTAGAGGGTGCATCTTTTCTTCCAAATGAGGAACTGATGCATTTTTCTATTCAAAGTTGTTTTCTATCAATACAAGCAGATAATCAGTTGTGCTCTGCCTGCGTGTGTGTGTTATCTAAAAGCCTACCAACAGATACAGCAGTTTTTGGAGCTTCTTGTATTGCACTGCAACCTTTTGTACATTATGGTATTACAGCATGTAAAATTGTTGTTGAATATGCAAGTTATATGTTAATCTGATTAAATGAGTGGAGGATTGCCCAATGCAATCAATTGAAATCTTCAACAACTTTGTCTTGAACTTGAGAGGGATTATCACCTTGAGGCTGCCAAGCCCATGATACAACTTTGCATTTGCAATAATATTTGCCTATTTAGCATTCAGACACATACATGTACAGTGGTTTTGCAATGAAGTAACACTTGTTAGAACTGGAAATGCAACAATCTCCACTCTATAGGAATGTTAAGTGTTGGATGAAGGATTTTAGAACGGTTTTTACTCATAATGCGTATTTTTTTTAAAAGGGATGCAACGACATTTGTTTTATTTTGTCATTTTATTATTTTATTTTCCCTAAAAATAAAACGAGTTGATTTAAGTGCATGATGCTATTTACTTGTATTTTAAAGCCTCGCATAATATTATACAGTAGATTGAAATGCATACTTATGTCTTTTTCTTTCATTGGACAGCTATGCTAAGGCAAATAAAATCAAACGCACACATTCCCTTCAGAGCCTTGCAAACCATAAGTGATGGGAGGAAAAAGCCGCAGCCGTTCCGCTGGATTCTATTATTGACAATAGCAGAAGTAAAAAAATTAGAAAACAAATCCCTTTTTAAATAAAATGAAGTAAAAGACCTCCATTGCTTGGAGGAAATGCTAATTGAAAATACCTTGCTAATGCTAGCTAGTCACAGGAAGGGAACATTAAGTTATTATTTTTAATAATGTTTACAAGTATATCCAGCCATTTCCAGCTAGTGAAAAATGTTAGCCTTGGTAAAATGTGGCAGTGCTACTTTTCACTGGTGATGCTGCTCATCTTCTCTCTGATAGCAATCATTAATTTTATTTTTTAACCCAGTCTTCAAATGAAGACGGATGAGCAAGAGAGTTTTAAATGCAAGCTGCTTATGTTCAGAAAAATGGCTGTGGGATTACAGATCACTGTGCCTGCGCCGAGTCCAGCGACTGTTTGGAGAGGGGGAGAGGAAGCCCCAAGAGGAGGCAGGAGCACCAGGAGCCACGGAAGGCACAGCCTGCGTGCGCGTGGCCCTGCCTGCCTTCGGGCTGTGGAGGGGAGGACGAGGCGAGCAAGTGCCACACAGCAATCTGATTCATTTCCGAATTGCTATGGAGATCCACAGATATTATTGTTAGTTGCTCTTGATAATTTTACTGTTACATTTTAATGTTTATTTCTCATTAGCTCTAAGAGGACGTTAGGAACAGAAATGTGTAATGTATCACATCACTGGCAGCGTCGTCCCGCATCAATTTATTTGTTATTTTAATGTCATCAGATTTGTCTTTTTAGTCAAGTGTCAACGAGCATAAGGTAATTTCTGCCCCTTTGAAGCTGTGATTTTTAGTATCTGACAGCTTTATTTCAATTGTTTCTTACCACAGACACTCTAGATTTATCCATGCACTCACAAAGCTGAAGTTTTCAAACTTGGTTCTGCCCACAGGGAGCTCGTGACTGATTATTGGGATGCGTCCTTCCCTCGGTACTCGTTCTGCATTGTTTGAAAGGAAGAGGTGAGTTGGGCAGTGCATTAATAATGAGAGGTGATTAAAAGGCTCCTCATTGAGTGGAGTAGAGGGTTGATCACTGGTTGACCTGTGGAGCCAGTCCCACTCTGCCAGTGCATTGCCCTGGTTAGACTTCCCAAACATCGCCCTTCTGCATCCCCACCAGTGACCAAACCCCACCAGTAGGAGCTGAGGTCTTTGCTCCAGTGGTGCTCGTGAGTCCTCTGGTTTGTTCAAGGGGGATTTTTAAAATAAAGGCAACTGATTAGATTGAGTCTTTGCCATGAAAGGATGGAAGGGCAGGTCTTGGACATCTGGCTCCACTCAGATACAGGAGCCTGGTGCCTGCAGTCAGCAAGAGCAGTTCCTGCAGCTCCTTTAACATGCAATTTTTGATCAGTTCTAGTAAGGAGCTTTTCTGGCTCAGAGCTTGAGTAGAGACAGCATCGAACATGCCTCCTCTATACTTCGGGGTTTTCTGCCAGCCCAACTGCTCCTGGGGAGTGACCTTGTCTCTAGGAATTAGGCCTTTCGTTACAGTCCCTTGTAAGGAGTTGAGAGAGGATTAATTGGTTTGCTTACTGCAGTTTCTGGAACTATCTCACATTTTTCAGTGGAAGATGACTCTTGAAGTACTTTCCTATGGTGAAACAAATCCCTGCCAAAATAAAATGATGAATCCTGAATATTACTGGCAGCATTTCATGCCAATTTTTGAACAGTTCGTTCCTATCTGTACCTCCATTGCACACGTTCAGTGAGTTTAATGCCCAACTGTCAATGTTTTCCTCCTTAGCTGACCATTAGTACAGGAATCACAGGTGCAAGTGTCCTGACCAACCCCAGGTCTCATGTGGGAGATGTGAACCAGGCTCAGCAGAAACCCACTGTGCCATCAGGGCAGAAGCACGTCTGGCGTTTGAAACCCTGAGACTGACAATGGCTCCTGTTAAAAACTGCCTCCAGGGAATGTGCATCTGAGGTGGAATGTTGCTTGGGCATTTTTATCCTCTACAAGGACAGCACCTTTAACTGGCATCATCACAATTCATCAAGTGAGCAGAGTTTTTAAGGTTCACCAGGATAGCCTCGTCCTTGTGCTGGGATAATGTCCCCACCCACAACTGGCTGAGCAGACACCCTGCTGACCCAGGAGAGGTTTGGCTCTCCTGGTACCCAAGGCAGAAGATGCTCTGCCCTTGGCAGAGAGGAGGGCTGGGCTCAACAGGCCAGGGTGGTTCCCACCCCTCCTGGGACCAACAGTAGCCAGAGGGAACTTCTTTGGTGCCTGCCCTTGAAAGGCAGCAACACCCAAGAGATACCTGATAGCTCTCAGCATCTTCATGAGTTAACTCTAGGAGCCAATTCAATAACCCATGGATGTTTAACTCCTGTTTCTCTTTGTATGCCCAGATGCGAGGAGGCTGCTGAATGCAAAAACAGCCCTTGCAAGCTGAAACCATCTTCCAGATGATGGCAGGTCCTGGGTGGCAGCAGCTTAGAAGGTGAGTGCAGAGGTAGAGAGAAAGTTGGAGAGTGGTGAGAGGGGTGCTGGGAGCTAACGAAGGCCTTCAAAGTAAGAATGATGTTGGAGGGTGTCGGGAGGCAGAAGGTGCCAGCTGCCTGACAAAAGAAATATCATTACTCACTATTAAAAAACACTCCAGATGCTTGATATAGTCATGGGTGTTCTCCTGGAATTTTCTTTAGCAAAGCTCCTAGCCTGCCTCTGGTGTTGTTTTCTCAAGTCAGGGCCAAAACCCGTGAGCTTTTGTTCAAGCGAATAGACCATGAATCTCATGAGAAAGAGCCAGTCTTACTGGCTAATGCTGCAGAGTGGTGGTTGCCTCTTCAAAATACTAAAAATCCCCTTCACATCAGTTTATTCCTCCAGGACATCATTACTAACGGGGACAGATTGTGCAGATACTCTCTCAGCAATCCAGGGTGGGATGAACATTTGCTCTAGGCACTCTCCAGTGTTTCTGCATCATAGATCTCTCTCCATCTCCCCCCTCTCCCTCGCCTTTATAACGAGCTAATGGGTGACTGTTGCTCATGCCTAGAGATGCATTTGTATCAAGAAAAATGGAAGCATGAAAAAGTTCATCTGTTAACTTGTATTGGCAGAAATGTTATAGCGAATTGCACCCGGACTGTGCGGTTCTCCCTCAATTTTGCAAGTGCAGGGGTGATTGAAACAGAATAGCAAAAAAATGGTGCAAAACCTGCTGAAATTAAACAGGTTGAAAGTTGTCTGGCAGCTCCAAATACAGCAGAGAAGTATAGCCCTAGAGTGCAGCAAATTTAATCTTTGAACAGGTTTATTGTTTTATCAGGTTTTGTTTAAGAAGGGTTTCATTATATATAACATGGAGATAAATTTTTACATAGCAGATTTATTCAACAGGTTTATTCTTTTAACAACCCTCGTTGTATTTCAGTAGTTGGTGTGTGGGGTCTTATACATCATGCAAGTTTATTACTTTATCAAGTATGAATTTTAAGAAGTTTTCCTAATAATAGGTGGTGTGTGGAGATTTATAGGTAGTACATTGTTCTGTGTGGTGTTTGAGATGTTTTACCTAATGTGAGCTACACCATAACTACAGGCAATGCTGCCAGAAAGGGTGGTAATTGTGTTGTAGCTCATGCTACCTTCCCACAACTGTAATAGATCTCACTTTGCTGTCCCAGGGTTTCTAAACCCCTTAAAAGTCCGAGTACAACTACTCTAACTAAATCAGAAGAACAAAGCAAGATAAAAAGCAATATTGACACTGCTAAATAAATGGACTGTGCGAAGTCGTTTTGGTAAAAATACAGTATTTCTGGACTAGAGCATTCACAAAGTCTCCTAGGGAGGATGGAGAGCTTGCTTTGGCATCTGCAACAGGGACATAACAGTGTTTGATGGTGTGACTAATTTTTGAGTCTTCTTCCAAAAATATCCGTTATGGATCTTTCAATACAGGAATTGGTTTGGGAAGTTAAATTTTCCAGAGGGCACAACATGAAAATACAGGAAGCTGTCCCTGATGTGTGGCTCTTGCTAAGGTAATCAGTTAAAGAATACTTAGGGTTTATGGGTTTATGGCATTTTTAGGATTGTTTTAGTCTTTCTACTTCTAAGGAGAAATAATAATATTTAAAAAAAAAGTTTGAGATGGATAGTCAGTCCCTATCAATGTTGTTATTTTTGTATCTTTACAGCATGCATTTCAAATCAAGCTGCATCTCACTGATTTGTTCTGATGACAAGAGAAAGATCTATCACAAATTTCTTCCTGTTGTGAAGCAGCAATTAATTTGTAGAGCTGGCTTGGTGTTTCCTAGTAGTTTTCATCATAAAGTGCTGGTTCATCAAAACTGGCCTGTTTATAGATAAAAGTTAATTTAAATTTATTTGTCTCGAAGATTGGAGGAGATCTTCTGAAATTTGCTTGAGTGACAACCTGTTTGCATGCAGTCTAGGTTAAAAGGTCTGCCTTTAGAAACCTGAACTAACTAAAGCAGAATTTAAGCACTCCAAAATGAATAGTTAATTGGGTTTTTTTCTGGGTTATTTTTCCTTTTTTTCTTTGTTCTTTGGTTCATGTTTAAAAGTTCAGGTTTCCACTGTGACTTGGGACAACACATTTCCTAGATCTCAGATTTTTACAGACGAGAGGAGTTTTCCTCCTAGCGCTACTGAGGCAAAAAGATTAAAACTCAAGAATATTCTACACCAAAATACACAGCAGCAGGGTTGTATTATGATATGGATCATCTCTGATGTTAATATTTACCTATAAAGGTTCCTGCATTCCTGACATCCTTACTGGCATGAGTGGTCCTCACCCAAGGAATGGGAAAATCCGTTCATGGGTAGGGGATACACACAATAAGAAGTGCAGAGTCAAAGCCTTTACTGGCACAGGTGCATTGTCTTGCTGCTCTCTCAGACTAAATCTCTTCTGAGCAGTGGGATGCTGCCATCTTGCACGTTAAAATTACTGGATGTGTCTGTTTGGGAAGGGAGCATTAGCCAGGTCCTGGTGCACAGCTGATATTTAGACTTGTAAAAGCTTTGTTGTGAATATGTGATGGGATAAAATGTGATAATTATAATAAAATAGGTGCTTTTCTACATACAGCCCTTTGCAGTGGTTTTGGCATAGAAGTGTTTACTTTTTAAAGACTAATTTGATTGACATCTACTTGATATTCTGGGATGGCTTTGACATATCTGGCTGACAGATGCGATGGGTGTGCTCTACAGATATAGACAGACTTTAAAAATGTGTGTTCTAAAGGTAATTGTATGGTTTAGATAAAATCTGTGGTTCCTCCCAACATAACTGTTATACCTGGCAGCTCTCAGCTGGTGAAATACTCCAGTTTAGGACCACTTGAAAAAAGAGTTGGCACTTTAGGTGAAACAGTGGGCCTGATAAACCCAGTGAGAGCTTTTTCCTTGTCTTTAGTGTGGCCTGGAGCTATGGCAGATCTCCCACTTTGAAGGGACTTTGGTAGAGAGGGAATTAACACTTTATTGCTGCTTCCCAAAGGCAGCCAGGTTGTACCCTGCACTTTCATCTTTTCCCTCCTGACTGAGTTTGTTTGTTTTCATACCAAATGCTTTTAATTTAATAGTTTGGGTAACTTTGGGCCAAAATCACCTTTCATTTATGTTGACTTAACACCATTAACTTGAGTGAGGTTATTTGTGGCTTCAAACAGATGAGCTGGTACAACAATTAGGTCCATTTTCTGTAGCATTTTCAGTCTGGGGGTGGGAGTGAGGTGTAAGAATTTATCTGAGCTTTTAAAAGGTGAGGTTCTCGGAGAGGCACTCTCACCAGGAATTTGCTGTCATGAACATTTGTTCCATTCTTCAAGAAAGGTATTGGTGAGTCCATGCTAAATTGTGGGGGTTTTCCCTGAATCTCATGCTTTTTGTTTAACAGGTAGGTTTGAGAATGGCAAGCTCTTTCCTCCAATTTACAAGACTACTGACAACACAACACTGTTGAATTCTAGCATGGCATTGGTGGTGCCTTTCTGGTTGTGCTCTTGTTTCTCCCTCTTCCTGAGTCACAATAACTATTGGTGCCTTCTTTGAAAGTATTGATACGTGCATAAGCACGTACATAAGGTGCCTTGGTGGCAGCATGCAATGTTACAGCAGCACTGTCACCAGCCTTGTACTGTCTCTTCTCCATTGCTGTACAACCTTCCTTCTTCCTTCTAAATGGCTCTATGGAGATGATCCATTAAGAATCACAATAAAGCCTGAACGTTTGAATGACCTTTGAAATTATTGACGAATCAGCCCTGGTGGGCTGCCTAAGAGCCTAACGTAGAACACGAGATCAATGACCATGCTGCAGACAGGATCCCAACTGCAGAAGCAAGGGGATATGTCATATGATTTTTGCTTGCTGCTAGTGGAGCATAAATACAGCAGGAATAATGCACTGTTTGAGTGGACCCTGCATTTCTTCTCATGTTATTGTAGCAGATTATCTTCACCTGGTGCCTTCTCACCATCGGACCAGGGCTCATCTTAAAGTATGGAAGAGCTGACAAGCTGAAGCCACCAAAGTTTATAGCCAGTGAGGATTTGATAAGGTTTGTGTTGTATGAACCTGGAAACTCCAAGTGCACCCTGTCATCTCAGCAAACTCACCCACCACATAAGGAATTAACTCCCAGTCCTTGTGTGATCCCTGCTGCTGTCATGTAGGAGCACCTGTAGTCTAAAACACACTTTCAGCCACAAAGTAACCTCACATCATTCCCATTTCACAACTGGGGAAGAATTGTGAAAGAAATCATTTGTAAAACCCATGTCCTCAGGTTTTGAGTCAAGTTCATGCTACTTTTCTTCCTTCCATTCTTGTGAGAACCAAGATCATTGAGTTGAGCCATTTCCATAGGAGCAGGCCACCGGTAGAAGTAGGTACAAGGGCCACACTCACTTTTTTCACACTCAGATCGCTCTGGGTCATCCAGGAGCTTTGAAGTCAACCTGCACACAGTTAAAACCTGGCCAACAAAGCTAATTTATTAATGGTTGTTACTCCCCATTCTCGAGGAAAAAGGTGTTTGGCAGAGTTTGTTAATAAACCTCAGAAGTCTGGTGGAGGAATGCTCCTTTGAGCACCACTATTTTCTTTTACCAGATAAATGTATCCCACCCAAGACTGTTTGGCACAACAGTGACCTCTAAAGGCTCGTTCCATTAATGGTATCTCCACAGACATGTCTGCCCTCAATTCTTATTTAAAGGTAGATGTCTGTGTATCAGATATTACCCCCTTCATCCTGAGCACATCTTTAGAAAGGTCAGCCCTGGGAAAGATCTGAAAGCCTGCTCCTTTTCCCTTGTGCTGTATAAAGGCATCTGACCTTTCAGTGATCCTAATTTCTCTTCCCTTCCTCCTTGCTCCACCCATCCTCCAACCTATCAGTTATTGAATGGAATGGATCTTCCCCTCCAACCCTGCCTTTTTTTTTCAAAATTGTTTGTAAAATAGATTACCAAAGACAGCAATGATGCAAGTTAAAATCCAGGTTGCCTCGGTATTTCCCCAGGTACCTTCTCTTGTCAGAGGAGTCCCATTGTGTAAAATTTGGAGCTGTGTGTGTTGTCATGCTCTGACTTGCACCAGGAGGAGCCAGGTAACACAATCCACAGAGCCCATCAGCATCACACCAGGCACTGCAGAGAGCATCTCCCATGACACTGGGATCCAAGGAGGTCCAGGAGCACGGGCAGAAACTCAGCTTTTCTGTAAGAACTGAGATTCACATGTAAATCCTCGTGTTAGTGAAGTGACTTTCCTCGGTGCCAGCTGGGATGCAGACTGACTCTGGAGGCTGGGTCAGCAGAGGCTTTGAACACACCCTGCCACCTGTGGGCTGCTGGGATGATGGCAAACCTGGGTGATGGTCTGGTCCAGGCTTCCCAAATCCCGGCAGGAGATGATCAATGCCTCCATTGCCATAAGCAGGGTGTTGTGGAGAGATGCAGTCCACCCCTGGTGCAGGAGACGTGGGAAGGGACAGAGGAGATTTAGGAGGAGAGAGAGTGTGAAATGGTGTTTGTTCTCCTCCTGGCGCTGCTGTCAGGAGTCCCAAAGTCCCAGGAACTGGTGAGCCAGGGGACTTCTCACAGGGCAGGGTGCTGGCAGCATGTGGGAACCTGTGGTCATTGCAGAGATGGAGAGAGTACGTTCCCCATGGTATTTGTAATAGATCAGTGCATTTAAATGTGAAATACGTATGTTTGCTTTTTTTCACTGTAATTAAAATCTATTTATCAGGTACTAATGCCAAGAAACTGAAGTTTAGCTGGGGATGGTTAAAGGTGGGAAGAAGAAGAAGGAATAAAGCCCAGAGGAAGAAGTAAGGGAGGATGATGGGTTAGTGGGGGTTGAAATTAAGAAGAGGAAGCGGAGTGTAAATGTGAGCAAAGGGGCAAATTGAGGAAGGGGACAGGGAAAACCTGGAGGAAATCAGAGAGCCTTAAGTAACTGCAGGTTTTTAAAGAGAACTGCAGCGGGCAGGAGGCAAAAGTGGAAGTAAAACCTGTGACCCTACCTAGACACCTTAATTATCGCTTTGGTTTTCCAGGCGTGGATTGTAGAGGTCTCCTCTCCAATTGACCTGCTGTCCCTTTCCCCAGACCACTTCACCTCTGTTTCTAGAGGGGAAGTTTTCTAGTTTATCGGTTGTATTTTTTTAATTGAAAAGTGACATGGTTTTGGCAAACTTGTTTTCTGTCAGCGAGAAGCTGGTTAGCTCTTTGGTTGGTTTCACTTCCCTGGGAATTAGCACTAATTGATTTTTTTTGTTCAAGTCACTGCACTCCAGGGGCTTGTCTTCCTTGCTAAAATAAGCCTAAACCAAACTGCAGTTGGAGGTGGTGTCTCTGCCTGGGCTTCTCAGTCCTTACACTTTTATAATGAGTATTTTTGCCCTTTTTGTATGGTCCTGATAGCACTTTCTCCTCGACAGTTTTTTTCTCAAAGAGTTGTTCTCTTCCGTTTATCTTAGTGGGGGGTTTGCTGCTTGGTTTCCTATGGAGCTGGATTCAGCTGGGATTAATAAAAATGTCTTTTATTTAGTTTGGCCAAATCAGCCATAGTGAGATTGAGAGAAGCACATTACAGATAAAATTTTATTTCCAGAATTTTCTTTTGGACTTTGCAAAAGCGCCCTTTTGCCCAGGTTTGGGAGAAGGACTTGACTCAGAAGAATGAGATTCTGCTGGAGATTTATCATGTGCCTGGTGACAAGGAGCTGGAGAATTATCTAAGATTACTGAAAAAGAGCACACAATGCATGCAAAGCCATTCAGAAACAATATTAGCCAGGCTCATTATTAAAAACCTTCTAGAATTCAAAGTGTGACTGCAGACAAAAATCTAGCTGGAGAGGATGGGAAGGAAATGAAACACCCTTTGCTTTAAAGTATTGGTATAAAAATGTTGAGGGAGAGAACTAGCTCCAGTTCACAGACATAAAACTGACAGCTGAGAGATCTGTGGAAGAAGATGCCGTTCAGATTGCTTAGTGAAGTGTGGCTGGGTCTGAGGAGCAGGTTCACCCCACGGCTGTCCAGCCCAAAGAGAGAATCATTGAATCATCGAATGGTTTGGGTTGGAAGGAGCCTTAAAACCCATTCAGCTACTGAATGGGCAGGGACACCTACCACTAGACCAGGCCACTCAAGGCCCCAGGAGCTGCAAACCCCCAGAACGTGGCGAGGGTCTTGGTTTTGGTGGCATTTTTGTGTGTGTGTGGTGAAATGCTTGAGGGCTGGCATGCCGGAGGCTGGCAGAGGACAGCCCGGGCTGAATCTGGTGAGGATTTTTGCCTGCGTAAGGATGTGGGAGGTGCAGGGTTTGCCTCTGCGTGATCAGCACTCCTTGTGAGCAGGGGCACTTTGGCTGGATCTCGCTGTGTTTGTGTTTTTGGTTCCCTCGTGTAGCCCGCTGCCATTTTGCACGTCAGACTGAAGGTATATATGCTCGTTGTGGGTATTAGTGTCTCAGCTTAATGACAGAAGCCTCGGACAAATAAATCCGTGTGCCAGGGAGGATTTTCCTAATGAAACTGAAGTACAATACTGTTTACATAATGTCCTTTAGACTCTATTCAAAACTGAATGCTGGACGTGGCTGTTACCCACCGACACCAGTTAATGCAGGCAGAAATGAAAATGTAATGCAGAGTGGCAGCTCCTTTTAACTTTTGCTGGAGTCTCAGCCTAGTGGCTCTGAGCATCACCTCTGAACTTTTCCCCTCGCGGGTGGCAGAGGGGGTTTGCTGTTTTTTATTTTTTTAATATATTGACATTCCAGCCCTTGGAACAAGGTCTTCACTCCTTTTCTCATTTCGCGCTCTTGTTTTGGGAGAGCTCTAACACCTGTCCACTGATCGCCTGCCAGTCTGCATCTGTGCCCAGCTGACAGCGCTGTCTGCTTTGACTAATGATGTGATTGATGGACAAAATAAGGAAGAACACACAAAAAAACATTTCTGTCTGGTCTGGTGTGTCAGCAAGCCTTCATCAAGTGGCTGCTGAAGGTATATTTTGCTGCATGCCTCATTACACAGTAATGGCATTCCCAGGCAAAGCTGTTTCTTTTCATGACACAAGACAGCAGGCAGCTTTATGGACTCTGGGCCTATCGAGCCTGGAGGAGAGAAGCACTAAAGAGTGGTCATTTCCAAAAGTGCCTCAAGTTGCTTTTTTGTTGTCATGAATTTAATATGAATCAACACAATATGAAATGAGCATGAGGAATTTTAGTGACTAGTCATTTTTTAAGGCTGCTGTCTAAACAGCCATCAAGGAAAAAAAAAACATTTTCTTCTCGCAAACCTGTTGCAAAAAGAAGTCATCTGTCAATTTTATTACATTAAAAAAGTACACAGAGGCACACAGTCCAAACAAATGTCTGCTTCAGCGCTAAACATGTGGAAAACACCACATATCTGAAGTGAAAAAAGGCAAGTAACTGGCAGGCTGAATGCAGTATTTAACAACTGAGATTTAAATGGCTCTTTATGTAGATCTGCATGAAGAACACTCTTGTGCAGTTCATATATTACATTGGAGGACTGCCTGCTCCAGGAAACACAATAATTACAGGATAGCCATGGGCTGTGAAAGGGCAGCCATGAAAAGCCCCGCACACCTTTTGACTCATCCATAGCGACAGGGACGCAGGAGGAAGGGAGGTTCCACTCTGCACGCACCATCCCACTGCCATTTTCCTCACCTGCTCAAAGATGAGCTATTCACACCCATCTTCCATCCTTCCTGCACCTTGTTTTCACTTGATTCCTCCCCTCCTCCAAAACCTTGTTACTTCCCATAGAATTTTTGCATTTCAAAATACTTAATTTCATCGAGGTAAAGTAGAAAGAAATAAGTTGTGTTTCCTCACAAAAAATCTTTGCATTGTTTTCCTGTTTCTGGTAAAAGAGGTCTTTCACCATGGGTTATTGGGAATAATTTGTGATTTTAATAATTATGATTAGTTAAGAAATCATTCTTCATGTAATAAATGCTACACGATAAATTAGAAAATGTATATGAGTCCTTTATACCCTCTTAAAGAGAGGACATCGATGTAAATTCTTGTTATGACAAATGTAAAAGATGATCTTTTAAAGTGCATTTAACTTACTGTAATAGTAAGAACCACTTTATCCACACCTAAGAGTACAGAAAAAAATGAATACAGGATAATTCAAAGCAAATAAATAGCATGATTAAATTCAGTATGGCACTTACTTACAGACACAATCATGTTACTTTTACGTACAAGTTAAAAGAATAATAATAGAAATACCACTTTTGATTCAAGAATAAAAGACTTCTGTGTAGACGTGAATAACTAAAGGCTGTTAACCTGCTTTCTTTAGTCTCTGTACTAAATAAGGCAATTCCAGGCTCAAGGGAAGAAGAAATTCTGTTGATTGAAAAGTTTAAACAAAGTAATTATTCTATCAAGTGCAGTAGGGGAGCTAAGTACCACGAAATATCAAACACCTGTAGGTTCCAGAGAAGTTCTCTGCTGAAATCCAGAAGCAGCTGGGTGGAGGAGAGGCCATTTTATCAGCAACCAATGGCTTTCTGTGCTCCACTGACCTTGAAGTCAATACCAGTGCCAAGAGCTCGCTGTCTGCTGTTTCTTCTTGCATTATTGGTTTGAGAACCATAAAAATGTCAAGGATTTACTATAAATCACAATTCAGTGGGGTTTTGTTGTCTTGGCTCATTTTTTTTTTTGCTTTAGCTGAGCCTGGCCACACTCATCTGTGAATTGTGGGCGAGCGGTTGGCAGAATGTGTCTCATTACCTTCTCCATTGAGCTTTGCTGCCTTGTGTTTCTGTGCTAATTTTGGTGATGCTGGTGGTGGGGGTGGCTGGTGGGAGCGTGTGATGATGCTCTGGCTGTGCTGTGGTGGGAGCACCCAGGGAAGGGAGGGCTGTTTGCTTATCTCCCTCCCTGCTTTTTTTTAATCACGCCAGTTCGCTTCTGCTTTGGTAAGGGAGACATTCCATTATTTTGGCCTCTTTTCCCTGAAGTTCTGTGTGTCAAATTTGTCATGGTTTAATGGCTTTCTGTATTTCCCTGCACTGGAACCACTAAACACATTTTCATTTAAGTTGGGATCTTTAAAGAATGATCATCTTATCCATCTGTTCGAAAAGCACAAAGACACAAATCTGGGTCAGAAAAGAGACTTGGAAAAATCCCCTGTACTCAATCAGTTTCTGGCAAGTGAATTTGTCTCTTGACTTCAGGAGCTGGTGGAAAAAGAGAGAATTTAACTGCAGAAATATTCTTTTATCAGCTCCTTGCTTGGAGCCATGGCAAACAGGTTTCCAGTTTTGTAGATGGTAGCAGAGGAACTCAAAAGGATATTTAACCTTAGGTTATTTTCTTTAATCTTAGAAGAACCAGCCACCCGTTAACATGCCTATATATATATTTATATATAGGAGCATACAATCTTTTCTTTCCTAATCAGGTTTGTGTGGCTCCCTTGATTGATTTTTCTTTTTCCTAAATCTTTAATAATTTTTCTTCATGGTTTCTGCATCCTATCTAGGCTTCTCTTTCCATTCTCTGTACATGAAGCAGTAGTTTAAGCCTATGGCTCTAGAAGAAATCTGCTTATTTTTTCATTGCTTCAGATGGGGTATGGGGGAAGCATCTGAAGGTCAGATGGCTTAGTTATACATCCTTTGGATTGGGGGACAGGAGGGGTGCATTTGAAGATTTGGAAATATTTTATGAGAAGGTATTTTTATGAAATCATCTGTGTAGAAAGAAAAGCAGTTTTTTTCCCTGCCTGCCTCTTTGAATCCAGCTCCTGGGCCTGGAATCCATAGTCTACTGAAGTCAATAGGCTTTTACAAACCTTTGAACAAGATTCAAGTTTTTCCAGTATAAGTAGTTTTTACTCCACTTTTGTAAAAGTTCCTATTGATTGAGTTGGGAATTTGACACAAACAAGACTATTGAATTGTGTGGTGTTATGCAAGGGTTGAGTTTTGCTCCTTGTTCCTACTGGAATCACCAGGAACTCATGAACACACTGACCTTGGCAAAACTGTGGGCTTTCGGTTCTGTGAAGTCCATACTCATGTTTGCGATGTGTGTGTCTGTCAAAAACTTCTTGAGGTCCTCTTACTGTTATTTATCAATATTGATTATTATTAATGTTATTTATTAATTGGTAGAAAGCAGTGGGTTTGAAAGGATCAAGGTAGTGCTCGGGAACGGAGCGAGATGCTGCTGTGGAACCAGGATGGAGTTGTTCTTTGTTGAAAGTGAATAATTCTTTCTCCTTTGGAGAGATGATAGACAAATTCCTGAGGAAGGGTTTAGTGCCAGTCATGCTTTCTCCTCTCCTTTCTTCCTGCTTTGGGTGTTAATTTGCAATTTACCTCTCAGAAATGCTGACCAAAGCCTTCTCTTGAAGCAACAAAGACTGCAAACGATGGTAGGGGGGCAGATTGGGATAGAGAGCCATGGTGAGAGTCCTGTTTGAGGAAAAGGCCATGAAGACTATTCCATAAACCATGCATTTTGGCATTAGAATGCTGTAGACACGTCAAACCTTGGAAGGTTTTGTGGAAAATGTGACAAACTTGTTGATAATTAGCACGAGGACTTTTTTCCACTTGAAAAGATGAAAAACTAATTATTAGTTCTTGAGTGCTCTGTGACCACTGATCTTTACAGAGTGCTATGATGACTAGAGCTGAGTGAATAACTGATGTTTCTGTTCTTTGGCAATGCTAAATGCAGATAAATAGTTCAAAGTCAAACAATTTTTAAAATTTTGCTTACTTGACTATTGATTTTTATTTCTTTATTTTCAGCTTTCAGAATACAATGGAAGAAAATGTCAAAGAAAACTTCAGTCTTTGATTATTTTTTTGTTTAAAGTATTTCAATATTCTCAGACTTCCATATTTTAGTATTGCTGTGCTTTTACCAATGTAAATGGTGCAGTGCAGTGGAAGTGAATTTGCTAGCTTTTCCCCTATTCTCATATTTGTTTTTTTAACAGGAGGGAAGGCTTTTAGTGGAATAGTTTTCTTAGATCTAGTGACAGTACCTTGCATATGGGAACCGTTAAGATGTGAGATTAAGAACCTATCAGCTGAAGGCAATAAAATCAATTTTAAACTTCTGGTGTCCACGAGAGGGGAAAAAATCCTGCCCTTTGTTAACACGTCCCTCAGGCTGTAAGAGTGGGATGCTTAAGGCTGATTTGGAGTTTAAGGCCCTCATATGGTGACCTCTTAGACCAAGCCACTGCAGGATGCTGTATTTATTTATATGTGGGGAGAGATCGTACTTTGCCTATCGGTTCAAAATCTGTCAGTGGAAGCTCCACGGCGTACACACACACTATTGTATCAGACAGTATATGCATATGCAATACATTAGGAGAATGCTGTGTATAATGCAGCCACCATATGTCATATAAAATAAAAATGAAGAGGGTATATGAGCAAATACTGTACAGCATATGGCAGTATGAATATTAACTGCAATCTATAAATAGCTTCTTAAATATCGGTTTTAAAACAAGAAAAGAAAACTAGTATAATAGCAATTGAGTAGAAATTGTGTGTCTGTTAAAGTTCCCGATGTCAAGGAGGCGAAATATCATTCCAATACTTAGATTTAATATGTACTTCACACAAAAATAAATCATGTAATATTTTCATGGCAGGCATAGAATTTTATGATTTTTATGATGATCATGGAATTAGGATTCGTATTTTATAGACAGTACTAATAACATAAAGAAAATACACCAGAAGAAAGGTCTTACAGAAAGAGAAATGGCGGTAAAGTTGCAGGAAGGAGTGGAAAACTTAGTGTAATTAAGCCTTTTTGACAGGTGTTGGGATTGTATTCAGAATAGCTGTTGGTATGCTCACAAGGCAAACACATTGATTTTAAATGTTTAACATAGAGAACAATAAATTGCCCCATTTCCGATTACAGTCACGACAACACTGAACTAATGGCTTTTGGAGGTAATTCAATGTGTTTAATCTTCAGGTTGTGTATGTTCATATATGTTGTTTATACGTGTTGGCTGTTAATTGGTCCCTAATTCTATAACCAAATCCCTCGCTCAGTCTTCTGAAAGATGGGGTTGGTGTAACATAGCTAGGCCACTGCTGTTTGTTCTGTGCATTCCCTACTGGTGAATGTACCGAAATCTAATCTCATACGGAGAGACCGTTGCTAACGATGACTTGACAGCCAGAGTTACCCCAAGGAAAACAGAATTTGTATTTTCTTCTATGTGGGATGCTTTGGAGATGGGCCAGACAGCATTTATGAATTTATGCCCTGAGCAAAATTAAAAGATGAACCTTGTTTATCTTGAGCTGCCCTGGCACACAGGGCAATGCTAGAATAGGAGCAGCATCGCAAAAGATGATGCTTTTACCAAGCAGCTTAATTGGGGTATTCTGCCAGGAAGTTGTGGGGACTTGGATTCGATGCCCACCTTTGTTTATTAAGGGATTTTAATGTGGGGTTTCCTCCTCCCCAAGCTGTGCACTACAGGTTTGGTTGCACTGGGGAACCAGAAAGGAAACATTCCATATCTTAACTATGGAAACCGCTGTGGTTTTCACACAATCTTAAATTCCAGCCTATTTACCATGGAATCACACAGAAACACAAAATCATTTAGGTTGGAAAAGACTTTTAAGATCATTGAGCCCACCACTATGTCCCTATCTATGTCCCTAAGCACCACAGCCACACACCTCTTAAATCCCTCCAGGGATGGGCACTCCACCCCTTTGCCAGGCAGCTTGACAACTAAATTCCTGTGACTCAGCCCTGCAGGTTGACTCTTCCAGTTGTCACCACCTTCTATCTCACATTCTCTGAGAGCAGCACTGCTGTGTGACCACGAGTCTGACTGGCTGGTCAGTGCCCCACATTTGCAAAGGGGGATTCCAGTCCTCACAGTTGGTTTTCAACTTAATTTTGTCTCATTAGAATGAAGGATCATGGCTATATGGAAGAAAAGTAGGTTGGAAGGAGAAGGAAAGATTCTTGGGGGAAAAAGGGGGACAGTGCCACAAGGAAGAGAGGTAAATCCTTTTCCCATAAGGGAGATGACACTAGAGGTGCTCAGGAAGGAAGGTCTTGGCTCTGGCAGTTTTCAGCTTCTGCATTGAAGCAGCCACGCTGAAGTGCCTGGCAAGAAAATGAAAAAGAATATTTTCTTTTACTGAGAATTAGCCCAGTCCTTGTTTTCATTGCTAGGGGGGCACAGGATAACGCTGCTATCAGCTTTGTTATTTACTTCATCTCTGGCTCATTCAGCAGCTGCTTCCTCGAATCAACATGTCCCTAGCAAATTATGGTAGGGTTTTTTTCACTTAATTTCTCAAACAAACCAAAATTATTTTAAGACAAGGACTGGATTGCAAGGGCAGTCTGACCTGGGATCTGCTTTAGCAGTATTTCATACAGTAAAACCTTGAGACAGCACTTCAGCCTGGTCTGGATTTTCTACTGGCCATGGTGTATGTGAAGGGCTCAGTCTGTTCCCTGGTCCTGGGACATGGCATTAAGAAACATCACAATGCTGTTGATGAGGTATTTTCTTCTCCAATGCATAAGAATTTCTCCTAGAAGTCTTCCAGGTGTCACCTAACAAGAAAAATCTAAAATTTCTGTGCTCAGCAGGAACAGGAGGCAGGGCCTTCCCTTCATCTTGTTGGACGCCAAAGGCCCAGAGCACTGGCAGCAATGGGGAAGCCTCTCCTCTGTAAGTGATTAAACTTCTGCTCATTATCTGAGCTGTCTGGACTGGTGCTTTAGCATTAGGGCAGGTAAAATGCTCTGTTAGGGTGAGTTACAGCATCAACTTTGTGTGCCATGTTGCAAACACTTAGCTAGGAGCAAGTACCAATGCATGGCTTGGGTTTTAGCACATCGTCCCATCAAACCCATGGACGTGCTTGCAGGGTGCCTGTCAGTACCTGGGCTTTGTCACCAAGCTACAAGCCTGTGGGTTGGGAACCACTCTGGGCTCCTGAACCAACTCTAGATTTCTCTGGAAATTTGAACCTTGCTGTGTGGGTCATGGGAGGTGCTGATATCATTTGGGGTTCATAGCAGCCCTGTGTTAACTTGAGCCACTCCCAGCTGACAAACCTGTAGAGGAGAAACCTCCTGCTGTGGTCCATGGCAAGGTGACACTGCAGCTCACCTGGCAGGAGTTACTCCTAAATACCTTGTGATATTCTAGCATTGCCAGTATTCCTTATTTAACATTTATTATTAGAACCTAGTGGTCCCAAAAGGCCATTACAGGTATGTGTATATATATTTGAATTCCCTAAGTGTGTGTTTATCTGATTGAGCTGGTACCTTGCTCTGACAGTGTCTGTCACCCTTCTGCTCATCTTCTTGACTCCCTGGGCGGTTCTAGAGGGTCATTTCACTGTGTATGTTCTGTAATACGTGCCCTGTGATGGAAGGAGATAAGGACCTCACAAATACCTAATTTTTTCACCTTTACCTTCAGAATTGTCATGCTTTTTTTGGTTCTAAATGGGATGCTCCGATCCAGCTATGTTTTGCTTTCCACCAGGTTAATAACAGTACAAATAGCACTGCAGAGCACACTTCTCCTGGCAGTGTCATTACTAGCAGGCATAGTAAAGGAAAATAATTGACGAGCAAAAGGTTTGATAACTCAGAGTTTTATGTTTCGCAGAAATGACTCATTCCCATATGCATCCTACAAACTGCGTTCTGCACGCTGAACTCGCTATAACCCGCTCTTAGAGAGGCTCTTGTCTCACATTCCCATTTTGGCATTAGAAACAATAAAAGTAACAGCAGTTTTGAATAGCATGTAAATGTATAATGGCTTTCCAAAGTGGATTGATAATTACTTATTGCACTAAATAATCCGAGAAGTATGTTAGGGGAGGAATGTGAGAAGAACAAGTGCACTTAGGTAAGTAGAGAAATCTATGCATCCCTTCTGCTGCCTGCTTCGTTTAAATGGTCTTATTACAGTACCAACGTGGAGGGAAGATAATGAAGGCTGGTTTATGTTGTTTCATCTTTTTTCCAGTCTGCTTTATTTTAAGAAATGCAATGGTAGCTGTGGGTGGAGTTAGCAGCCATCAGCGCCACTGAAACGTTGCGTTTACCTCCCTCTGTATAGCACGGGGAATACAGCAGACATGTGAAATGCCAAAAGTTAAATTCTTGTGCGGTAAATATTTTGGCTGCTCAAACCTGGAGTTGTGTTGTTTTGGAAAAAATTTCTTTTTGCAGACTTTTTTTTTTTTAAAAAAATAAGCTTTCAGCTGGCACCAACTAAATACATTTATCCATTTGAAAGCTAATTTCCAAGAATTATCTCCTCTTTTATACTAAATTATTTTGTAAATAAAAAGGTGTGACACAGGAGCTTAGGAAGCAATTGGGCGTTATTCATCACTGCCTGGCTCTTGAAATCAGCGCATCAGCACTCGATGCTGCTCTTAGAGGACAGGTAGGAACTTATTGCTGGCTACTTTTTTCTTCCCTTTTTTTCATTTCTTTGGTAGGTTTGTTGTTTTTTTTTTTTTAAATACTCCTGAAAGTTGACTTTTCAGCAGGTAGCTTTGAACCTAGTGGTTAAGAAATCGCACTTGTTCTTTATCCATTCACAGTAAATATGGGATTTGTGTGTGTGGTTCTGGTACAAAGGAGGCAGTTCAGTGTCTGCTGCAGGGGTACTGGAAGGTGGAAGTTTTACAGGTGCAGAATGACGTTCAAAAAGTTGCATTGCGGTTCTGCTGAAATTCTGGTCTTCAAGCTGATGCAGCTGCAAACTTGTGCTTGAACTTTTAACTGAGTTGGGTGTAACTCAAAACTAATTGTTACTTGAGATGGGAATAAGATGGCAAGTGTCCTTTCCTCCCCTTCTGTCGGCTGGGTCTGAGCTGAGTTTCCGTGGTCTCTGCCCTGTGGTGCCCCCGGGCCCTCTTGGCCGCAGCTGGCGGCGAGGGCACCGTGGAGCTGAGCAGCAGCTATTTTTGAAGCAGTCTTGCAGTGGAGAACAAGGCTTGGGTATTTCAGAGAGGACAAGTGTATATCTCTTTTTCAACATAATTTATTTGTATTTCTATCTGTGATCATAATTTTTGCCCTCAGTGAAGTCTTGGGACCTGGAACCTTATCCCCTGCTTAGGTGAAAGATGATGCAATGCTGACATGGTTTCTGCTGCCTTGTGTTGCTCATGTCCCACCTTCAACTCTGACAGAGAGGTTATGGTACCAGCTGTGTAGGGAATGCTCACTTTCTTTTACCAGTTAAGGGAGCCACAATTTTTTAGTTGATTTTTTAAAATCTTATATATGCGGTGGTTCTCATAGATAAGTGTTAGAAGAAGTACTTACTTGTCTTCGAATCCATGGCAAATTTGCTGGTATTTAATATATTTAAATCAACAAGATTAACTAAAAACTTTTCACATTAATTGACCAGTGAAATTTTAATACCTTCCCTTCTGGGGGGAAAAAAAAATTGTTTGCTTGTTTTCCTAATAAAAGCCCTATGGAAAATATTTGCAAAAATCTTATTTTTAGGGTTGAGTTCCTTGGAAGAAATCAGCTAGAATTACACCTTCTCCATGAAATAGCAGCAATTAGGATAGACTCCCTCCTCTAACTCTGAGCCAGGCAGCTTGGGTGACAAATATGTCAAATTAATACATCACCAGGTATGAAAGCGCAGTTAGAATTTGACTGAGGTACTTCCAGCCTGAGAAAGGGAACGATTTATCAATGCAAACTTAATAACATCTATTTGAATCTAACTAAAAATCAATATTTCATTACCAAATTGTTAGTGAGAATGAAGAAAAATTGCGGAAGTCGGGCAGTTTGGTGGAAGAGAAGCATCAGGAGTTCAATGTGAAGACGGGATGATTCATGAGGCCACGCTGGTGGAAGGGTGAAGGAGGACGAACGTAGAAAACTTGGAGGGCCCTTTCTCTGGTGACCTTGGCAGCAAGAGGGAAAAAATACCAGAAAATGAAAGTGACTGTCAACTCCCAACAGGGATGGATCACACCATAAATCACACAGAGCCCTGAGAGAGAAGAGAGGGGCTCAGGGTGGGGGGCGGGGAAAACCGTTGGGCAGTTTAACTCTTTGAACCTTGGATGACTTTTATTCGTAGTTTAGTGGAATTGGTAAAAAATGTGGGAATCCTTTCCCTTTGCAAAGGTTTACATAAAAATGTGTCAGGGGCAGATAAATGGTGAAACATTGCTTTCCATTGGCTGGGATTTAAAGTACAGTACCAATAAGCATTTCCTTCAGCCCTAGGAAAGAGAAAAAGGAGAGACTGAGCCTCCTGTGACAAATGACTAAATCAGTTGGTTGGGAGACCTAACCCAGGAGAGGCTTCTGGGTGATTTGCAGGGAAAAAAAAAATAGATTTAGGGACATTAGTATTTCTGTTACTGAAATCATCTATTGATCTGAACAGCAAGCAAAAAATCACTCCTTTATGCCTAAAATACCAATGAAACTGAAGGGCACTGGGTTTTCTAATACCTTTAATGTTTGGTTTAATTCTTAAATCTATTCTCTGACAGCAGTAAAGTGAAGGAGGTGACTGCCACAGAGGGGCTCGTAACTGTCCCCTGGCAGGGACTGAAGGGGATTCGTGGGAGAAGTGAGTTCTCAGCCTGAATTAAAACACAGTCTGGCACTTTAATTGCTAAAGAGAGGCACAAAGTATTCCCCTCCTGTTTTTTCTGGAGGATATTATTTACCATACGTTCTGATGGTCCTGTATTTTCTTCCTTTGTGTGCCAAGCCCATGTGCCCCCATAGCACCCATGAAAAGTGAGAACTTTCCCTTTTGGCTTGGCAATAAGACTTCAGATAGAATGTCTGTGTCCTGGGTAGGCATTCAACAGAGACTGTGGTGAGAGCCAAACCCTGTGTTTGCATAAAGCAGCAATGAACTCTGTTCTGATCCTTACTGCCAGGAAAGGTAATGATTATTTTGTTTGGCTTCTGCTTTTCTGTCTCAGTATTGAAGGGTGGAAGAAATAGGAGTCTTCTTCCCATAGAAGCTCAGAGGGCTTCCAGGCTTTTGTTTTATGGGTTGCACCCAAGAGGCAAAGTGGTGAATCAGCTACCAACAGGAGGGCAAATATGGGGCAATGATGTAGTTCAGAAAATGTGGCAAAGTATGTGTGGAAACCTGCACACTTGGCAGTTCTTGTGGTACTGCTTTTTTTATCTGAATATAGGACTCATCTCAAAGCCTCACATGAGAAGTTGCAGATCTAATCAAGGTCAGAGGAACATTAAAAAAAATTGTAACAGGAAAAGGCCATCAGAACCAATGTTTCTGTTCCTTTTTTCCTCCTGTCTTAGCTCTGGATCTTGGCTCTAATTGCCATTTATTTTTTATTGCTCTCACTATACTTCTCATATAATGTTTATATTAATGGGCAGGGGGAGGGAGGGAAGTGAAGAAACACCAGGAAATGGAGTGCAATTGGAGTATGTGAGATGTGGCTTTTGTCTTCTTTATCACTGTTTTCTTGTAGTACTTCCAGCTCAGATATTAATTTATCATTGAGAGCGCTGCAGAAGTGTGGTCCCTTGTATTTTATTGAAGGCTTGATCTAAGTTCCAGATGGTCAACATGTGATCAAACCAGCCATGGGCAAATAGGATATTTCTTTGTGCCTCTATTTGATTTCTTTGCCAAATTCATACCTATCTAATCTTCTAGCCATGAGCCTGCATTTATTCATTCTTTAAAGAAGTGTGCAACATCTCCGCCTCCTCGTGGACCGGAGACAATGAGGATGATTGCAAACATTCACCATCTAAATACAATGTTGCATACAAATAATAGCTCTTAACATCACAAAATCGCCTATCTTGAGTTTACAGCAGCAAAAATAATTCCTGTCTTCGAGGAATGAAGGGTTCTCAGGGAACAGGAGTGTGCTGACACGACTCTGCTTCAAGTAAGTGCTTGGATTTTGAGGATGCAAGGAACTGTGAGATATTACTCATGAAAATCCAGGGAGTCATCCTGCTTGTGGAGCCCTTGCTTTAGCGCAGGATCTTAAGGAATGTGAATGAGAGACCATCTATGCCAAGTATCACCTTCTTTCTTTAAAAAAAATAAATAAATAAAAAGGCAAATTTCAGATTACAACAAAGCCCTATAGACTTCTGAACATAGAAGTAAAATATAAAATCTTCTTAATCGGGATATGATTAAAGGATTTTTAAAAGCTGCCTTGTAGTCACATTTCCATTCCCTGATAAATTCTGTACTTTCTTTCAAATCACTTCTCATCGTAATAATACGAACGGTAAAAAATCCTTCAGTTTCTGCCACGTACTATGAAAAAAATGAGGGTGGAAAGGAGAGAATTAAGAAGGCTCCAAGTTTTATCATTCTGTTCATAAAGCAGCACAGCAACCGTAACTGTGGCGCAGAAAAGAAACAGATCCTGTACTGTCTGAGGTATTCTGTGCCATAAACTGCCGTAATAGAAACAGATGGCAAAACCGCCTTGGAAGTGAGGGAAGCTCTGTACAGGCAGCTCTGCCCGAGCATATGAAGAGATTCAGGGCTGACACATAAAGGAATGTGTCTGGAGCACTGCCAGCGCTACCGTGCAGCGCAGCGCTCGGTGCTGGAGACCAGAGAGACCCGGCCTTCGGGTTCGGGGCTCTGGAGCAGCTGGGCAGAGGGACCTTCTTTGGCAGGTGTCTTGTTCTGGTTGGGGTAGCAGAGATGCATGGAAATCCTCACAGACTTTGGAGCTTTGTCCACAGCCCCAGAGCGCTGTGATGGTTGGAAAACCTCGCAGGGTGCCACCGTGAGCTTCCCGCAAAGCGCTGTGAGGTTTGTGCCAGGGTGAGGTCTGCCTCCTCTTTCTCTCCCTGCCTCTAAGCAGAGATCTTAATCTCAACCGTGAGCTCAGCACAGTGGTGTGGTGGGTCTCATGCATGCAGTGAAAATGGCAAAACTGTTTTATTCATCCTGGTATCTAGCTAAGGAAATGTCACTTATTTCATCTGGCGTTGTTTCGCCGGTCCTGCCATGAGTGAAAGGAAATATAATGTGTGCATTGCACTAGAGGGGGAGCTGAAGGTCAGGAGTGAAATATAGCTTTCTGCTGCACTTGGTCTCAGTCTGAATGTTACCTACATTATCATCAGGGCTCACTGTCATAATGGGGAGACCTTGTCACGGGAGGGAGGTCACCTAGAAGCAGAAAGAAAAATTAGGGGAAAAATACTAAATAAGGTAAACTAAAAAGAGGACCAGTAGGGTCCCCAAACTTCCTTTGTGTGTGTTTGAGAGCAGTAAATTATCTGCCAAAGACGTGTGTGTCCTCCAGCACCTGAAATCCCTCTGTAGTCTTGGGGCTGAGGTGCCACCCTCCTAACTTCCCATAGTTTTGTTATCAGTGTCTTTCCACCAGCATGTCTGGCTCTGACCTCTGTGTTTTTGTGGTGGAAAGGATTTATTAACTCCAATTACATATTGGGGCAGGAGCCATTCAGAGGTTCTTAGGGGCGTGGTGAGGGGGGTGGGGGGATATATCAGATTGTTTTCATTAGAAAACAAACCATGACAGAGACACTTCACCCACCCCTGAGACAGGCTTATCCTGCCAGCACAGCGTCACAGGAGAACCTGGCAGCGGGGCTGGTGTGTGTTGGTGAGGGTTCTTCCACACTGTCATGGGTAAATTTTGCTTCAAAGTTTTTGGAGCTCAGGCCTGTCTTCCCACTGTGCAGCTGAAGCTTCTGCCTAATTGCAGGGCAGAAGAGATTTGAGACATCAGTGTGAAGAGCCTTAAGTGTTGCGTTGGGTCTGCACCGTTTGCGTACCCTCCGGCCACCCAATTAACAGCCTAATATTTGTGCACAGCCTCTTTCATCTCAGCATGTCAAAGAGCTTTGCAAACATTAATTCATATTAATATGTTGCCAAAAACAAACAAATAAATAAATGTTTCTTTGGTGCTTTCAGGCCTCTCCTCCCTCGACACCAATTCAAACCAGTGATCTCCAAGGTGGTGCTGGGCACCCGTTCTGGTAAGGGAGTCATCACCTTGCTCTGTTGGCCGTGAAGGTCTGCTGTCTTCCAGGACTATGGGCAAACCTGGCTCCAGGTCAGCAAGGCCCAGAGGTCACCTTCCCCTTGACATGTCATGATAAAGGCTTTTGTGGCCATGGTAAAATCTTTTGTGGTTTCTTCCTGGTCCTGTTGAAACAATCTAGACCAGCAGCTGCTGTTGCTGACAGCACAGGAGTCACTGTAGGCAGCACCGACGGTGCGAAGGCAGGAGAGGTCATGCAGGGCATCGAGGTTTGAGGCTCAGATGTGACTTAGGGGGATGTTCACTCTGGGTTCATCCACCTCGAGCCCCCTCAGCCAGGTGGACAGCTCTCTGTCTACAAACATGATTAGGAAGGGCTACAAAGATCCTGCAGTAAACGTCCAGAAATTCAAAATGCTGATTATCACAGTATCACAAGGTTGGAAAGGACCTCTGAGATCATCAAGTCCAACCTATAACCCAACACTAACACCAAACCATCATCTAAATATGATGACATCTTGCTGAGACTTAGCAGTGTTCCAGTTTAACAGGTAGTGCTTGGATGTAGAGACCAGCTTGGATGGGGCTGTGAGCACCCTGATCCAGTGACAGGTGTCCGTGCTCGTGGCAGGGGAGTTGGAACTGAATGATCTTTAACGTCCCTTCCAACCCAAACCGTTCTCTGACTCCATGATAAAGATTTTGCTTTTCTAGTGGAAGAACTTCCAGCTTAGCAGAGCCTTTTCATGTGAAACAAGTCTAATTTTATGTTTGCCTTAAAAAAACTAAAACCAAACCCAAAAGCCTTGCTAGCCAGAAATCCTCACCAAAATCACAATCAGGACATATGAAGTTTCAGGATTTACAACAGTTCATGCATCTCTAAACCGTTCTGATGATTTTCATTCTTGTGTCAGAAGTTGTGGTATCACTAATAGGTTTTGGAGGTGGGAGAGCAGCTGCCTCAGCGCAGTCACCAGGAGCTGAAGAGATCTTCGTGGACCTTTCCTGTGGAAGGATGGTATTCAGCCCTTGAAATACAAAGCCAGGTACCAATGTGACTGTTAGCTCACATAAAGTACGTTCTTCCATCTCAGTTTAGTTGTTGCTCTGACAGTTTAAGCTTCTCGAATACTGTATCTCTTTTTAATGAAGAAATTGCACACTCACATGCAGAAATCTTGTATTTACAGCACAGAACACCTATTGATATAATTTGGTCACTTTTACTGATTTTGGAAGTCTTCATAAAGTGAGAAATACAACATTTCATTACACAATTACAGCTAATTATTTTAGAAATACAGTTTAAATGCAAGTTATCTTAAATTTATTGCTTATCTGACTGGAAAGATCTAAGCAAAACCTGAAAATCATAAACCCTTCCAGAACATTATATTTTATGCAGTCCAAAATGTGACACATGGGGTCTTTAATAATTCACTGCTTGTTAACATTAAACAACTGTTAACATGCTCAAATAATTAGTTATGCTTGCTTGACATGTTTGCATCTTTAATAATTGATGCATTTATCTTAATTACTAACAGTATTATGGTCGTAATATGCATCTTTTTTCTATCTTAAAATTTTAACAAAAACTGACTTTTTGCCAAAAATGATTATCCTCTAAGTTTTAATTACTCATTGTAATTAAATTGCAAGCTGCAGTATTTTATTAAAAATACCTCTCACAAAAAATATTTAATGGAAAATAGGTGATTTGTTGTTTGTGCATCACACTTAGTAAATATTTCATAAGTTTCATATTACCCTTTCAGAGTGGATATAAAAAACATAACATTCTTAATATAAGAGTCAATTTAAAAGCTGCTGTAAGAGTCTTCCTTTCTCCTCCCAAAGGTTTGCAGAAGTCAGTGAATAAAGGAAGACAAAAAAAAACGAAGAAGAAACACGGGGGTGATTGTAAATAGGATGCCCACAGCGACAGGAGCCAAGGTTGGGCAGGCTGTGGGGGTGAGTATGTACGATGTTCTGTGTTGGAATTAGTCTGACTTGAACTGGAGATGAACACCAGAAGTTTTTTCTTCGGTGTTCTTCTGATACAACTTGCGCTCGCAGGATGCTCATAACAATGGTGGCAGCACTTTGACTATGATCATTTATTTATTGCAACGCTGGTAGAGATAGGGGTGAGATTTGTGTCAGCCAATTTAAAAAGACTGTGTTTTCAATGCCTTCCAGTTGGTAAAACCGGCTGGTTTAGATTAAGATGGCTGCTTCTGGTCCTGAGACATAGCAGAGGCAATTACCACTCTTATGGAATGACAAAACTCATTAATGGTGTCAAAGGATTCAACAGCATCTATGTTCTGGTGCGTGGTTGTGCTCCATCCCAAGGGAACCGTGAAAATGAAAAGACATCAGCATATTATTGGCAGGAAAAAGTCCATTTGAGAGATGAAAATGTTGTCCAAACTTTTAGAAATAAACCCCAAAAGCTGTGACAGTCTCACAGTGCTACAGTATGAATGTCAGGGCTTCGTTTATCAAGTGTCTAACGAGAGCCCTGCTTGTCTCTGAGGTAGGTGTCTTCTGAGGAGCCAATACTAGGACCAGGGGCTGTGGGCAGCCAAAATGCTGCATTTTTAGTCATAAAATGTGCCTGTTGTAACTGTTCTTTTAAGGTGAGTCAGTAGACCTAAGGTGTGGAAATGCCTCATGCACCCGGCCGAGTGGGCAGGGAGATCATGACTGGATTCAGCAGCCCCTCCTCCAAGCCCTCAGCTTAGAAGTCTTCTTTCAGAAGGAAAGAAGAGACAACCCTTTGCCAGAAAACCAGTTTGATATCAGATGACATCGAGCTCTGTGAGGAGCGCACCGCCTGCCTTCTCAACTGCTGGGGGCTTTCCTGCCTGCAGCAAATGAAATTTGTGTATTGAGTCCTGACGTGCCAGCAGAGCCCCAGGTCCTTCATCTTCTGGAACAGCAACAATGCTGTGGTGAAGAGTTGAACCTATTGAGAGAATTAGACATAAAAAGAAAGTAATACAATGTTTAGTTCCTTGGAATTGCTTAACCCAGGTGGTGAGAGAGGTCATCAGGTAGGACAGGAGTATTGCCTGCTGTCCAGCACAGGGTGGCAAACGTCCACCTTGCCAGGAATGGCATAAACATGGCAAAGGCCACCCTTCCAACTGCTGCTTCCAGATTCACTGCGCAATTTTCATCTACGCTGCCTCTTCTGACAGATTTAGAAGACTCTCTCTATTATAAAGTCCTCATGTCCTTGACATGGTGTTCTTCAAAAAGGCGATTTCTAGTGTGATTTTTAGAGTTAAATAAAAATGTACACATCACAGTTCTATTAATCATTTTTCCCTTCTGTGGGTGTATCTCCAGATTTCAGTGATTGATTTATGTGGCCAGATGGGTGCATTTGTTTCCTGCTGTCTTTTAGTCCAGCAGAATCCCTGCATGCTGTGCAGTACTGTGGGCTTGAACTTTCACTTAAAATGCACTACTGTACAGAAATTCTGAACGTTATTCCCTCTTTGGAATGATTGGGATTCAGATGTGAATCCTTTGGATGTGGCACAAGTTGAGTTTTTACCTCTCAATTAGTAAAGAAGCCATTCCTTTTAGCTTTAATGGGAAAACTTCAGTGTCGCAGAAGGAGTTCCTCTTCATGTCCTCCAGGTTTTTGCTCCAAATGTCTTTGTGTTTCCACATAATATGTAGAAGCTCATTAGCTGAAGCCAGAAATAAAGGATTGTCATAGAAGTTTACTGTGGGGAGAGCAATCTGTAGCCTACACTTCCATTTACATTGACATATGCTAACGTCATAAAAAATATTTGCATGTGGTGCTGTAGGGTCAGGGTTCCGAGATCCAGGAACTGCGAGAACAACAGCCAGGAAGATCTGAGAGGGGTTCTGGGGAAAGATCTGGAGCTGGAACAGAATGGATGTAGTAGTACATAGCTGAATGTAAGTCTTCATCCAGTTGACGCAAACACTTGTGGTGTCAAGTTCTTTTCTGCCAGAGGAGTGGAGGTCTCAGAAGTACCAAGTTCCCAAAGGAGGTAAGGGGTGTTAGGAGAGGGAAATCCAAAGGAGTGTCCCTAGCAAGGGACTGGCTTCAGAGAATCCATGTGGGAGAGAGAGCTCCGAAGAGCCCAGGTGGGAGCTTGCACTTCATTAGGCACTGAGAAGTCTCATCATGACATGCAAAGTCACAAGAAATCAGCTTCAGGAGTAACTCAGGGAGTGAGTTCCTTTGCATATAAGGTGTGAGTACTTCTGTGTGAAATGGAAATTTTTGCTCCTTCTGCAATTGAAGAATAACCTCTTCTGGTTTATAATTCAGGGCCACTTTTCAAGCCCTGGTGGTGTGTTCAGAAGAGGTCTACAGCAATGCAGTAGTGAAAAGACTGTGGCCAAGCAATAACAGAAGTTTGCGTGAAAGAATCTCTTGTGTGACAATGTTTTTCATTTCTGAGAAGAGAAGATGCAATGCAGAAAAGCATTCTGGGGAGTCTGGCTTGCTTCTGCCATCCATTTCTGCTAGGCTTCTGTCTTTGTGGGATATTAATTTCTAGTTTTCTCAGTTTTTAAGTTTTGATGTTGACTGCAACTCCAACCCTGATTCGCTAAAAGCACAAGAAATGTTGTCTTGAGTGGTGCCATCAAAGCAGGAGTCGCGCTGGCAAGGTGCCATTCTCTGTCAGTCCACTTTGGAGCAGAAATCTCCATTGGAAATCAACAAACAATGCCATGGGGCTTTCTCAGCCCTTCCGAGTTGGCACGTTTTGCCCTTCGTTTACTAATTAATTTTAACCTGGGTATTAAGAAAAGTGTTTGTCTAACGTTGTAATAATGAATTGCCAGAAGGGGGCTTCTCTTTCAAGAAGTATTGCACAAAGAAATGTGAATCCTTCCCTACGAACTCCATGATTTGAAAAATACAGGAATTTTACAGTATTTTCAATATGAACATGACCCAGAATATTCCAACTTTGAGCCAAATTCTCTCTAGCTCACTCAGGGTTTTGACGTTTGTAAGTCTTTGCTCTATCTACAGGTATCTTTGTAGCTTATATAAATTCAAGGTGTGCCTTTATGTACTTTAAAAAAAACCTTTCCTTTTAATGGCATTTCCATTTATTCAGAATTATTATTTTAAGTCCTAAATTAGCTTTCTGCATTTCAGTTCCAGCAGAACCATTACTTTTTACACTAAAAGAGTGCAGTTAATTTTAAATTATTGAACCCTATTGGTTGCACAAAGTGAGCATCTTTAGGCAAGTTTCTGTGCTTTGGGTGCATTCTAATCGACTACAATTGCAAAGTTCATTCAAAATGTTTTGCCTGTGTTTTATCCTTATATAACGCAGATATTATTCTTGATTTCACCCTTTGGTCTGAGCACTTAAGTAGGAGCTGAACACAGTAACCACAAGATAAAGAGAACCTGTCCTGGCAGCACATCTCTACAAAGTGAAGGTGGAGAAAATCACAGCAAGAATTGTAAGTCTCTTTTTCTGAAGCAAAAATTAACAAGTCCATGATATAAACTTGCTTATATAGGAAACTAATTTCTTCTGCCAACAATATGTATTCACTTTGCATTTTTAAAAGTTTTTTTCTTAATTATTATTCTCCACTGTATGAAATAATTTTATTTTGATTTTCAAAGACATTTTCTTCCTTTCAGTTGTTACCTGGCATGATATGGGTAAAATCATTTTTTCATGAATCAGTGATGATAATTTCTTCAGGGGCTTACCTGGAGAAACAATTGGAAAGCTATAGTTCTTAGAGAGCAACAGCTGGAAGGTGAAAAGGTCTTTTCACAGGCGAGATCTAACACAGAGTCTTAAGGAAAGAGGTAAGAATTCTTTTTAACTGCAAAGCAGCACAGTGGGGATTAAAAAAAAATATGCAAAATGGGATGGAATATAATGGAAACGATAGTTACTTTTCCCTTAAAACTGAAGTTGCACTTCAAGGGCAGTGTGGATGGATATCTAGCAATCGGGAGGATGTGAAAACCCTTCAATTGCTGCACCTTCAGGTGAAATTTGCTGCAAGCTATAGATCTGCTTTAATTATTTTTTGAATCTGCAAACTCTGATCATTTACATGCATTGCTAATTCCCTTGTCTGTCGAAACTGGAGCTGCACAGTTTGGGTTTTACGGATCCATCAAGTGAAAAAAATGGGCTAATATCACATTAATTTAATTAACTTTAATTTTAAGTGACTTGCTGGAGCACCTAACAAATATAACATCTCCACAACATTTTAGCAGATAGCTGTGGCTTTGTTGTACGCTCTTATCTTCCTGATGAGAAAACATCTTGTTAGCATGAAAGCCCCAACTACTCTAAAAGAGAAGATCTTGTTTGTAGGCTCGGGTTTGCCTCTCTTGTCTGAGTGGCATTTTGGAGCTGGAAGAAAAGAGCCAAAGTGCTGTTTGTGGGGGGATGGTACAATTTTAAAGCCTGTACTGTTCTACAAAGACCTCATTCAAACAATCACATGTAGCATTGATAGTTTATCACATGTTTAGGATATCCACAGGGGATGCCCACAGCCTGGGCACTTGAGCATGGTAAAGACTTGTGTCACTGGTCAAAGAAGCACCAGGCAGGTCCCAGAAATGAGGGCAAAAGTGATGTTTATTTTTCCATCCCAATCTTTTAAAAGATAAATATAGTCTCAGGAAAATACCTGTAGAAATCCTGACTGTCCCAAATCAGCCATTAAGTCTTCAGCTGTCCCATCATTAGTTGAAATTCTAACGGCAACTACTAAATATACATCTAAATATTGATATGCATGCATGGTCTAGGGTGGCAGATTGTCCTGTATGGCAGGAAGGTAGGTGCACCAAATATTTTACAAAATGTATAGGCTTTCTGTTGGCAGAGCTAAGCAGGAATAAATAATATGGCCATAGTCCACGTGTCGACACAGTAAGATGGAGGCAGGGAGTTTGTATAAGAGCAGCAATTTATTCGCCTTCGCTTTGCATCGTACATATATATTAAATATTAATGGTACTGTATGAATATTCATCTATGTTTAATATTCATTTATACAAGGAAGTTTACAGCTGATCCCTTTAACTTTTGGTGCCAAAACCAGTGTTCAAAGGGCTACGCTATCATTGTTCCTACAAAACGTTTACATTTATCTGCCATAAAACGGGCTGAATGGCACCAAAGAGTGTCGTGTTTAGTTCTAAAATGCCACAAATAACAGATTTATAGATTTTTCTAAATGCATTATTTTAGCTTGACAGCATTAATCATTCATGCTTCCTTCTTTCATTTTTCTACCTGCAATGGATTATTGAAACAGAAAATAACAACGGCAAAGGCTACAAGCAGTATCAAAATGTCAAGTTTGTACTTACAGTTGTATGTGCGTAGACAGGGTCAAGAGCCTCAATTATTTGTATATGTACACAGTGGTACTACATGAAAGGTTATGTCACCTGCAGCTATTTTCCTGCAGATTTAAATAGGACTGATATTCAACTCTACCGTCAGCCACTGACATGGAACATAGAATTGTAAAATACTATGAACTCTTATGTCAGGACCTAAAATATGAACTGGGTGATTGCAAGGTGTAGCTGTGGGCAATCTTATGTATTGCAGTGTAAGTCCTTCAAATTGCTTTGTGTTATCCCTGACCCATTCTTTTCATCTAAGCATAAACCAGAAACAACATGGCAGTACTTTCTAGGGAGAAGAAAACCTCTTGATATTGCCTATTTTTGCAGTAGGATTAGCTTAGGTTTTGGTATTCTTGTGGGTTTTTTTGGTTTTGTTTTTGTTGTTGTTCTAAAATGCCTCGTAGTTCCATTAATCCACCCAGATATAATTCTAAAAAATCCAGGAGCGTGGCTTGCATGTTAATGAAGTACAAGGCTTATATTAAACTGACAGAAGCGTTATTTGGAGCAGGATGTGTGGTAGAGCTAATCACTGTATTTTCACAGTAGAGAGAGGAGGAGAGGAGCTAATCAGTAGATTTTTGCTGGTGATTTGCTTATTTAAGTTATAGACTTAAAAAAAGGAGAAGAAAAAGCATTAATATAGAGTTTGCTTGACCAAACTCCTTATGGGTAATAGTCACTGTTTTGAAAGGTCAGCACAAAACCTACAGCTCAGAAAGTCTTATTTTTGGAGAAGTCATTAATCTAAAGGTACTCCATATCTTTTAACAGAAACTACTAAACCAGCAGTAATAATCATATATATCGATAGACTTGTACATCACAAAACGTGTGACAGCAGGAGGGGGGCAGTTGAGGTTGTAAATTCAACTTTGGCATTTACATGTATGAATTCTTGAGAGTAATTTATTGCATCCCTATCTCTGGACTTAAATGACAGGAAAAAAATTTTCATTATTGAAAGCCCAGTATTACAACATTTACTTCCTGTTAGTCTTGCTTTGTTCTAAAATATTTGTAGGTAGCGATATAATTAAAGCTGGGAAATAATTATCTTATTAAACAAGAACATCTGAAAGAGCAAATAAATAGTCAGACATCAACACTAACCTCTGTCTCTAGTCAGGTAGCACAAAGAACATATATATGCTGAATTAATACAATTATAATTTAGAGACACATCTTTCCTTTAGTGATCCTGCTAATGCATTTTGCCAGTTTTTCCAGTTCTTTCGTGAGAAAATTATCTTCATTTTAGCTTTTGATCAAATCCTAAAATACAGTTTTTACTCTCTAAGTACATTGAAAGTAAATTAAGACATTAAGTCTTGCTGAATGAATATGTTTTTCAGAACTTACTACTAAATGCTGTTACACATCCAAAAGTTTCATCCCTGATTTCCAGGTGGAAAAATGTGGTTGTATTTCCTTGCAGTAGGGCATTGCCATTACATAACACACTCTCATCTTGATAGTTTTCTTTCCTGTCATTCTAGAATTATTTTCCCAGTTATTTAATCTCTAGAGTTATCTCATTCAATTATAAGAGATAATTGATTTTAATAAGTGCTAATTGTTCTGCAGAAATTCTTCATGTGCATACACATCCTTATATCCACACACAGAGGCACCCAAGCTACAGAATTTAATATCAGTTCGAGGGAAATAACTTTGAGCTGCTTGACTGAAATTGCAACAATATGAAAATCCAGAGGGTTTCGGTTTACAAATATAGCAGTGCAAATAACTCCATGAATGCAGGTCCTGGAGAGGGGAACGGAGCTGGGGAAGGGTCTGGAGCCCAGTGGTGCTGGGAGCAGCTGAGGGCCCTGGGGCTGTTCAGCCTGGAGAAGAGGAGGCTGAGGGGAGACCTCATCGCCCTCTGCAGTTCCTGGAAAGGAGGTTGTGGTGAGGTGGGTGCTGGGCTCTTCTCCCCGGTAAAGGTGGTAGGACGACAGGAAATGGCCTCAAGTTTCACCAGGGGAGGTTTAGGTTAGTTATCAGGAAACATTTCTTCATTGAAAGAATGGTGAAGCATTTGAAGAGGCTTCCCAGGGCAGTGGTGGAGTCTCCATCCCTGGAGGTGTTCAAAAAACGTGCAGTTGTGGCACTTTGGGACCTGGTTTGGTAGGCACAGTGAGGTTGGACTGAGAGTTGGATTTGGTGATCTTACAAGTCTTTTCCATTGTTAACGATTCTATAACCTGTGTCACTAACACACAGGTGGAGTTTTAAAGCTTTGGGACTACAGTCAGGTATATCCGGTCAGTAAAATAAAAGGGACAGAGAATAGGTGGTGAGAGAGAGGACCAAGAGAAGGAGCTGTGGGTGTTTGTGGTCTGCCTTCCCAAGAGAGATGCCTTCGAAATGTGAAGTGTCTCTGCAAAACTGCTTCCCAGGGAAGTGACCTTCCATAGGGTACAGAGCAAACCCTGGGATACAGCAGCTCGTGGGGCTGGGACAGTCCAGGCTGCATGGCACCCACCTCACTGGGATGGGTCCTGCTCTCTGTGCCCTCTGCTGTACCCAGATCTCTGGAGAGAAATTTTAGTGGGATTTTTTTCTTTGTGCCTTCTTTCCTTTCCTTCCACTTTTTCTGGAAGAACCGGTTCCATGATTCACATTAAAAATATTTTAATGTCAGGGCAATACTGATTGACCATGACGAAACCACTCGTGGTACTCAGCACAGTCCAAGTAACAATATAAGTGAATAATGTTCTACAGTCACTTTGTATCAGTCTATTTTCCCACGTCCAATCCATCCATATCCAGTTAGAAAGACTCCTCCAAGGCAAGTTATTCATGGGTTCATCCGAATTCCCCTCTTCAGATCCTGTAAACAAATCCAATCATTGGCTGTTTAACATTTTTATTACATAAATTCCAACATGCAATAGAACGTTACTGGGTACAGCTAATAATGATGTGCATTTCAGATGTGTTCTCTTTTTGTCACAAACCCCCTTAAACCATATTCTAATAACTGTGTGTAAGATATAATTGGTAAGAAGCATCACGTTCAATGACCAGGAGGAATATCTCTGTAGTGCTTTTTACTGCCCCTGTTTTCGTCTAAAGTAACCACCAGACATTTCAGTTCCTTCAAGGAACAACGCATGTCTCCTGTGATAACCCAAACGTGCAGACACTGATAAATAAGATACGTTTACAATTCTTTTATTACTGCATTCTGTGACAAGATAAAAATAAACAGTATTTTGTGGAACATTACAACTTAAAAAAAGCTAAGTTACTGCCCAAAGATGCTGAAAAATTCCAGTATAAATGCACTTTATTTTTCAGCTGGCTCGTGGATGATTAGGGCATCCCAATGCTTTGACAATTTTCATATAATACTATGAAGAATTTCATGATTTCCCTTCATCTTACTGCTGCTGCCAGCTCAATACATCTTTTTCTAGTAAAAATTATACAAATCTATGGTTTTTACTCTTCTCGTACACCATAAATCCTCAAGATAGTTTCATACATGTTAACTACAATCTTTCTTCCCCCCCTCAGCCTCTCCCTGGAGTTCAACCAGCAAAACCTCAGCTATACTGCGCAGAAAAGGACTGGAATGCAAGGAAACATCACTTTGGTGAGATTTGAGTAATTCCTATTTATAAATAGCTACCTGTATTTCTTTTACATAAACAATAGTGAAAGACCAGGGAAAGGTTGGGTCATCAACTGGCATCTGTTTCTCTGCATGAGATGTCCCGAGAGAATAATATTTACTGAGCAAACATGAGTTACATGATGGACTGTAATGCAGAGTTTTCGAATTGTCTTGGCAGCTGTTCACCTGTTGAATGGCTCTCTGACTTTACGAGGAATTATTTGCTTGATCCTGTCAAGGCAGAAGAAAGACTTTTGATATATACAAAAAGCCATCTATGCTTTTCTCTTTGCTAATCTCCCCTCACAATATACTCATTTATGAAGCCTGACTTTACTGATGAGAAGGGACAAGCAGATCTTTGGCCTTAAGATTTTGTCTCTGCCTTTGTTTTAGAGGACTATCTTTGGGTTAGATCTCTGATTTTTCCTGCTCTGCTTATCCTCAAGATATTCCCGTTGCTCCCTGGGCCTCCTGGCAGCCCGGCTCCCATTGGAAGGGAGGCACAAGAAGCAACACCCAACGCCTGGGTGGTGTCTCCATCCCTTCCCATGATGATTCCCATTGACTCAGGACTCATCACTGGGCGCCCGTCCATAGGGGCTCACCCCCAGTGTCATCCAAACTGGTGGTGCTGGGAGAGCATGCCTGTCCCTTTGAGACATCGGGGAGGGAAATCCATACACAACGCAAGTTTGTTCAGAAATCCCACCAAAACTCCTTTCCTTGGTGCACTTTTCTGCCCTTCTCTTTTCAAGTTTCACCACCTGTAGTGCAAATTTTTCAGGAAAGACTAGAAAAAGTAGTAAAATGCATTTTTTTTAGTGTGCGGCTCCCTGCTGTTCCCTCTGTTTTTTTATTACACAGAGGAGTTAATTCTAATTTTAAAATTCTATTTACTGCCCTCTTATGCTTCCTTTATCTTTGAATTTACTTTTTATGCACTCTGATTATTTGGGCAATAAAACTTTCTTTGTGTGGGTCATGGTTTTTTGGCATAACAAGAAGAAATGTAGTTCCTTGTACCTTACCCCGGGAAGGCCTTTTTGCATGCAAAGAATAGTCATTATGTTTTGAAAAACAAAACAGGAAATGAAAAAAACCCCACATTTAAAGAGCTCAATTCCTCAACCAGAGTGCCTGTGCCAGGGTTAAGGGATAGTGATGTTATAGACTCAACTTACCACAGCTTTAAAAGTCATTCAGAACATGAAGTAGATTTTACTGCTTTATGCTTCAAAGATTAATCCAGATTAAATCCAGAAGGCTGAAGCAAAATTCCCACTGGAGAGAGTTTCACGTTTTCAATCCATAATCTTGGAGCTGAGCTGTGTGAAGTCCTCAAAGGTGATAATGAGAGTCCAAAAGTCTCGTGGATACTGTTTTGCAGGACCATGATCTCGGACTATGTCTGAGATACTGCAAAGAACTTTGTGAAATGCTCCAAAAAGCCTTTCTTCGGTGCCCAAATTGTGTTGCAGATCCAAATTAGTTAAGGAACGAGGTACACACATCAGACTCAAAACATGCAATCTGTGTGTGGAAGAGTCCAAAACATTATATTTTGCGTTTTGACACACAGTTGTGTTTTGTTCTCTCTACCACGAGTCAGGGTTCACTGTCATTCTTTGTTTCAAGCAAGTAACTGAAGTATTAGTAAGATTTTCTTTCCATTTTCTTAGAACTCCCCAAGGTTTATAGTTTTCTTTGTGGGAACAGTTGCCATTAAATATGCTGTATGTCAATGCAGCAGTGAGGTGGTTAATTTTGACTGAATATTATGCTATATAACCACTTGGCATTTAACTTGAAAAATGACTTTCTGCTTCACCTGTCAGCAGCCCAGTTCTCATCAAATAAGTGAGTGAGAAAAATTTTTAAATTTCAATTTCCTGATGCTATTAGACACTACTTCTTCCATACTTAAACAGTTTAGCAGTGCATGTACATGTTTTGGTATTCATACCATGCATCACACTACATGCTATTACAATAGCTTTTTTGTTTAAAGGGTAAAGAGATGCATGGATCTTTATCTTGGGGTTAGGAAAATGTATTGCAGGAACATGGCCAATCAGGTTTCTGAATAACTTTGTAACATAGTACCATAACCCTGGCGCAGTGCGAGGAATTTAAAACACTCGGTGGCTGTGACTCCGCAGAAAGAAAACGTTTGAGATGGAGACAGCCCACACAGTAATCTTAGACTGTGCTTCTTCAGAAAAGCAGTGCCTCGTGGAGCATTTGTCTGTTTTATCCTTTCTCCTGCCAGACACAGAATTCTGATAAATCATGTAAAATATATAATTTTTGTATTTTCAGTGTATTTTAGAGATTAAAACCATTGTCATCTTGTATTAATGGTAATTCTGCTTTGTTTCTGATTCTACGAGATCAGTTTTCCCTGATGGCAAATATATCCCCAAACAGTATGAAAACTTCATTGATAGAGGGAAGGTACAAATGAAAGAGATCTCCCCGTTTCATTTTCATTTCTTATGCCACTTTACACAGTTTCCACTTTAAGTCTGGAGACATTTTACTCAGGTGGAAAAATGCACCATCTCTGCTGTGAGTCCCTCAGTATTTCCATCAGTTTTTATTGCACTTTACAATACATGTAAATGTGTTGTTGTACAGTAGTGAATATCAAACATTGGAAATAGTAGCTCCATGATCTGAGCTGGTACCAGTAAGGTCTTTTTTATTTCTTCATTTATTTGGTTAGTCTTGACAACTGATGGAATGCTGGGGGTCACAGAGCAGTATGGACAGTTTCAATCTGCAGCACTTACTGTCTTAAAAATAGATATAGAGAAGGCAGGTGGTATTTAGGGATCCAGGAGTGAAAATTGCACGTGTTTTTTTTTAAGTCATGCTTACAGTAAAGCAGTGTGGGGGTAAATTCTGCTACTTTTAAGGAAGTTCAGAGCTATGGGTTGGATTAACCTGTACAGTATTTCCATTTTACTGTAGTGTAGCTTTGCTAGAATGAACAAAGTTTCATCAGCTTGAACAAGGCATAAATGCCAACCAGGAATCAGGCCCAAAGTTTGAATAGCTGTGGCTGAGCTGCTGGGTGTTTTTTAGGTGTCTCTATTCCTGGTAACACTCTTGAGGTGTTTTAGTGTTTCCAAAAATGTGTGTTTTCCCAGCTAGCAAGGTCTCCTGAAGCAGTGATGGAGAGCAGCCCCTACTTGGAGCTCTGAGGGTCTCTTCTGCCTTGGTGCACGTTCATGGCCACAAAACTGTGTCCATGAGGGAGCCTGGTCTCCTAAAATTTTGTTACCAATTTGTAAATAGGCAGGTTGTATGTGAGTGAGAAAATTAAATATACCTTGTTCCGTGTGGGAATAAGTATGGGGGTTTAGTGACAGTGACAATAGAAATTCTGTGCCCTTAGGGCTGATTGTAGTTGTGCTCTCGAATTTACAAGAATTACTGTTTAATGAAACAGCAGCAGACACTTCTAACCTGTGGGTAAATTAGCGTGCTGCTTGCATCATGTTGGGTACTTGGTGACTTGATGGTATTGCCCTGGATTTTCTCTCTGGTCTTTGAGCAGGCTTTTCCCTTCTCCATCCCTGGCAGTGTGGAGGTAGAGTGCAGGATGTCCCCTTTGGCAGCCTGGTTTCTCCCCACAGAAATGTCCTCTTTGCTTTCTCAGGCTAAGAAATGTAGAATCTCATTGATTGTTGCAGCCTGTGTAAGGAAGGGCAAGTTTAACTATGCTGGCAGAAATGAGATGTTTCTGTTCCAGATGTAAGTACACACGTATTTAAATTTATCTTTTATAGGGTCAGCACTTGAGCATATTGTGGGACTTGGAAGGCTCTACGTTATATGGACAATTACTTCCACTGCTAACTATGATCAGATGCCTCATCCATGTGGTGGTTTGTGCTCTTAAGTCTTCAAGGGAAAAGTAGGAGCTCCAGAAGATCATCTGCCACAAAAGAGTGAGTTGAAAGTTGTGTCTCCAATGTCAGTTGGATGCTACAAGGGTGATGGGTGCGTTAAGTTTGTGAAGGTATTGGATGGTGTCTTGTGGAGTCCCTCTTCAGCCTGTGTGTGGGAGAGGGTCTGCAAGAGCCAGGCACTGCTCTTTCCCAAGAAATTATAGGAGTTCATTTGCCAGTGAGCACTGAGGAGAGAAAAAGCGATGAGGAGAAACGTGTTGGTTGTCTACAACTCAACCACAGCATCAGGGCAGAACAATGACATCAAAAAGTTAAAGAAGCAAGATGCACAAATCATTGAGCTGTCCCTTTGACCAGGGAGAAGTGTCAGTATGGGGTTGAACCCCTACCAAGCAGCATTTCTAGGAGGGCACTTCATTAGCCGCAGCTTTGCACTGCCCAGGGCACGGGTGGGTGCTGCTGCCCCCCCAGGACACTGCCCTGCCTCCCCTGGGGCTCACTGGAATAATGTTACGTGTGTGAATTTGTCCTGGAGGCCTGCAGAGGCACATTAATGGCTATAAGACTTGTCAAAGTCTAATTAGTTACTCACAGAAGAGAGATTTCCATTTTTTGGCCGAATCTTTTTGTTTGGAAAGATCCCAAGACCCTGCTTCCTGGGAGCCTGCTGGAGCTGTTAAATCCATGAAAGGCTGCTCCATGGGATGACAGATTTTATTTTTAGTTTCTTTTAGCAATATTCAGCTTTACAAAGGGTTTGGGGTTTTTTTCCCCAAGGTTAAATAAATGATAATTAGAGTTGTGTATGTTCTATCCCAATCAGTTGTACAGGATGTTTCCTTGCTGACCTCTCTCCTGGCAGCACCAAGGGGAGTGAGTTCATACATCACTGCAGAAAGCTTGCAGGTCCCCTTGAAGTGTTGTGAAAATCGCTGTGCACAGCTATTTTGCTTCTGAAAGACAAATTCTGCTCAAAAGGTGAGAGACAACAGGTGAGGAGTTTGCTGTCCAGATGCAGTGCTGTTGCAGCAGAGCAGGTCCATCCATCAGTACCTGCACACTTGGAATCATAGAATAGAATCATGGAATGGTTTGGGATAGAAGGGACCTAAAAATCATCCAGTTCCAATGCCCCTGCCATGGGCAGGGACACCTCCCACTGGATCAGGGGGCTCAAAGCCCCATCCAACCTGGCCTTGAACACCTCCAGGGGTGGGGCAGCCACCACTGCTCTGGGAAACCTGGGCCAGGGCCTCCCCACCCTCCCAGGAAAACATTTATTCTTAATATCTAATCTCAATCTCCCCTCTTTCAGCTGAAAATCATTCCCCCTCATCCCATCCCTGCACTCCCTGATCAAGAGCTCCTCCCCAGTTTTCCTGGAGACCCTTTCAGTATTAGGAGGCTGCTCTAAATAAAGTCTCCCTGGAGCCTTCTGTTCTCCAGGCTGAAAAACCCCAACTCTCTCAGTTTGCCACTTGGCAAGAACTTCAGCCCTGTCTCCTCCTGCCCTGTAGATAAAGACATTTAGCTAAAGTGCACAAAAATCCTTACACAAAATCCCCAGCACTGCAGGCTGGTGTTGAGAGTCCTTAGTCCCACAAGTTCTAATTTTCAAAACTGCAAGACTAGCACTTCTAATATTTCCACCCCCATCCTTTTGATGGCTGAAGTCCCAGCACCTCATCAGGTGACCAAGACATCCCTCGGGATTGAGCCCCTGGACCCACTGTGTGAGGAGTCAGCTTGTGCAGGAACCTGGGACGAGTCTGCCCCGCAGGGTTCGTGATCAAAAGGCAGGTGGTTTGGCCTCACAAACTTCCAGCTGGAAACAACACTCTTACAACCACTCAGATTCCCCCTCAGTGCAATAAAGTAAGGAGAAAGATCATATCTCCTAATTCTGTTGTCATTTGTTAACATCTCATCCTTCACACATTTCTTTAATCATTGGAGAATATTTGCAAATATTTAAAAATGCTCTCTCCTCCTTCAGGAATTTTTATATTGGGTTTCATAGAAGGTTTATAATAGAGCAAATAACAGTTTGGATGAAATTCTGGGAATTCTTCTGTACTGTGCTTCTGCGTGATTATCATTATGAGATTGCTTCCCCACTGCTTGCTTAATGCAGCTGTCCAAGTTTTGTATTTAGTGGGAATCCAATTTGTTTTAAGAAATTAACAAAACAAACACTTAAGTACTGTGCTGAACATATTGTAAAGGTTTTATTCATTTTGGTGGGAAGGGGGAAAAAAAGCATTCTCATGCTCACGGAACAGCCTTTGTAGCTGCATTTATGAAATTGAATCCCTACCAAAATAATTTGCTCGTGTTAATACGGATGCCGTATGGCATTGCAACAATTAGTCTATTGTTTTGGTCTCCAAACTGCGTCGAACTTTGCTGTCACAGTGGTCTAATATCTGCTCAGAGAGGCAGTGATGCCCCTGACTCACAGAGACGCTGATGGGAACCGTGTGGTGCTCAGATACGGTTGCAATATTTGTTCTCCTCAAGGGAAGGAGCATCCTGGCTGTTGCAGATGGGGCTGCTGAGTCTTCAGTCTTGTTGTGTAGCCCAGCCCTTGAGTGAATTTCTGTGCTCCTCAGGGCAGGCCCTGTTAATCCCTCTGATCTCAGTCCCTGTGGCATTACTCCTTGGAACATCCTCTGCTTAAAAGCACAGGGGGAAAACAGGATCTGTATGTCTGGTCACAGGAGCACCGTGAGTCTCATGCTGGGCTTCTCAGCTCATTTCTGTCTCTCTGTGCAGTCTCTTCCAGCCTGGTCGTGTCTTCTACCTCCTCAGCAGGTCCTGGTGACAGAGCCACTCCATCCCCTTCTTCGGCCCCAGGAGCTGCTGCGCTGGGTGCTGGCTCTGTCCCTTCACTCCTTCCTCTCAAACAGGGGAAATTTGAGTCCTTTCCCCACGTGCAGTTGGAGCAGAGTTTCTCCCAGAATATGCTCTCATTTACTACCAATTTCTCAGCTCTTTCTGCGAGATAATGGGTATGTTCAGCCACTGCTATTTTCAAAAACATTAGGCCAAATATTGAGGTGGGTGTTTTTAAAAAAAAACACAAAGACTTTGAGAAGTGAAAAAAAATCCATGGGTTGTCAACAACAGAAAGATGTAACCTGCTGGGTGTGAGCTCAGTGTTGGCTCATACCCACAGCTGGGGTTGTCCAGCCTGGAGAAGAGAAGGCTCTGGGGAGACTTGTAGACTTTCCAATACTGAAAGGGACTCCAGGAAAGCTTGGGAGGGGCTTCTTATCAGGGAGTGCAGGGATAAGATGAGGGGGAATGATTTTCAGCTGAAAGAGGGGAGGTTACTAGGAAATAAAGTTTTCCTGTGAGGGTTTGCCCAGAAATGTCGTGGCCGCCCCACCCCTGGAGGGGTTCAAGGCGAGGTTGGATGGGGCTTGGAGCCCCCTGATCCAGTGGGAAGTGTCCCTGGCAGGTGGGTTGGAACTGGATGATCTTTAAGGCCCCTTCCAACCCAAACTATTTTATGATTCTATGATTAACCACTCAGACTGAAAGAGCTAAACCCACTTTGCTCTAAAACTGAGCTACAGATGAACTTTGCTTATTTCAACCTGATTTCAGCGACGTGGGCTATAGTGCTAGCATTGCTGGCTCTGCAAATACCTGAGATTTCAAGTTCAATCAATTTGTTTATCTGTTTGTTTACACTGAATTCCTTGTATGTGTCAGCTAAGGAAGCACTTGCAGAGTTTGCTGCACCTCCTTGGAGAACCTTGCAGTGCACAAGTTTCCTCCACATGACGGTGACAGTTATGGCAGCATCTGCTGGATGGAGCTGCTTAGTAACTGCCTGGCTGTGTTGCGTGGTGGATGCTGACAGCAGGAAGCATTATTTCCAAAGATTTAAATTAGCAGATTTTATTTACCACACCAGTATTCTCATGAGGCATCTCACTTCTAGCTAAAAGAGTTTTAAATTATCAGCTTTTATTTATCACAATGGTGTGCTCCTGATTTATCACACTTCTCTGTATGTTATTTACTCAGACCAATATGGCACAAAAATAGCTGTGTAATGCAGAGGACTCAGAAACACTCTTGTGAATTTTCCAAAAGCAGGGGGGAAACAGAGCACAGTTGAAAATCTTATAGAAACATTAACTGAGGTAGCTTTTGAGTCTACTTTTGACTGTGTATGCTACTGTAAGTCATCAGGACAAGCAGACCTAATTTAACAGCTTTGTCAGTGCGTAGGAAAGCAGATTTTGAATTCAATTCTAAAATTTAAGGCTACTGAAGCTGTCTTTGAGTCTCCAAGTTAAAGCAGTACCAGTTGCAAGACAAACCAGTAGGAGCTTTTGGGACTTGTGTCTTTCAGTAGACCATTGTCTGGATTTGGGTGTCATTTCAGTCAAAGCCTTGAGTAAAAAAAACTTTTCATAATATCTAATTTTATTTTATTTTCATCTTTGTAACTGCTTCACTTTTTTTCTACTTACCGAAAGATCAAAAGGAATTCAGGCTCACTTGGTCACAGTCTGGACACCACGTTTTCCTAGGAACAAAGAAATATGTGGCGTGCCCTTCACACGTGCTCATATTAAAAATTTATTAGGGAAGTTTCAGCATATTTTAATTAATAGGCAGATTTTAAGACTCCTGTAAGTAGTACAGTGGCAGTAAATGCCAGCTGATATTTTGCAGCAATATCCCAAATAAAAATACGCTTTGATTGCAAGAGGGATCAGAACCTGCAGGAACACATCTTCATTTTTGGTAGTTTAGTCCACAGTAACAAAACTCACATTGTACCAATCAGATATTTAACGAGCCTCTAACTCCATTTCTACCTTATCCCAAAGGTATAGCAAATAGTGCTGCTTTTTTTAAAATATCAAGAAAACATCATTTGCTCTAAAATGTCCCTAAAAGCAGGTCTAAATTGCCAATAAAGGCTGGGTAATTGTATCAGCATGGATCAGAAAGCATTTCTCAGAACTGATGAAATAGTTTGCAGTATTGCAGAACCTGAATGATGCTCTCTGTACATTACACGGGAAATATCAGGGACTGCTCTCAGTTTAATTTGCTCACTACTATGTATTTTGGATTCTCAGGAAATATTTCTCACTAATGTCATTCTCTTTTTCTTTAAATGTAATTTGTTTGGGGAAAGGCAGGTGAATTCTGCAATCTAGGGTTCACTTAGAAGAACTTTTTTGTTTGTTTGTCGATTATAGAATACTATTTTTCCAAGAAACTTGCATGTTTGAAAATTCTCACATCCTGTTTTCCTTATTTTAGTCAAGATTTTGAACAGTTCAAATATGAAAAAATAATAATTTGCAAAATTGTTGCCCAGCTTATCAGTTCTGTCTGAGTAGTTATAGAATCACTTGACAACCAAACACACATACAGTATAAATATTTAAGAAAAAGTAAATTCCATTAAGGATCAGCGTGATAGATGCAGTAGTAGGTACTTATCTTTGAAATATTAAACTCTAGACATTTATATCCATACAAAAAAAGAGTTTCCTGCCATTTAATGAGAATTATGTGCCTGGCACTAATAAAATATTAAACTCCAATTTAAAAGATAAGTATCTTACCCACTTTTTTCATAATAAAACATTTTACAGTGCATATGAGAGCTAATATGCATCAGAATTTCCATACAATACTGTATTTACAAACTTTTATGAAAGTTTTGTGTCTGCCTTTATTAGTTGCTGTCTCTACTTAAGCACTTATTATTTCACATAATGACATTGTTTGTTTCAATAATGCATGATAGAAGGTGTACAAACAGGCTTTATTTTTTTTGTAGTGGGGTTTTCTTTTGTTACAGGCGGCTGCTGCTGGTTAATTAAATGTAGATAGCCCCTGAAAATTGCATTATCCCTTTCTGTCCCTATTATATAAATTAATGTCAAACTGATGCAATGTTTCATGTTTAAAATAATAGATACATGTGTTAAAAATTATACCCTGCAGTTTTCTTATTTGACAATGCATTATTTTCAACTGGAAATGTCAGTCTCTAACCTTCTGCCAAGAATATTTTGCAAAGGGCAGTAAGTACTGAGTGTTGGTTATCAAATCCAGTGCCTTTTTGAAATCTGAACAATGCAGTGTGGGATGGAAAAGTCACAATATATGTAGTGTTTTTATTTCAAAAATAATCTCATAAGGTGAAATGATCAACAGATGATTCCCAGTGAGAGGAGAAGAAGTCCCATTGAATGAAGGAAAGTCAACTTTTCCAGCTGATGAATCTCTTTTCAGCAAGTGGCTGTTTTGCCTTCTCCTTTCCATCTCTATAAAAGGGTGAGTGTTAAACTCAATTATTGTTATATTTTTAGTCTCAGATATTGTCCCATGAAGTCCTCTGAAAGCTACAAACGCATTAATACGTTTCTCAGTGTCCCAGCAAACTCCACCATCCCCCAGCTTTGTGTTGCTACTTAATTGTACGATATCATATTGATTCATTAACAGGAGCGATACAGTCAGGGGGTTCTTTCCTGTTCCCATAATTATCGCTTTTTACAATTCACACAAATATTTCATTAGACTCCTTTTACCACGGCTTTTTGTATTGTGATCAATGTCAGCAGACAACTCTGCCTTTTTTAATTACTGAACTGGGTGATTAGAGTTAATAAGCTATGAGATGTAAATACTGCCATTTCAAATAAACAAGAAAGCACTTAGAAAACAAAACAAAGCCTTTCACTGATCTCAGGCACAGCACACTCTGAGAGAGATGTGGTACAAGTGATGGGTTCGTTACTCTCTGCAGAGAAGGATGCACCTTGTTAAACAGCGCGATACGGCAGAAGAGTTTGGGGGTTGAGATATTCTTTTAAAAGGTGCAGCTTAAAACCCACCATATTTTCAGCTCACGAAGGCCTTGTATTTATATTTTCCACTTTCCAACTGAAGAGTCAGTTGCACTCTCATAAAAATACTTTATAAACCAACCACTTTGGTTTTCACTTTTCTTCTGGAACAGATCCCTCTCTGCTCTCAAAGGCAGTGGATTTACACAAAGCCGTCCTCTGCTCCTAAAAACACTGTTACAGAGCAGAAACCCTCTCTTTGTATATGTAGTCTGTAACATTTAAGATTTGTAACATAAACTTGGATATTGGGCTAAGAACTAAGAAATACTATTTTTTCGAAGAGCAGGTACATAATGGTGTGAAAGGAAATTTCCTTCCACATCGTGGATCCTTCTGCCTGCAAATCCTGGCCACATGGGTGGTGAAGATCATACACACTTGTGCCTTGGGAGTAACTTTGCTGGCTTATGTTTAAATTGGTTATATATTTTATTTTGAGTAAACTTTAGCTACTTGTAAGAAGGATGTAATTTTTTTAATTGCAAGTGAACTTTTCATTAATGTCCTGTATTTACACTTTTCAGAAGGTGGCTATTAATGCTGTGATGTTTTTGTAAACTCTTAAAAACAATAATTAAGCCCCCCTGTTATGATACCAAAGCTGGAAAAGTGGTGCCTAATTATGGCCAGGGTAAACTGCACTTAATATCTATCCATTTTCTACAAAGCAATTTGCCAGATGATATCTCTAAATCCTTTCATTAAGCTGATTTTGTAGAAATTATTTTAAAGGGTTGTATTTAAGATCCCGTTCAAATGAGCTGATGGCATGGCCTTTAAAAATTTTCTTTAAAAATCAATTAAGGAGCTAAATCCATGTTACCACTCCCAGTATCTATTTGGTTTTCTCCACAGAGGTCTCTGTGATCACTTTTCTGACAGTCCCTAGGAGCACAACGCGTGGAGAGCAGCGTGTGGAGAGCAGCTTGGAGAGCAGGGCGAGGGCCTTCTCCTTCCCTTCAGAGTGGCCAAAAGGAAGCAGTGGGGAGAGTGGAGGGACCTTGGCTGTTGAGGTCACCACCACTACTCCCCAGCATCATGTGTGGGTACAGTGATGCTGCCGGGGTGGGATGGGGCCGGGTGGGCACCATGGTTTTCATGGAGCCTCTCCATGGATTGTGTCCATCCTGTCTCAAGAGCTGCCACTTCAGTCTTGAAATTGGGAAATTTTCATCTCTGCCCATTCTTTAAATCTTTTTGCAGTGAGAGATTTCAAGTCAAATGTGTTTCTGCACACTTTTCCTGGGAAGGCAGATTTACATATGCATTAGGTTCATTTTATCAGCATGCACACACAGCAATGACACATCTCATTGCCAGGGTGCTGTCTGATGGATAACTCCATACAAAACACATATTTGAAAGGAAAATAGGAGGAGGAATAGGATTAAGAGTCTGTACATAAATGACATCATGTTTTGTGAAGATGAACTGCAGGAATGCCTTGCCCTACTTCATATTTTTGGATTATTCAAAGATCCAACAAGTGTTTTTGCAAGCGTAAGGAATTCATGGCTGTACAGCATCATCACACAGAAACTACCAGGAGCAAGTTTATCTGCACCTGGAATCATCACCTGTTTTACAGCAATGAAAAGGTAAAGGAAAGAAAAAAGTGACCTGGAGTTGCCACTGCTGCAAACATTGATTTTCAGTGCCACACCTCTACATTGGATTAATTCCGTGTCCAGGCAGTGCAGTTGAGGTTTCGTCTTTTGAGAGTGACCAGGAGTGTTTAAATAGTGTGGTTTTCAAGGACAGGTTGGATGGGGCTTTGAGCACCCTGATCTAGCAGGAGGTGTCCCTGCCCGTAGCAGGGGAGTTGGAACTGGATGATGTTTAAGATCCCTTTCAATTCAAATCTTTCTATTATTCTATGATTAGTATTTGATTTAAAAGGGATATTATAAATACAATGCAGTGCTTCTTTTCAGGAGATGCATTGCTCCTGGGATTTATCTCCATGACCAGGGATGGGAAGGGACAGCAACACCTCCACAGCAAAGACCTGCAGCCCTGAAAAGTTGTGACATCAAGCTCAGATCTTTTTTCAGTTTTTTTTCCCCAGTCTCTGACCAGGGGGACACTCATAATGGTCCCTTGTTTATTGTTTGGCTGAAGGGAGATGCTACCCATCCTGTGCTTTGTGGTAACGTTGTTTTCTATGGTCTCACTCAGGTCCATGACCTCCTCCACTACAGAAGACCTGAGTTATGCCTTCACTGCTCCTTCCTGCTGGCCCTCAGTGGAAGCTCAGGCGGAAATGCACGCTGGTACGATTTTACCTTGGGAGTGAAAAATGCTTGGGCTCTGTCTTGGCTTGTTCATTTCATGTCTTGGTGAGATAGTACACACCTTTAAATTCCTACCTCAGGTTTTCCCTCTATAAAATGGGAGAATAATACTGTCTCTGTTCCTTTCGAAGAGAGCCTTCTAAGGATCTGTTAATAAATGTCAGTGATGTACTTTAGAGATCCTCTGAGCAGTACCCTATGGAAGGGTGCTGTGAATTATTGACTCTCTTCCTGGCTCACTCTCTAGCACATACCCACACCCTTGATATCCCTTAGAGATAAGGTGTTGGCACCATAGTTTTAAATTATTCTGGCGCTGTTTATGCAAATCTAAGCACTTAGGCACCTATAGGTATATATAAACACAAGCTATGACACAAAGAAAAACAAACTGCCTGTAACTCTTTTTATTTAACAAAATCAGAAAATCAACTACAATACCCTTCCCACCGACCCCCTTCTGTTCTGACACACGGCTGCACACGATGCTGCCAGTGCCCAAAGCAATTCCACAGAGCACTTTCTGAGAGGCTGTTTGAGGGTCTCCATCAGTTTGGCTTTCTCATCTTCTACCAACAGATGGGTTCCTTTGAGCACCGACTGGATCTTTGGGAAGAGGGAGCCAGGTCTGGCTGACAGGGTGGGTGCTCAAGCACAGGGATGTTGTTATGGGCTCAAAACTGTGGGCTGACACAGTGCCTGGATGTGAACTTGATGCGGATGGGGAAATGTCTCTGAACCCGCGTCCACTCGCACTGAGTGAAGCGATCGAGCTCAGCCCTGTCTCACTGTGACAGCTCAGAACATGCTTTGTACCCAACTCTGTCTCTCCCCTCCCACTCCTGGTTTCTGAGCTGTAGGGGTAGCCTCATTTTTTCATCAGACCTCATATATATGTGTGTATATATATACAAGGGGTGACCTAGCTTTCATGGGAAGGTTGGCTAAGCAGGCTTATTTTGGCAATTATAAACCAAACCTTTACAAACAAGCAGAAATAAGGACCAGCTCTCTAAAAAAATCATAGCTAAGATGAGGCTGGATTGTTGGCTGTGATTTGAAATATATCTAATTATTGGATGCTGTGCAAAGCCCCTTTATCCCACTAGGGATCTGGGGGACTTCCAAGGCTAGGAAGGACCATGGTGGCAAAATGCTCCACACACTTCATCCCTTGGGAAGGTGGAAGAGGGCAAAAAGAGATGACAGTTGTTGCTTGTGTCCATCACTACATGCAGGAGAGGGCTATGACCCCATCCCTATGAGCACCTGAGAAACGACATAGCTTTGATTAGGACTTGTCCTAATTTGGACAATATTGTCCTGATTTGGGAGTGGGAGGGTGGGCAATATCACAGCAGACACCTCAGAGGCTGGATTCAGGATGGGGTTCAGCATTGTCATCAGCCTGTCTCCAAAGATGAGCTCTAAATCTGTATTTGTCATCAATGGTTGATGAGTGTTTCACTGCTCTCCAGCTCAGCTGTGGAAGTGTCTCTGTGTTGGCTTACAAGAAGAGCACAGCAAAAGTTTTCATTTGAATCCTTTTTTTTTTATATTTGTGTGCGTGAAAAACAGAGAATCAGCAATGCTAAAATACTGTTAAATTCTTCTTGGCTGAATGAAGTTGTTCACATAGAGGAAGAAAGGTAACAAAAACATCCAGAATATTCCTGAGTGTTTCAGCCCTGTATTTTCCAGGTATGTCATTTCACTGTCTTTATTCTTAGTGTTTCATCCTGATGTTTTCAAAACAGAAAATGTTGTTTTATTTCACTTGACTTTGTTCTGAATTTTCCTTCCTTTTTTGTGTTGTTTTGTTTGTTTTTTTTTCATTTCCTTTTAAACTAAACGAAAATATGGTTTGAAACACATACAGCATCTTCACCCTCAAAGGATTTCTTTTCTAATCTTCTAGTTTACCAGCAGTCTGGGGGGACAAAGATTGTCTTCATCCAACTGCAGTTAATTTTAATGTTCTAGACCTGTTATGGAGAAAACCCCTTGATTACAGACATGGTTCAATATAGACCTGACCCGTGATGGCTCAGGGATTCTCAGCCACGTGTGCAAAACTAAATGTTGCTGGGCAAGGGTGCCAGCTGAGGGCTAAGCTTGGGTAAAGGACTCTGGGAGAAGGTAGGGAATGGCGAAGAACCAAAGATGGGATCGAGAGACGGGAGAAATCCCTGAAGAGGGAGCTCAGCAGCACCTGGGGATGGGAAATGAAAGTCTGATGGTGGGATGCTCATAAATGCTGTTGCCAAAACACCTGGGGTGCTGCCAAATGGGGTGCTATAACCAGCCCCCGTGTTCGATGACTTCTGGGCTAAATTTTGGAGGAGGGAAAAATGAGATGATCTCCATGTCTCTTATAAGACACAGCCTTGATTTGTTATCTATCTTCTTTTATCTCATATTTTTAAAAGCATTCACCTTGGTCTCTCTGCTGCCTGGAGGCAATACCCCAGGGAGAGCTTCCTCCTCCTTACTGGAGGAGTTGATTTTGGAAAACAGAAACAGATTCGTAGGAGGAATCACAATCTCATCAGCTAAAGGGGGGTTTAAGGGTAGATGTTTTGGGTTTGATTGTCGCACGTGACAGGCTGGCCTTGCTGGCCTGGCTTGTACAGGAAATCAGTCAGGCATTTATGGGTGCTCTTGCCTTGGAGAAGATGTCAAAATGATTGTAGCCCATTAAAGACAGCCTAATATACCTTGAGGTTAACTGACACACTGGTGATGAGTATGAGGATTTCCATAATTGTTTGGCAAGTGTCTTCTCTAGTTTTGCAGACAACTATTGATATTCATAGCATAAAAATCAGTTATTCAGCTAAAACCCCCACGCAATCAATCAGGGACACAGTCTATCAAATGTCTCAGTCAGCTTTTAGTCATTACTATCTTTTTTTTCGATTGGAGACATTTGAGATGACTCAATTTCTCTAATCTTGTAGCATTCTCTCTGTCTTTAGAGGGGAATTTGTAATTGTTGAATTATTCTTGGCCATCCTTCATTCGGAATTTATGTTGTAATTTCAGCAAAAGCCAGACCTTGTACGGCAGTTTTCATCTTTTTCAAGGCTGCTTCTATTTCTTGAAATGCTGGAGGGTTTCCAATTATTCCTTCTGGTCGCTTTGGATGTGAATTGTAACAGATCATCCCAGAGTCGTGGTTCAACATTGTTAAAGTTATCAATATAAATATAACGTTAAACCCTTTTTAGATAATTTGGGCTTGGTGTGAAAATGTGCCCAATTTATGCATAAATTGATCCTAGACTTCTCTTTTTTCCCCTTATCAGAAAGAATCTCCTCACGAATGGGTTTCAAACTGTTCTTGTCAGGACTTCTTCTATACCTGTTAACAGTTGATTAGGTTGTTATACCACATTTCAATACCTGCTTAACCTGGTGCCAGTCAACTATGCAAACAAAATAAAAAAAAAACCTAGGCAAATAGGAGTCTCCCAGATGGAATTCTAAGGCAAAAAGCAAAAATAAGGTTTGAAACATAAGCTACTCCTGTATGGAACAATGAAACCTTATAAATGTACATACTGGAAGAGCACTTGAACATAAATAAAACTGGAAATGAGGGATGAGGTAACCAGCAGAGGAGCCTTTCACCCACCCTTTCGTGCCTGCTTATGTGCAGGAGTTTCTTTGCCAGCCTCATGCACAGCAGAGGGCAGTTTCAGGGGACAGCTGAATAGATTGCCTTACTGGTTCACGTCCCATTTCCTGATGGCATTTGCCACAGCACTTCTTGAAGTAGTTTGTCTTTCTTACCATGCTTATTCTGTTGGTAGGAGGTTATGATGAAGTGGAGTTCGAAATTACACTGGGAGCCTGCCTAAGGACCATTGTGTGGCTCCAGGGAGGGGGCTCATCTGGCTTGCTCTGGCCTGACTCAGCCTGGGGGCTCCATATTTCACCTTGGCCAAAGCATCTCGTGGAGAGGGCTGGCACGGGGCAGGGCTGTGGTCCCACACCAGCACCCTGTGCTGGAAGAAGGGGCAGCTGCCCACCAGCCAGTTGGGCTCTGAGGCTTCAGGCAGGGGCCAGAGGGAACAGTGAGGGAGGAGAGAGAGAGGGACTGATGCTTTTGGGAATATTATGATTAAGAGGGTTGGAGCAGAAATAATTTTGCATTCAAGCACATTATTTCTGGATTTCTTTAGTGTGTGTGCTTAGAGCAAGGCATTAGAAAACTTTTTTCATACTCATCCAGTGCCTGCTTTGGATTTATGATTTGAGGCTTGTGAATACCTGCTCTAAAATATATCAAATAAGACACATTCTAGAACAGTTCTGGTTCTTTTAGAAGTTTTCCATTAAGAGCTTAGTGTGTTTAATTAATTGTGCTGAAGGGTATCATTACCTGGTCCCTAATACCAGTCCTTTTTGGTCAAAAGAGGATTGTTTAGAATTACTACTGAGTATGTTTTGGTGGCTATGGTAAAATTCAAGAGCCGAGCGTTTGTTTGCATAGCTTTGTTTATATGAATGATCCCATGCCTAAGAAATTTCAGCATCACCACTGTGCATGCTGCATACACCCTTAAGCCCAGGAGCACAGTTTCAAAGTGAGGATTTCATACCAAGTTGGATATTTGGCCCACGTAGTTTAAGAAAACAGAGAATCTGGAGATATACATTTAATAGCAATATAAAAATAAAACCCAATAAAAATAATGAGAATTATATTTCTGTTGGGAGCACATTAAAGCCATAATGGTGCAAATGGGCTTTGGATAATTGATAATACTGATGCAGAAAACTATTTTCAGTTCCCCCTCCTTTGTACTAAAATACAGCTGCGTTCAAAGAGGAGGGAAAAGAATTTTTTTGTTCTTCTATGGGTGAACAATAACAGGGCTCTGACCAGCATTGCTTAGAGAGCCTCAAAGCCACATTGAAATGAAAGTGAGAGTTTGCTGCGTGTGCATCTAGAGCAGCAGCAGGAGTGGTTCCACCTTGGGAACCGTGTGCTGGTGAAAGCGTGTCGCCTCTTGGCTACAGCCTTGCTGATCACTGCAAACCCAAGTAAAGCATAATCACTCTTAATCTGGGTTTTTACTGAACCAGTGTCTTGCTGCTGCAGTTCTGCTGCAGCTGTGGAGGAAGAGAGGCTCCCTCAGCTGATTTGCATTGAGTCTCTCCACAGTTATCTTCCTTTGGCAACACACGGCCCAGAGCCCCGGGGAAGAGGAAGATGAGGCTGTCTCATTTCTCTCCTGCCTCCACCGTAGGTAATGGGGCTTCATCTGTTTAGTGCTGGGGCAGCAACTTGTAATGGCTCTGCAGGAGGGTGGGGTAAAGGATGATCCGGTCCTCTGTGTTATTTAACATCACTGGTTTTACTCCATCACTTGCTGAGCTAATTAACCTGTCTACATCCAGTCACCACTACAAATTAATCAGGATTTCCCAAGTATGACATCTGGAGGCACTGTCATTTACAAAGCACCAACCTTCTGTTTGGGCTCATTGATGTAGATGTGGATGATTTTGTCCTGGTTAGACTTATATGAGACCTGTCCCATCACACAGAATCCCTGCAGTGTATTCACCTTCATCAAAAAGTGCCAAAATGCAAAGCAGGAGATTTGACTAACAAAAGAGTGTTCCAAAGAGGATATTTTTGTGCTCTCAGGGTAGGCTGAAGTGGGCAAGCATTTGCAGAGCCATGGAGTAATGGAAAACAAGAGCAGGTGGCAGAAGTGCCAAAGCAAAATATATCCTATAAACAAAATGATCAAGAAAACATTTCCTCCAGGCCAGCTGGACCGGCCAGCTAGTCAGTCTGTAAGGGACAGTGTTCTGCTGTTCAAGAGCTTGCCAGGCTATATTTAAAGTGGTGGATTTCTAGATAAAGTCTCTAAATATTCTGTTGTCTCCAGCAAAGCAAAGGGAAGAAGAAGTCAGGATAGCTGAAATTGAAAATATAGGCTGGGACTTAAAATCTCTTTGTTCACGTGTTGAAACAGAAATCTTGCAATTTCTTTCCAATCTCATTTAGTCTTTCTGTGCTTTGGTTTCCTCAACTTATAAAGGGATACCCATGTTTAGTTGCCTGGATTGTTGCATGAGTGATTTTGACACTAGAACTAAGATAATGTAATGTTTATAAAGCATTTTCAGGTCATTGAGTAGTAGGTAATTTGGAAACCTCTTCTATTGTACTGAATCTTAACGAAATCTCTAGTTTCTGTCTGGATGTCTCTCCATATTTTAAGCAAGGAAGTGGTTGTGGTTTTGTGCTTATGAATCGATCAGTATTTGGTTGGTTTTGTAATTGAACAAGTTAATGAAAAAACTGGGAATGTGTTACTGAGGCACAGCCACCAACCATAAACCAGGATAACAAACAGCATCCCTGGAAAAGTCTCTGTCATGGGGGCTCTTGACATTTTGCTGGGGTTTTGTTGTTGTTTTTAACAGCGTAGATGGGTGAAGATTAAATGTTCTATCTAATATTTTTTAGCTATGTCTTTTGGGCTAATCTTTTCAAGCCATGCTTTGACAGAGAATCGACGTGGTTCTTAAAAACCAGAAAGGTTGGCCATGCATTACAACAATGCAAATTCAGCAGTGTTATGGCCCATTCATGGGATTTAGTTGGTATTAGAAAAGGAACACTAGTAAAGAAGGAAAGGTACCTTTGTTTTTAAAATACATGCCCTTTGAGAGCAAGCTTCTGCTGGGTTTGTTATTGGTCATAATACAGTAGGGGTATTTTTTTGCCATGTCTACTGCTATTGCCTCCATTATTGCTGCAAATGTACTCTTTGGGTTTTTTCAAAGTACCCTTTTGTCAGCTTTTCGTCCTGGAATGCATATAAGGCAATGGTTCAGACCAAGCAGTAAAGGGTAGAAAAAGAACAGGTACCTCATGTAAATATCCTGTTGTTTACAGGTAATAGAAAGGGAGATCTAGTTTCCCTTACAGCTTCTGGTCAGCTGTGTAGGGGTAACTACCCACAACAGGAGAGACAAGCTGTGTAGAGCAATGAGAGTCTGAAAGGTGAATATTGTGATGTCCCATCCCGTCTCTGGTGCTGCCCTATGGGCTCATGAGCGATGGTAAGTGTGGGCTGACAGATAAAGCATGGAATTTAACACAAGGAGAAATCTATGCTCGAATCTTACTGCAGTGTGTTATCTGACTCCATTGGCTGCAGCATGTGACTGAATTAAAGTGAATGATGAAATTATGTACAGTCGTTTTCATAAGCAGAAGTCAGTTACAAAGTGCTTCCAGATGTATGTTTAATGTATTTCTGGTTTATTATGGTGTCTGTTTGATGTACGTGGTCCTGACTAAATGGTTAAAAACACTGCAATGTGTACAGAAGTATATTGTACTCAATTTTTTCCAAAAGTGTCAGTGTCGATAACTAGAAACTGAAATACTGCAATCTAATCAACAGTGCTTTTATGGGCCTATGAGCATAGGCTTTTAACATTTGGGTAACTCTACTGTTTGTAGACATAAAAATAAATGGCCCTAAAATTATTTTAGGATTGTAGGTTTAATATAGGGAACTAGATAAAGCTACAAAAATAAATCAGAGTAGAATTATTTCTGGCATCGCATCTGCCAGGCCCATCAAGAAACAGATATTTTACATGCCTGCTTCATGGGATTCAGGAAACCAGCACTCTGCTCAGCTGGATTGGTCAGGTGGACTCGCAAAATTTATCTCCTTGGCTCTCTATTTTCTGATATCTTATTTTACAGGCTACAGCCATCCCGTTCTGGTTTAAGATCCTATCAGATGTTGCAAACCACACTGTATCCAGAATGTCCAGTGCTTGAAGCCTTCAGGTCCAAGCATAGGAAATATTGCTGGGGAATAGGTGAGTGTTGCTGCTCAGAGTTGGCATCGCGCGGATGCTCCATTGCGCTGTTAGCAGGCACGGTACCACTTGGTTATGGTACACGACCAGTTTTCTAAAGGAAGAAGGTTAATCTAAAAATCTTAGCTCCATCTGAATTTCAGTGTTAGGCTTTATTCTTTTCCCACCCAACCTCTCACATTTATCCTCTCTGGAAAGCTGGATTCTGATAACAGTGGGTGACTGTGGTCCAGGGTCAACCCACAGCAGAACTCCTACAGAGAAGAGAGGGGTTTACGGAGAGATCAAAGCTCCAAGCACATGGTTTTAGGCAGAGACTAAAACTCTGGTCACTGACATTATTTATTCCTGGAGTGCATGATCATTGCATAATATTACATATTGTTTGTTTTTTTGTTTTCCTCTTTAACCATCTTTGTTTTTTTTCTTCCTAGGTGCCTTTGTTTTTCTTTACTTCCACCCCCCACCCCCCATTTCCCTCAGGGAGCAAACTCTGATTTCTCTAGGGAGAACCAACTTTGGCTTCTCCTTATCTGCTAAGATTATTAGCTGTTAAGTACGTACCATTAGCATGTACAGAGTGATAATTGACCCTAATTAAATGAAAAAGGCTACGGCAAGGGTGAAGAATTCAGTTTCTCACGGGTGATCTTGTAAGAATTTGGTTTTGCAGACAAAACGTAACAAATAACTATTTGTAGCAAGATGATGTATAGAGATTTCTCCTCCACATGAGTGAGAATTTAAGCTGTTTAAAATAAAAATTCAATTTCTTAAGAGACTGAAACATGACTATGTTAGATGGGCCTAATCTGGTCCAAGGGCATCATGCTTTAGGTTGCTGCTATGTAGAGATTAGGGTGTATTTAAATACATCTGTTTTAAATTACCCATGTAAACATTAACTTCTGAGATCAAGAATGGTCACCAGGAAAAGGACAGTTGGGCTGTTGACTCTGAAGTGATAACTCCTGTAGTGAACGGTGCCTAATTCTTCAGTTTGTAGAAGATCCCAAAGTTTGCAATGCTGTACAAAGCCAGGGTTAGTAGGTTTGAATAAACCCCATGATTCTCATAATCTTTTTTTCTTTATCTTCTTTCTTTCTTTCTTTGTTTTTCTTTCTGTCTTTCTTTCTATCTCCTCAGAAGAGCTCACAAGTTCAGTATCTGTTAATTTGCTAAGGAAATGTAGTTCATTTTCACAAGACGTTATCCCTAGTACGTTTGCTTCCCTTCTACTCTGCAATTCACCAGGTGTATTCAGTTGTACTTCTTTTTTTGCTGACTTTTGAGGGAAGGAGGGGGAGCTGGAGGTGATAATCCCCTCGGGTAAGGCACAGCTGGAGATGGGGCACCAGAGCAATGGACCGAGCCTTGAGCTGGGGAGGAGAATCTGCTTTCTGAAAGCCCTGTTTGGTCCTTAAAACCCCCAAAGCTGATGGCTTGAGGATGAGGCTGGCGACTCTGTCCCAGGGGAGAGCAGCTGGGGCCCAGGAGTTTGGTTCCTTGCCCCTTCGCAGTGCAGGAAGCACCGGGGTCAACTGGGTTGGGATGGATGAGGAGCTCAGCCCCTGAGATTTGTGGCCCTGTGTGGTGTGGGTCTGTTGAACCTCTCTGCTGGGCCAGAGTCTTCTTTTCTCGAGAGGGTCAGAGCTTAGTCCCCTTGAATTCAGTGGGCTACCAGGATGAGCAAAGTGAATCAATACAAAACGCAGTATGAATTTAATATATGTGAGCTGCACTGCATTTTTAATCAGCTATATATTTATTGTAGTGAAGAGTAACAAATTACAGTACCACAAGCACACAAAAGCTTATGGCATTCCATTATTCTTAATTAATAGGTAAATGCAAGCCTTTTTTATTTATACAGGAGGAGATCTTGTTACTAATTTGATTGCAAATGTATCTGTAAAAAGGGAAAAAATGTATATCTATTTATTTTGCTAGTTTAATAATGGAGCACTCATTCTTTCCTTTTAGTTTTTTGATCATTACTTGGTTTGCAATCAAATATTAGCATGCTGGTTTTGCATATATTTCAAAGCCATCCACTCTTTAATAAGGAAAACAAACCTGTTTCGAACAAACAAACAAACAAGCCAGCTAATAAAAAGGGTCTGGAATCTCAAATGAATGTTGGGAGCGATAATGTAAGCATAGGTTCCCTGGGTCCTTTTACTTGGAATCTGGTTGACAAATCTGTCAGGGGAATGATGAGTGGATCGTTAAGAGAAATGGATAAGTGCAGATAATGTGTCTGATTGATCACTCAGTGATCCTTTCAGGTAGGTAAGCAGGCAGGGACAGATCCCAACAAAAGCTATGAGTCTTTCTTCATTTGAAACAACATTGTTAATTCTGGGGAGGTGAAATCAACTGTGTCAAGTAATTTTATCCTTAACAGAATTTAACTGTTCCATGATTAGCTATTACGATCTTCACATACTTTCCACATTAAGATCAGAAGGCTCTTGGGAAAATTTAAAGTAAGTCTTAAAAAACAGAAATTTATATTTAATATATTGAATTGTGGTTTAGCTTCCTAAAGAGAAAGAGCCTTTCCTATGTGGTACCATCTGGAACTGGGGAAGCTGACTTCTGAATATTACCCCCCTTCACTAGGTGTTATGCGATTTAGAAGACAGTCTTTGAGTTGCTATGAAAAATAAAAGATATAGAATGGTTTGGGTTGGAAGGGACTTCAAAGCCCATCCAGTTCTACCCCCCCTTGCATGGGCAGGGACACCTCCCAAGGGATCAGGGTGCTCCAAGCCCCATCCAACTTGGCCTTGAACACCTCCATGGATGGGGCAGCCACAGCTTCTCTGGGCAAACTGGGCCAGGGCCTCCCAACCTCACAGTAAATTTCTACCTAATATATTATCTGAATAAATATGAAATATTTAAGATATTTAAATAAATAAGAAATCAATGAAATATCTTAATACTCAATTTTGGTTCAATTTCTTATAGGGAGTTCAACAGATTTTGACAAACACCATGAGAAAGACCTCCTAATGTAGCCACGATGGAGATTTGATGTTCTAACTGAGAACTGCAGGAGGGATGGGATGCACTGAAGGTAAGCAGTGAAATCATTTTAATTCTCAAAGTGGTCAAATAAGTTTTCTTCAGAGGAAATTGTGAGTACACTGTTTTACTGAATCACTTGCCTGAATCATTTTAAGTACAGATGCCAGTATGGAGGTGGGCAACTGATTTAGGTTGTGAAAATTCAGGACCCGATTTGTGCTTCTTAACTGCTTTGGAAATTCTATGTCAATACCCATCACCACAAGTTACATCTTAAAATTCTTATAATCTAATGTCTGAATGTTTAAGCATTGGTTTTCTTAGTCGTGGCCCTGTTGTAGCAACACCTGAAATTACCTGTTTCCTTCTAATTATCTTGAGAAGCTGATGTGTTCTTTTCAGACTCTTTTTCTGGGCTGCTTTACTTTGTACAGCAACTCATTGCTTGAGAGAAAGGATGTCCTGCCAGAGATGCTCCATTTGTTTACGGATAAGGAGTGTGGGGCACTTAGTAATTTCAGAATTAATCCTTAGATATCTTGGTCTGTCTCTCCTCCTCCAGGAGGAGTGGATGGCTGAAAGATTAGAGTGTCAGTAGGGCAGAGCACCACTCTTTGATCAGAAAGGGCCTGTTAAGCCATTTTTCTCTGCATGGTGGTGGTGAAACTTTGCTTATAGTAACAACTCCTGCAGTGAACAAAATACACAACCCTCTCCCCCATGAGTTCAGGGCTTCCTGCTGCAAGTGAATGCTGAAAGACACTGCAAAACTTGATCAAGAACTGATAATTGAAAAGATGACGCGACCTAATTTGAGAAGGGTTATATCTTCACGTGCCCCACACTTGTGTAGTTGGAACCAGTACACATCTTGTCCCTTTAACTTCAGGTGTATGTGTCTTGTCTGGTTCTTGGAAGTGACTGTGTACAGGCAGAGCATAATTGGCAGCCTGTGACATCCCTGTCTGCAAGTGTCTCTCTAAACGCAGAGTATTTCAGCCTTTATCAAGTGATGGCTGTTACCTGAGAGAAGCCCAGGGCCATCTCAAAGGGCTTGTAACGGCTAATTGTGCCTGTTAGGACTAGCAATTAGCTGGGGATCTCTCCACCAGACACCCACCAGCTTTCAGCTCTTTTCACTTCCCTTCAGTTAACTGTGCTGAGCAGAGCAGACAGGGACAGGTAGGCGAGCACTGGGGAGCGGTGCTGGCAGGACCACTGGGGAAAAAATAGACACTGGGTTATAATAACACACCAAAACATGACCTGATTATCACAGAGACAAAGCAGCGAGTGACCTGTCCCTCATTTATAGGTGTAGCCCGACCGCTTGCACAGGCTACGCTTCAGCTTTAAGAAAACAATACAATCTAATTACGTATAGGTTATAAAAAAGATCACGTACATATGATGGTTGCTGGTTACCATGGTGCAAACAATGGTTTCAATGGAAACATGAAGCAGAACATCGGAGAATTAAGATAATAAATCAGTTTCATTGAATAATAAAGCTTTGCACTTACCCATTAATTAAGGATAATCGTATGCCATAAGCTTTTGTGTGCTAGAAGTAATGTGTTACTCTTTACCATAAATATATAGATGATTAAAAATTCAATACACCTTACAGGTAGCAAATTCATACCGTCCTCCGTATATATTACGGAAGAAAGATGGAGGAGTTCTTTTTCCTCTTATTATTTTTTGGATTGGGATAGAGCGTTTCAATTATCCAGCGGAATCTGAGGTTCTGATAGCAATGGGAAGACTTGAGAAAAATCTGCTTCTTGAAATGTTTGTGAAAATCTTTAAACATTGATGCCATAATTCAAAGATATCTACAAATGGTCAAAAAAAAAAACCAGTCTGGGCTTGTCTGCCACATCTGGTTTCCAATAGTGAATTGAGACATAACACACAATGCAACGGCAGCGAAACACAACACCCACTGAGCTTGTATTGACCCTTTCACTGGATACAACTTTAGGTGCTTTATAATCCCTAACAAATGTACCTTAAAATTCTATTGAACTTTGTAGGCAATTGAGAACAAATGTCTTCAGACCAGCAACAGCATCTGATTCTCAGACAAAACCAGGGAGACCCTGCCAGATCCACAGGGTGTGCCGAGTAAAGGACAGGAAGGCTCTGCCTGCTCCTGGGCATTGAGGGCAGAGAAAATCTTGGGAGGCAGTGCAGGGCCTCTGACCTGTGGGGTTTATTCCCTATCTCAAATGAACAGAAATTAAATCTTCTGAAAAATTAAACCCCTACCACTCTCAGGCCTTTTTTCCCCATTCAACCCTAAAGTAGCATTTCCAGGGTGAATTTTCAGACAGGGACCACGGAGTCTCAGGCTGAAGCGGTGGCGAGCACAGGGTGCACAGACCCCAGATCCCACTCTCTGGGCTGTTACCCAGTGCTCTGTGGAGCAGCCCAGCTCCTTGGCCCTGGACTAAATGTTCAGCAACATGTATGGCCTATTTTTCTTAGAAAATAAATGACAATATTGGCTTTTTTTTTTAACCCATGTAAAAAGTCATGTGTTTGCCTTTCAGTCCCTGCCTGTCTCTCTCAAATTGTTCCTGCCCATCTCTCAGTACACTTTTTCAGCTGACAAATACTTCTCTTTTGAAATTATATTTTTGGGAAAATACTGAGTAAGTGGAAGACTCAGAGCACATCAATGGTCAAACCATCTCAGGCTGCCTACACTAAACTGTGCGAAGCTGGCAAGCAGATGGGTTGACCTGGACAGAGCACAGCTCCAGCCCTGGGATCACAGCTTGACCCCAACCTGAAGCAACAGGAAAAACTAGTTTGTTGATCAGGGTTCAGCTCCTCTTGCACAAAATAGGTAGATGAGTTTCTGAGGGACATGGTTTAGTAGTGGACAGTACTGTTGGACCCAGTGACCTCAGAAGATTCAATGATTCTATAAAACCATCATATGTGACTCAGAGTTTTGACTATTTAACAGCCTCTGCTTAGAAGTGTGGTTTTGTTTACACGCAGCTTGAATTTTCTTGTAGATGGGGTGAGGGGAATTCCTGTAAGCTGTGAACTGATCACACAGTGAGGGCAGCTGAGAGGAGCTTGTGCTGCTAACGGCACATCAGACCTTGCCAGAAGGCATGGAAACTGCAATGCTTTAATGCTTATCAATACTTGAATAGATATTTCCCAGAGTATTAACCCGAATTGCAGAGATCTACGTGTGAAACACCCACAGTGCAAAGAGCAAGTGAAACCCTCTTCTTGATTTTCAAAGGAGAGTTGGGGGAAAAATAATAAATTGAAGAGAAACAAATCCAAATCCTTCCAAACTGAACTTAAGTGTTAAACGTGACCTTTGGATTTAAGGACCTTAGATTTTTGCAGGAAGTTGAAAACACACTGGCTGGGGGAACTAAAGAACAGCAGGAACAGATGCCATTATTTGGCACACAGTGGGGAGAGCAGCGCAGAAAAGGCAGTCTTTGCAGAAGACTCTTTCCTTTAATGCTCTTTGTTTTCTCTTGGGGAGGTGAGGGTAGGCACTGTGTAAGATTTGCTCCTCACATTCAAAAGCCTGGGGGTGGGAGAGAAGGGGAAGGTTAAAAATATTTTAAGAACCTGGTCATAAAAAAAAATGTAGTTATCTGTTTTTGAATGCAAGCTGGTTTGGTTTGTGAAGAGGGGGACACGCCGAGCAGAGAGCCTAGGAGGGATTCCTGTAGATTTACTGCAACAGCCTCTTGCTGTCAGGGAAGGAAAGACCTGGGAAAGAGAACAGATAGTTTGCAGGCTTTGTTAATTAAGGTTGTATATTCATGAAGGAATGGCATGTGAGGTTCACTGCATCCCCAGTTTATGGGGCAGAGGGATGAGCCTGGTTCCCGGTGAGTGAGCTCACCCTCTCCATGGCTCCTGAGGCTGGGGGGAACCAATGCTGAGGGCAAACAAGGGAAATACCCTTTTCTTGCCCACCTGGGACACGGTCTTGAACATATAGAGATGAATCACCCATTGTAATTTCCTTCAGCTTCTGCACTGTCATAAGCGTGAGCTAAACCCAGACCCCACACCTCACTTCCCTGGGACTCTCACATCCTTTGAATCACACGAGTGTGTCCTGAAGTGCCACTTTGACCACAGAGAATGGAGCAAGCACATTGCACCCCCACGTGCCTGCTGAATCCACAGAAGGCTCATTGACTGATCTTATTTCTGTTTCTGAACTGGTAGAAAACTGCAGACTTGACACCAAAGGTAGTTAATGGTAGAGGGTGGGGACCCAAGATGGGCACAACAACCATTCAAAGTAATTATTCGAAGAAATCACATTGTTTTGTAAAACTCAGTCCATTTTGGGGCACTTGTTTTACACGAAAGAGGTTGAACAATTCTGCCAGGGGCCTGATGACTATTCCTATAGAAGTCTGTTCAGAGACAGTGGGATCAAGGAATCTCTAATTAGTAGTATCTCTTTGGGGCCAAGGAGGCAGGGATTATTAGAAGGCTTTCACTTCTGAAGATAACGCTTATGTATAGTGGTCACCTATCTTTGCCAATACTTTCAGTATACAAACTGAAGTTTTAATGACCCTATAAGCATTCCCAGTTCAAAACAAAGCCCTAAGAAGCAAAGATAAGGTGCAGGGGACAGGAACAAAAAAAAAAGGTAATAAAAAAGGCTTATTGTGAAAGTCAACAAAGCACTAATCAGACCGTGTATCAGGTCCTTGTTAAGACTCCTTACTCTGTAAATTCCTGAAGCTTTGGCGGTGAGGCCAGGGGCTCAGGTGTTTAACATTGGAATCCCTGGTTTTGTTGTGCCCACAAGTCATAAATTGGCACAGGGCGTTCTCAGTATTGTGGTGAAACCAAGCAACAGGACAAATCTGTGCCACGGCGAAGCATCAGGCAAACCCTTCATTAGAAAGGAACAAGCAAAGAGCCACTTCATTTTTTGCGTGCATTTCCTCTAGCTTTATCATCTTTGTTTCAGATAACACCCTTTACTGAAATTGCACTTTGTGTTCTCTGAAGTTTTGCTCTGAACAAGACTTCCTTCCGCACCTCAGCTGAGCCTGCTAAAGGTACACACAGAACGGCTTTGACTATGCAAATTAAGTAAACCCCTGTTTCCCCATCCCTTTATGTAACTAATTGGGAAATGCAAGTAAATGATTCCTGTTTTGAAGCTGTAAAACACTTAAGTGCTTGTATTTAGGCACACGCAGCCCTATTGAAATTTATGATGTTACTTAACTTGGTTAAAGTTTTAAAATGTCACTGAAGTGATCTGGAGAACATGGGATGCAAAGAAACTGTGTGCAGTCTGCCCCACAGCACTTATTTTCCTCCTGATAAGGTGTTAAATCCTATAAATATTTATTCATAGCTGTTTTTTACATGGCTTTCAAATGCAGCTCAGTTTTTACCACCTCTTTAGTGGGTCTTAAGGCATCTGACTAAGGAATGGGTCGGTTGTGGTAGCAGCCCAAGGGTAGCAATGCCTATAGGAGATGCCCAAGGTTAGGTAAAATGGGTATAATCCATGTTGAAAGCTTTAAAGTTAATTTTTGTATGTTCTCTTATTTTATGTGTGTGCATAGGCCATTGGGTGTGATTTGCATGCCGGTCTTTTAAGTCTTTGGCAGTGTGAAGAAGTGCTGATATGTGCTTCAATGTCACAGACCAGAGAGCTTAAAGTTGTTTTAAATGTAAATAAGAATTAGTCCTTTAAAATTTATCAGTCTAGTGATATATCAAATAGAGATACACCAGAATGTATTGTGAGTGAAGGGGCTCGTATGACTAACAATTTGCAGAGAGGGACCTTGTGCAGGCCTGTTTATCTTTTGTAGGCAAAACATACTCCACAATTGAAAATGTAGGTGAAACAAGTTAAGGCATTTTGTTCCATGTAAAAATATTAGTTTGGCAGTCATTTGTCATTTCCTAGGTTTGCTGTGTGAGAATCTGAAACGTTGGAGGCTCCTTGTGTTTAATATGGACCGGTGCCTTTTGTCATTTGAGGGGAAAAAAAGCCCAGAATGGCAATGGAAACTATTTTGCTAATGTTTTTATCTCTGCTGTGACTGACATCAATAATACATAACAGTTCCATTGACATTGCATCCTGTCCAATGGACCCACTGACCTGATTCAATGTCAGCTGAAATGCCTCATACATCGTAAACACACACAAATTCTCCCAAATCCATTATCCTTCCGCCCGGTCCAGCAGTGCCAGGGATCCAATGCTGAGCCACCAGGAGTTTGAATTCTTTTCTTCCATTTATATTTTTCTTTCACACTGTGAAAGAGCAACTCCATACTTTGCAGAACGTAACTGGGAGACCCCTGTGCATTTTCTGAATACATGAATGATAATGATGTCAATAGTCGTTCAGATACCAGGCTGATAAGAGTGTGGTATAAAAACCCCAGATAAATACCTCATACCTTGTCAGGAGAGCCTGCAAACCTGATATGTCATTCTGTCTTATTGTGCAAGAATATATGAATCATAATATTCCTATTAACATTGTACAAAGTCTGCAGCAGTTGCAAACTGTGCCTGATGACAATACAACTTTTATAAAAATACGGCTATTTAGCACGCGCCCCTGCTGTGATTTCATTGCCACTAAAAGCAAAGGGAATGTGAATGAGAAGTATTCTGAGGTTTGCAGTTGGTCCCCCTGAACAGTGCACTGCGACAGTATATATTTGTTTTACTACTGAGCCTGTTTAGCAGTCAAACTGTAGGAAATTGAATATACACTTACTGTATAAAAATGATATGCTTGGTTAGTGATACTTTAGAAGAAATAAGTGCATCAATCATAGAATAGGAGGTTGTCAAAGTCTTATATGTAGGAAAAACACAGAACAAAGAATGTAATGCATGTTGGGCACCTTTTTACAAAAGTTCCGTGGCAAAGTTGATTTACAATAAACTGTTCCCTCCTCCTCTCCTCCCAAATTCTTCTCAAGAATCATTCAAAGAAATCTGAGCAAACCATCACGCTCTCTGTTCCGACGTGTGTGTAATTACAAGATCATCCTCATTGTGAATTTTCTGTTTGGTTGATTTAAGGGGAAAAAAAAAGGTGCATATTCTTAATGTGCTCTGCCATTCAAACTCAGAAGGGTGATTTTCCTCAGAAGTTAATGGGAGAAGAGAACTTAATAATTAGCCTGGTTTAGACAGGGCCAGATCCTTGACAAGCAGCAATGCCTGCACCCAGAGGTCGTGTTGGAGGCTGAGTTCTCAGGGCACTTCTTAGATTTTTTTTTTTTTTTCATTATAATGAGTTTTCCACTCCAAAAGGAGGGTTTGGAGATGTGTGCTGCAGCTGGCCCAGGCGCCGCTTCTGTCCGGTGCTTCTCCGGGGTGCACTGCTCATGCTTAATTTCCCAGCAGAGCCTTCTGAGAGCTGCAGACCTGACACACAATCCATGCAATGCACAAGCTTTCCTGACAGCATGTGAAGACCTGCAGATGAAAGCTGCCGCGAAGTAGCCTTTTGCTCCGGGCTGTTGCATCGCTTGGCCACATCCAGACCCGAGAGCGCGACTCCGACCCTGCTTCTGCCCAAGTGCAATCTCAAATTCTCTGTTATGAAGCAGGGGAAAAAAGATCCCTGGATTTGCAGCTCAGCAGCTCTTCTCTGGCTCTTCGTTCCACCTTCAGGGCTCGCATTCACCCTGCCGTGTGTGTGGCTCCCTTCGTTGTATGGATTTATGCTACAGACGTAGGGCTCTAGTTAAGCTGACAATAGCTCTTGCTCCCTTCTCAGAAATCTCTTATGGAGAAGTAACCCTACATTGTAATGAAATACAACACAAAGACAGGAGATACCCTTTTATTTCAGCGACATACAAAGATATCTTTTGAAGTTCACCTTAAATATCCTTGGCACCAATAGAACTATCCTAAATATCAAAGCAATTCCAGATCATTTCTGTTGTTGGCCAACATAAAGTCATAATTCTTCAAACTTCTATGTCTAAATCCTTATTTAAGTGTTTCATTGGCATCTGCCCATGTAACTTGAGCTCCCTATTTGGGAGAACCAATGCAAATAAGTAGTGATAATGCTACCTCAGAACTACTGAAGTGCTTAAGTCATCACTAATGTCTCATCAGCTCTCTAGTTACCGCATGTAAACCTTCTCCATTTGTCAGTAGTGACACAAGAACTAGAAACATTCAATGTTTCTTTCCTTTTCCAAGAGTAGAATGAGGAAAAGGGTAGGCTTCGCAATTTATTCTACCAGGAAAAGTAAACCCTATGAATTTTATCCACAGGTTTCCTGAACAGAGAAGACAATCTGGATGTGATTGCAAACATTCCTGCAGTCCCTGGGATCCAAGAGCAAGGACCGTGCATGGAGAAGCATTGGTCCATTTGTCATCCCAGTGCCACTTCAGCTTTTGGTACTTATCACTTATCACTTCTTCAGCCAGAGCTGTTCCTGAGGAAGTGCCAAGACAGTGCTTCAAGTTCAAGAGTCTCCTCCAAACCTCTGGTTTCTGCAAGGAACCCATGTAAGAGTCACAGTGATGACATCATCTAATGTTTTTATTTCCTTACCCTAATCCCTCTGATTGCATTTGTAGAATAGAGTGAAGCTTTAACTGTTTGACTTCCTAGCATTAAGCAGTTTGTAGCATAAAGGTTTACCAAATCTGTGTTGTTTAATGAATCATTGTCTTGAAAAAGTAATATTCTCAACCGAAACATGTGGACATTGTGTGTGTTTTGGCATAGTAGTTTCAGGCTGCTCTCCATATTAATCTCATTTTTGTTGATTTCATTGGTTTTAGAACCCTTTACTTTCCCTTTAAATTAAACAGACCAAACCCCTAAATGATTTTTTACAGGACCAAACAAACAGGTACCTGTGCAGGTATAGACAAGCTCTTGCTGCACAAGAATGTAAAGAAAGTATTAGTAAAAATAGAAAACACCAGCTCTGTGTGCAACTGAGAACTGAACTCTGTATCTGGAAGTATTCCTTATCCCAGAGTTCAGGGTGCAAGTAAGTGGAATTGAGTTGTCTTCTACAGCATAATTTTTAAGTGAAGTTCTCATGTAGTCTCAAAATAAATTTATTCAATGATTTACCCATTGGCCATTCTCCCCCCTTACCTCTTGGAAAGTATCTATACTTTTGTTGGTTTAGTATTTCATCATTATCAGTTTCTTGGCCCTCTTATGGATTTCCTTTAGGGACACTGAATAACAAATGATCCAGAACACCTGTGCAAAGTGAGGCAGAAAAGGGATGTGTATGTGATTTATTGTAGCCCTCTAATATCACCTTGGACACTAATCCAGCTGAGCATTTTTGTGACCCAAACCCAACATTTCTATCCACTGTGAAAGGGAATTACAACTTGATAACTCTGCCAAAACTATGTCCAGATGAATACTTTGGTGTTTTTACAGAGAGGTTAATATTGCCACCAAATTCTCTAAGAGCACACAGCCTACTTGCAGCCTGGTGTGATCTCCCAGCGAGTGTTTTGTTATGTTGTAAAGCTGCAAAACCTTGTGCACTCAGACATTTCTGGGCACCAGCCAGATGCCTTTCAATAACCAGAGCTGAGGCACCATGAGCTGAAGACCTTGGAGCTTGTTAGACTTTTCTGTAAATCTTGATCTTAGAAATAAGTCTATGTGACAAATTCTTTGTGATGTTGTAGATGCTCTGAATATGCCTCATGGATGTATCTACCATAAACCTCGTTGGATGGCTGGAGGGCAGTCCTGGACAAAGCAAAAATCACCGTGCCAAGGTGCTGTCCAAGCAACACAGTGATCTCTGGCTGAGGCTCACCAGGGTGGTCAAACTCTGTAAGGTAAGAGCTCCATGCATTTCCATTATAGAGGACCATGCTCTGTCTAAACACAGGAGGATTATGTGAGGAATCACCTAAGGAGGCTGAGTTTGGCTGCCTGTCTGCATGGGAATCAGATTGTTTATTTCCAAGTGTGCTATGAGGCGTCTGCTGGATTTAAAACACTTTCAGGAAGATTTGATTCTATTTATTTTAAACCTCTCATTGTCACAGAGAGTGTGCCAAGCTCAATGTCTGGGAGAAGAAGTTCTGCAATACCTTAGAGCCTCAAAACCCTGTTCTGGGGTTTCAGAAAACCTCACTAGGAGGATGTAGAAAGGAGCTCAGAGAAGGGAGTCTGTGTTCAGCAAACTCCCCAGTGTACTGCAGCCTAATTATATGTGGGGAATCTTAGAGGTGTATGTATCCAGGGATGGATCCCAGCACTGCATCCTGATGGATGCTGGGCAAGAGGGAGCACAGCTAAGCTGTGGGACTTGCTCCCAACTCTCTCTCTTCTGCTCCTCAGTGGGCAATCTCCTGGCTGAACAATGCTGGTAGCAATGAACATGAGCCAGAGAAAAGCAGAGGTGCCAGAGGGGAAGGTAAATGCATAAATACTCAAAGTTGTTCAAAATATGAAGCACTAACAGCAAGTCATATAATATATAACACTTATCACTCTGGGACAGTAGGGGTTGATGCAGAAGTGGCACTGGAGCCAGTCTGCTGTACAGACACTTGTCAGGTGGCAAGCAACAGTTTTCATGTTAATGGGAGAAGCATATTGTGTGCAAACACTTCAGATTGCACCCTCTGCTTATAAAAACTACCCTGGGATTTCTAGTGAACACAAGGAGAAAACAAGGCTTCAGTCCCTGAGATCTCCATCAAAGATATCCAAATAGGACAGCTCAGCTTATCTACCTGAAGAGTCTGAAAGGTTTGGGTAACTTTGCTTAGATCCAGACATAGCTTTTCCCCAGGTCTTCTGGCTGTTCCTGATGTGACCTGTTACATTTTCTTCGTTGCTTGTCTTTCTGCAGAGATAGGTTGCTCTTTAGATACATTTTTCCTCTGTTATCAGGCCTAATGTGATAAAACCAGAAGAGAAACAAGGAGATAGAGGAGAAACATCCAGAAAGCGTTTCCAGACTGCAAAAGGCAGGCGTAGAAGAATAAAAGATAGGACAAGTACTGGATCTCTGCTAAGGACTGGTATAAGATATTGTCCATCCAATACTTCAAACTAACTGATGCAGTCTCTCTTGTTGTGAGTTTACTGGGTGCAGTACGACCTCAGAGTCAGCCCAGGTACTGAACTGTGCCGTGGAGTTAGTCAAAGGCAATGCAATAATAGTGTAAAAGTCGCAGGAGGGGAATGCAATTGATGGAAATGCTATTGATGGCATTGCTTATTTATTTAGTAGACAGAATTTAGAATGGGAATAAGGATTTGTCTGTCACCATCACATCAGCCATCAGTTCAGCACTGCCCTAGGCAACGAGTATGCTGTTACTAATTTTAGTTTGTTTTGTTGTCATTCAGTCCAGATAATTTTTGAGGTTCATTTAGTTGCTGTTAATAAAAAAGAAAGACAGAAATACCGTGTAGTGACAAGGGAGGGTACTCAGACATTCAGTCCTGAAATCACGATCCCTTCAGTTTTCACTAGTGACATGATGGTGAGTTAGTTTTTTCCTTCAGAGACAGGAGCAACAACTTGACTTCTCTTAATGACTTGGTGCTTTCTCTTGGGGGACCAATGTCACAGCCACATCCTGCAGACTGCACCACATTTGCTGCCTTAGAGCACTTCTGATGCTGGAGGGTTTGTACTTAAGAGGAAGAGATTGAGAGAAAACACACCAGAGGTAGTATTCAAAATAATGCCTGAAGATGAATGAGTTGCTGTTCTGCACGTAGTCCCTCAACACTGCCATTAGAGCTAACTGGGTAGTGGGCTGGGAAAGGAAGTGGTGTCTTTGCTTAAGTTGTGATTAAACTGTGCAATTCACTTCCACGGGAAAGTGAGTCCGAATTTTCTGAAATTTAAGAAGAATCTACCTGTCATTTCTTTATTTATTCACACAGTGTTTAGAGCTCAGTGCACAGAGATAGCTCGGCTGACACAAGAGGTCACTTCCAGCTCACAATGGCTTTGGGGCACAAATTATTCACCTGCTGAAGAAATACTTTGTTCTTCCCTAGCACCACCCCTCTATTGTCACCAGTTTACAGTTATTAAGTGTTTTTAAATCCCTCTGCTGCCCAGCACTTTGCCTGTGATGCAGGTAAGAACAGAAATATCCATTTTAAAAATGACAAATGAGTGAGGCACTGAAGTTAAGCCACTGACCAAAGAATACACATTAAGTCAAAAAAGGGTAGAGAAAGGACTGCAGGCATTTGAATGCTGGTATCTTCCTTACATAATTGAGTTTTCTTGCTCTAAAATGTCCAAAACCAAGAGTTTGCAAAATACAGTGATTTTGATTGTGCCAAATACACCTGGTCCAAGCCCCTGGCAGCACTGCAAAGATCCCAAGATAGCTCTCAACAAACAGGCTCTTCTAGTAAGGCGTCACAGTATCTGCAGCATCAGTGCAGCATCCAGGAAAGGAGCCAGAGAGGGCTGCCCTGCCGGGATTGCTGTGCTTCTTCCAGGGCTTCAGGGAGAGCTGTGCCAGGATTTCGTGGCGCCACATGCACCCAAATCCCCACTGATCTGCAGCCAGGAGCTCCCAGAAGCAGCAGCAGAAAATGTGCCCAGGAAGGGCAATGCTTCAGCTAAGGTTTTAATTACGCTGAGGAGCCTTCCCTTTGTTTCACGCTAATGATTCGTTGCAAACCCAGAAGCTTTTAGACAAGAGAGACCCAGCTGATGGTGCAGTTTGCAGAGTTTTTCTTTGCTCATCTGAATAGGATCACATTCACAGGTCTTTCCTCACCAGCTCCCCACTCAGGACAACCAGAAGCACTGATGTACACGGGGCTAACTGGAGGCTGAAAAGGAAGTCAGGCTGGAGCTGTTGAGCGTTCACAGGGCTGGCACTCAAGTCAGAAACCACATCTATGCAATGCTTTTGCACCTAAGAGCTGCCCCACACTCACATAAAAGCTGCTGGAGGGACAGACTGAACCTCCCAGGTCCAAATTGCTGCCAAGGTCCATTTCCTCATTAAACCAGGACCACCCAAGGCACTGCATTGTACAGCAAATAAGACATTTGTCGTAGTGTGAGATGGAAATCCTATCTGGTGTAATCATTTTATATTAAAATAGATGAAATTTTGATATGGAAGTATAGAATGCTGTACATGACATTAGGCAGCGAACAGGACATTCATCTGTACTTTAATAGGGCTTGGTAACTTTGTTTGCATTCACTACGAGATAACTGCTGCACATTCCTGAAAAATGACATCTTGCATGAAAAGACTTCAGAAAAGCCACAGTGCTGATAATTTTCCTGTGGATCAGGGAGGACAGATCTCTCTGTGGTTTCGCAGACATGGACCAAGGCTCACCTTTATCATTTTTAACTAAATTGTAAAGCAGTCAGGGCCGCACATTAAGGGAAGTTTCTCTTGATGAACTATTTTACTCAGTCATGTGAAACTTGATTTATTCTCCTGAAACAGTCATAAAAAAGGCAAAAACTTCATATGGGGAACTTGTTTGTTGGCAAAATGCAGACAGAGCGAATGTTTTAGGAATAGATTTATGAATTTATTAATTTTTTATCTGCTGTTGCTCATCACATCCCAAATTTTTGGAAGCCGTTGGTGGGTTTACACATTGAGACCTGAAAAACTAAAGGTAGGGCACCGAGTAATGTGTGTGGAGGTAGGCAGTGATATACTGTCATTGATTATTTTGAACAGCGAGGAGTGAAGTACTCCTTGGAGGACTTTGGCAGAAGAGTGAATGATGCGTGTGCACCTGGCAGCTTTCTCCATGGTGCTAAAGCATTCATTTTAAATAATAAAATCTTAATCAAAGTACATCTGTATTTTGGAAAGCCACTCTGGTACTGTGCTAGCTGAGATGACCACCTCTGTAAGCACCTACACAGGGAGTGCAATCTTGTATTAAAGGCACCTTTAGTCCATCAGACAAAAGCATTAACAAATCCCTGTGGCAGAAAGCCAAATCTTCACAATTTGGAGCAGTGATGAAATATATTTTAACATCAAGTCTTTCCAAACTCATGACTTGCTGTTGCAGTTGATCCCAACCTGCTTCAGCAGTTGAGGCAGGTTTTCAGATATGCTCTGCCTCAAAATAAATGCAATTTCCTGTTGAGTTTACATGTTTGCACTTGCAATCAGGACTTCAAGAGAAGTGGACTTTTACATTTAAAAAATGTAAAAATACCTGGTTTTAATTCTTTGTACCCAAAGAAATCCCTTAAACATGCAACTTGCAGCCTAAATGTGCCATCAGCACTGATTTACGAGTCTGTGCTCCACACATTCAAAACATTTCAACAGATTAAAAAAAGCCAGAAACAAAACTCAACAACCTTCATTTCACGTTATAATAGTTTAAAAAAGCATTAACTGAACTATCAGGGAAAATGAAAACCAATAATCAGGGGGAGTCATTACTCTATATTATGTTCTACAAGATTTAAATTCCTGTATAAAAAAAAAGTAGATATTTGTATTTTTGTTGTTGATTTTGTTCCTTACCCTGGACATATGGCACTTAAAACTGTGCACAGACCTTTTGTAAAAACAGTGTGAGTTAAGCACAGAGCATTGCCTTGACGTGGAGCTTTAACTGTGAATTTTGTTGCGTCGGTACCAGAGGGTCAAAGTCAAATTTTAGGTGTTAACCAAACATAGGATGCTTTTGGTTGTTTTGCCACCAATTTTTAGCATGTGGAAAACTTGATGACTCTTAAATAATTAACTGTTTTCAAGAAATGTCACAACTGATGCGTGGATCTTCTCCTGCTCTCCCTTGCTCCTTGCAGCAAGCTCTTCTCCAGCCTTGGGAGAGTAGGGTGGCAGCAATGAGTGGCCGTGGCAGTCCTTGGGGGACGCACGGGGAGCTGTGCACCCCAAAAGGCCCCAGAGATAGGCAGCACATGGGAACTCTGCCAGCCAAGGAAACGAGGATGGGGCTACATTTCTTGTCAAAACCCCTGACCTCCCAAGAGCAGGAAAGACCAAAAATAGGAGTAATGTGAAGAGCCATCAATGATAGAATTGTTAGGGTTAAAAACCACTTCTAAGATCATCCAGTTGCAAAATAGATCACATAAACCCACCCGAGCACAAAGAGAAAGGTGCCCCCCTTCCAAATGAATTTACAGGGCTTTCCACGGGGACGATGGGAGGAAAGTTTATTTTGTTTGTGGGGTTGGGGTTTTATTGTATAAATAATACTCATCCTTCTTTTCACAGTAAAAATTCTCTCCTTGCTTGAGACCTTTGAGATTTTAATTTAAAAAGTTGTTACTAGAGATAGTCCAGAAATAAACACCCCTGTCTGAGAACACGTTAATTGCTGGCGGCTGGAGGCGAGAGGCTGCTCCGAGTATCTCAGCTAAGCTCTTCCCTCTAATGAGACAAAGTACCCACAGTCCTGGAGAGCCAAACAACCCCGCTCTGAACTCACAGCTCCACCTGACCTCGAGCTCTTCAGCTGGAAAGGGTCCACGTCCACTTTCATGTCCACTTCCACACTCTTCTGTGAGGCTGGTGGCCCTGATGTGGTAATAGAGAAAAGCTGTGAAGGGCTCTGGCACACTTCAGTGCCAGCTACAAAAACAAACAAACAAGGAAATAGATACATAAGTGCAGCTTTCATTTGGCAAACCCCTCCTAGCAACGTAAAAAATCAAAACCTGGTAACAAAGTGGTCAGTTTAAAATGAAAATAATGATCTTCCTTTGCCTTCCTGCTCCCGTCAGGATGGTCACAAAAGGTTATCAGTTCTAATAAATCAATTAGGCTCAATTAGCTGGCTTATTTGCCAATGGGAGGGTTTAGTTTTCACAACCCAAGGGCAGCTTCTCAGGTTGTCCCACCCTTCAGGGTAGCACTCAGCCAGTGGCCTGGCCAGGGCTCTTTCACAGAATCATGGAATTGCTTGGTTGAAAAAGACCTTTGAGACAGCTGAGTCCGACTTTGCCTGTCCACCACTAAACCAGATTCCTGAGAACCTCTCTACTCATCTTTTAAACCCCCCCAGGGACTCCACCACTTCCCTGGGCGAGCGCAGGTCTCAGGACCAGCTCTCAGCCAGGAAAGCTGAGCTGAGGTGCCCAAAGAAGGGGCATCACCCCCTGCCCCTCTTGTGCCCAAAGTCCTTGCTCTGAGGTGATTCGGTGGAGGTTGAAGCATTGGGAAGCAGGAAGAAGAGAGAAAAAGGAGTTCTCCCATTTATTGAGAATCCTGCTTTGAGCCCGGGTACCGAGGCAAGCAGCTCTGTGTGTGTGGTGTGCTACGTTGCAGTGTCTTTTCTCCTCTTTTCTGCCTTGCATGGTTTTTTTTTTTTTAATTCAAGGGCCAGGTCATTGCTTCTGAACCTCTCTCTCAAGAACTGACACTTAAAGTGCAAATGAAGCTAATGACAAGAGACAATATTTTAATGTTAATTAGATATTTCATGTGTCTTAGTTCATCAGAGCAATATTGCTCTTTTATGTATTACATGAAAGCAGAGCTTTAGCTTGGAGGAAAACAGGGAACACAGTCGGGCACAGAAGTAGCATTCTTGGGTTTGTAATTATTAAAATTATTGTTATATTTAGGAAAGCCAGGAAACTTTGAAAGGAAGATACTTAATAATAATAATGGAGCTACTGCACGATAGGAAGACCTGGCAAAGGCTTTACATCTTTCTTTTTCCTCCTACACGAGCTGGCATTGCAAGAGCTGTAAGTCTCCCAGGCTCTTGCTAGGAGAGCAGGCTTGGCTTTTCTGCAGCATTATATTGATATATAATGCATTGTATTGATATATAATGCAGATTCCAGGCCTGTCTTTATCTGGATTCCCCTTTTCTGCCTTTCCTATGACATATTATCTTTTTTAATATTTATGTTAAAACAATGACGTGAGCTGCTGAGGCCGTACGCCCCGGTGAAGCAGCCTAATGATGATGTTCACCAGGACTTGGTACATAACGTACCATATTTTCTGGGAATGTTTGCATTCCTTGTGGCCTGGTTTCTGCTCCTTTTGCATTCTTTCACTGGCTATTTGAGAAGTTGCATTTCACTGCCAGGAAGTATTTATACAAAGCAAATTTCAAAGTTGTGCGCATATTTGAAGAAAATGAAATTTCAGGCCCTGTCACAGCAATGAACTCGTTTGTGAGAGACCTTGTGTGTGGACCCTGAATGCAGAAAATGCCTGGAGAAGGTCACTGCCTCGGCGGGATCTGCATTCGCACCCCCCGTGGTGTCCTGGCTGTGGACAGTCACTACTGCAGGCATTTTAAGGTGCATTTTTAAGAGGTAAAAAAACCCCCAAAATTCACATTATGATTTCCTGACCATTAGTGCTTTAGCTGGACTTGTTTTTGAGATCGCTCTGGGCAGAATAAATACATAAAAAATAACATTTGTAAGGAACAATGGGGCATTTCAAAGCACATTCGTGTGTATTCTGAACAAGTGATGTTTCTTATTTAGCAGTTGGTGTGGGTGCCTGCACCTAACAAGAACAGCAGGGTAAAAATGTAGTTGAGTCTTCTATTTTTGTCCAAAGCTGGTATTTAAAAAAAAAGTCCTCGGTCTGTGGTTTCTTTATGCGTGATAGAGAGCAAAGACACAACAGAGAGTGAATTCATTGAATAAAGTAGTGTTGCAGATGATTTGCCTGGCTTGGAACACGCTTGCTGCTTGCATTTTCACAGTGTTTAACTAGACTTTTTTATTACTAACATCATGTATCCTGAAGGGGAATCAACGTTACGGATAAGATGTTTGTGTAAACCACTGAAATTTATGTTTGGAGGTTTCTTAATGATGCCAACTCAAAAATAATACCAATACCAGAGCTGAACATTTCACCCAACTGCGAGTGCCAGGGATGAGATGAGGGTCGTAAGGGCTGTTTGCAGATCACACTGGATTCCAGAGAGGTTTGGGTCCTGGCTGATGGGGTAAGCTCAGCTGGGGAGTGACAAGAAGGTGGGGGGTGAAAAAGATCTTGCCATGCGTAATCAGCCCATCCTGGTCAGGGATCAACAGCAGCACCAGCACACCCTGGGTCTCATTCTTTCCCATCTCTCGCTGCACATCAGCCCTGGAGACAATGTGCCAAAAGAATGCCAGAAGGAGGGTTTGTTTCTTTGATAAGGGGGGAAATAATTTCATAACCCGATCTCAAACACACGTACACATAAGACAGACACATGTGCTCACACATCCCAGCAGCAACAGCCTTGGTCCCATCACCGTTTGCTTACATAAAGGGGTAGAACTTGTCTGTTTGGGGTTCATTAATATACATTAACAATTGTAAGTGTTCTGCCTGAATAAAAGCTGTTTGCTTTACTACTTCAGGGTTTCTGCCCTTTTGGGACATAGCAGTGGGCAAATCAAACACATTGACCCCGGGCTGTAAGTGCTGTAAGTTATATTTAACTAAAATAAACAAGCAGATACAGACACTTCTGCTCTGCTATAAAAAGACCACATATGCTCAGTGCAGGTTTTCTTAAGGTAAGGGACAGAGCTTGGGAAGCTCGGAGGCAGCGAGATTTGCCCATATGGGAAGGCGGTCTTTCACTGATGATTTTGCAGACAGAAATTGCCCATCTGCACTGTTTGCAGGTGTTTTGAATGATTATATTATTAGCTCTGTCTGTTCAACTTTGCTTTTTTATGGTGGCTTTAGTATTGCAGTAAATAAAAAAAAGAAATATATAAGCAGCCATCTGGTTCCCAATTTTTGACTAGCGCTCTTTGTCAAGAAAGAAAAAAGAATTCACAGATATTATTTCCTAGTTCTGAAGCACTGGCAAATGAGAACAAATCCCCAAATTCTCACCTGAATATAAAACAGGGACAGAATTTTGTGCATTTTCTTTAACTTGCTCTGATTAATCCATTTAAAAGCGATTGTCTCTGCTCTGTTTTCATTTGCACCTCTGTGAAGCAGGCAGAGTAGTTCTGGACTTACACCACCCTTTTAGGAGCAGAATCTCCTCCTGCTGGAATTAGGAGGAGGGGGGAGGAATTAAAGTGAAAGCAATCATTGTGAATCCATTTTCTATTTCTCTAAATGGGCAACAAAGACAGCTGGGAAGTGATCCTTTCCTGCTGGATTTTGCAGGGAGGATTCACATTTCTCACAGATTTTTTTTTCAAAGCAATGATGGAACTTTGCAAGACTTTTTTATTTGCTATCTCAGCAGTAAGTTCCAAATTTTTAGACTACATTTAGGTTTCTCTGAGCATAATATTTGATTATTGGCAATATGTTTCCAGTTAAATATTTCATATAGTGCATAAAGGCCTCTTCTACTCTTAAGTGTTCTGCAAGTATTAATGAAAGCAGTGAATTTGGAGATTCAGTGCTTGGATATCTTTTGTTGCAAATTGTTTCAGAGCTGGATTGCAGCTTCACACAATCGTTTAACGTTGCCTCTATATTCATGAAATCAGAATTATGTATCTAAATGTAGGTAGATCACCAGCAAGTCTTTGGAGTGGTGGCATCAGTCCTCACAAATATGACCCAAATCCATATATTCTCCAAATTCATAAAAAAAACCATGTGGATGTCTTTCTGTACTCGAAATGCAAGGCTGCATTGACTTTGGTGAAGCTCTGTGCAGACCCCAGGGCACCTCCAGGAGGACCTGATGATGCAGTGGTGGATCAGATGTGTGAGAAGGTTGGGCCCTGCTCTGCCGGTTTCTGCCTTGGTGCAGCTCCTTCACGAGCAGTGGTGCCACATGTGGGACTCGTGCAGGGGTGGGAAAGGCTGGAAGGTCAGCTGAGAGGGGTTTTGCAGAATAAAATGAAGTATGCAGCTATAACCTGACACTTGCATTCCCCAAGATCCAAAGACATCTGAGGCAAGTGCTTAACCTACAAGCTGGAGATTGCATTTGCCTGCCTGCTCTTCGGTCTGCTTCTGCCTGAGGTTGAAGGCCCTCTGGAAAGACAGCAGCCTGGATTGCAAGTGTTACTCTCTCTTGACCTATCCTAGGAACACCTGAAACCATCCCAGGGTGAGAAGCAAGCAGGAGAGGTGGGCAGATCAGGCAGAGGGTGCACTTGGCAACGTTGATGTGCAAGGTGGAATCACTGGGTCTCCTTACTCCATGCATGGTTCTTGGTGTGGTGTGAAGGCACAGGAACTTAGTAGAGCAATGTTGGTTTTAAGGTTGCTTATCATCATAACTTTCACTGAAATATGCCCATTCCCACCACTTCTTGCCTTGCTGATTTAGAAAGGGACTCATTTCTTCAGGACTTGTTGTCCTGTCCAGACAATAAGGTCTAACCTACTTATCCTTTCTGAGTATGGGTAAAATATACACATCACGTTGTTGGGGCTTGGACATAGTGTATGGCAGATAATTGCTTGGGGTTTGGGGTTTTATAGGTGCCCTCTGTATTTCTGCTTGTTTTCTATCGGTCCAGCTTCTAAACTAAACCAACACACTTGTATGGTTCATTAATCTTCTGTGCATCTGTGCCATCAATATTCTAGTAATCTGATCACTGTATCCTTAAATTAATAGAAGCCAGCATTCCTAAAAAGATTATACACTTTTGCATCAGCAGTGTGAATAATGATAACACAGACACAGAGGTTTCCTCATGCTGGGTACGCAGGTAATGTAAGTATGGCTGGGATCTCACTTTAATCCTGAAGAGGTCTCTAAATTCCCAAGGTGCTGTTGCTAAGGCTGAGAAATCATGTTTTTCAGCAGACGTCGTAATCCGCAGCAGCTGAATGGTGATATCAGAAATGGGGAAGGTAAACAACTCCGAGCAAAGCCTGCTCTGCTGTGGGAACTTCTCAGTGAGGTAAGGAAACAAAATGCTTAAGGAAAACATCCAGCTCTTGTGTCCCTGTGATGTGTGTGTGTGTGTCTGTGGGAAGACGACCCTAAGCCAAACAAAACCAACCCAACAACCCCAAACAACTCGTTTGATTTGTTCTCTGCACACAGCACCCTCTGGTTGTGTCTAGGAAGGCCATCTGGACACCTTCATTAAAGCCAGGTTTTATTTTGTGCAGTAAGGTCAGCTCTCATGGATAGTGGAGCTCGCTGAACAAAGCCAACCAGGCTTCAACAGCTTTCGTTTGTGCTTCCAGTTTAATAACAATATGAGATATTGCAACCAGGCAGGTTTCCATCATGTGTTCCTGCACCGTGCAGAAGGGAACCTGGTCCCCAGACCAGAAAGACTGTAAGGTTTAGGATCTCACTGGCATGGCTCTGCTATTTCTAATTTCAGTGCTGTTTGGCAGTTTCTGCCCCACTGGGTTTGTCTCTGGTGTGTCAGCATGGTTTCAGCCATCAGGAACACATCTGGACACCAAGTCACCTCTTCTGTGTTTCTCTCTGCCAGCTGTGACCTGGCTATGCTGCTCATTTTCCTGGCTATAAAATGGGTATACCTGCACCTCCCAGACTCTGAAAGTTGCTCCAGACTGGTGAAGAAGTCTAGAAAAGCACTATTTTTTTAGTTATTCGCTGACACATTTGGGGGACATTGTGAATTGCTCTGGAATTATCCAGGGCAAAATGCAGTTTGTGGCTGCAGATACACAAGGGACACCGTGAGGTATGAATTTCTGTCCTGCAGACCCTGAGATTGGCTGTGCTTCTGTTGCAGATTGGCTCTTCCTGTTTCCATACCCTAGTTGATCAGTACCAAATGACTAAAACCTGAGAGATGGATTTATTTTTTAACTAATGCAAATAATCATGTTGGTTATAATTGTTATTAGGCTTCCTTTGGGAATCTGTTGTTACAAGCACTCAACCCTTTTGTCTCTCCTTTGGGTCTCCAGGCTACGTTGCAATTTATAAAGATACCAGACCTTAGGCTAAATCAATGTCCTTAGGGTTATGAGATGTTGCTAAATATCAAAACAAAATCCCAGTGTTCCAGTTCTTTAGCTTCACTATGTTTAATTAGCCATTCCAATTAACCTTCCCTTTGTGTTCCCTCATGTTTAAGGAGTTATATTAAAAGTACTGTAGAATTAAAGCCATTTAAAATACGCTGAGTGTATTTCAGGGTGTTCAGAAAGCCTCTTACACGAAGCTGTCCTCATTCCAGCTTCGCTAATGACTGCTCACGGGGGGCACATTTGCAAACCTCTGCACCTAGGCTGCAGAAATTGTATCAATGTACCTACACGTGCATCCAGGTCACAGCACGTTCAGATGGGAAATCACTTTTGCAGAGCTTTTTCCACCAAGTATTCAGACAGTGTGGGGCTGGTTTTTTTTTTTTTTGCTCAGGGGCCTGACAGAAAGCCATTGCTGGGTTCTGGTTTCTGAGGTGTTCTGGATAATCCCCAGATTTAGAAAAAATGGCATAGGAAAAGCACGGGGAAACACTAAGCTTCTCATCCCAACTACTTTATAAGAGATGATTCCTGTGTTCTTATAGAAGAGTCCTGAGTGAAAACCTGTTAAAGAGTACATTGCAAGCACAATAAATAACGGGTGCTTTCCCTGGCCCATCCCCCACGCCAGGGAGAGGCAATGGCAGGGGCTGTTGGGGATGATGTGATAGGAGGGTCTCCAAAACTGCTTCTGTGGTCTTTATGAACCTACAATTTGTAAATGTATGCTGATAGCACTCTGTGAGGTGGCAGAATACTATTACGCCCATTTTATTATGCCCAAGGGTGACTACGTTTTTTAGATTTATGTTATATTAGGCAGCTTTTCACTTATTATTCTCTGTGCCTAACTCTCTGGATGCATTTTATAAGCCATCAGGATTTAACTCATGGCTATGGATTTTGTTATGGGAGAGCAGGTACCTAGAAAAGCCCCGAGTTGCCCAGTGTCGTTCTGGATGTCTGCAGCAGAACAAGGAATGGGAACCAGGCTGTATATTTAATCCCTGACTCCTCCCTAGGTAACTTCCTTCAGCAGTTGTATTGAAAGATCATTTTAATTCATAGGGTTTTTTTTTTTTTGTTGTTGGAGGATATTAATTTCTCGGGGGTGAAGTATGATGACAAAACAGCATTTATTTTTCCTTTTTTTCTGTATTTGGAAGGAGCTGAGGTAATTTTAAAACCAGGCTACGGTGTTGTTTTAGTTACATTTGTTCCATCAGGGAGTCTGTCTTTAGACGTTCCTTTGGTCTGTATAAAGGATAAGGAGGAAAACAAAAGAGATGTTTATTTTATTGAAGCTGTGATATTAGAGGCTTTCACTTAAGAAATCTGTAGGAGTCTGTCTTTGTTTTCCAAGACAAGGTCAGTTAAAAATATAGCATGTTTTGTGTTAAATAGTTTGGTGGCACAAATTCAATGAAGACGTTGTCTGGGGTCCTGTATGAGCCGTGTGAGTTATAAAGGACACTAAGAAAAGCAAAGATCCATTTCCCTTTCCTTCTCCCTCTCCTCTGCTTTTCATTGGCAACAGTAAAGTTCAACTGCAAGCCACGTGATTGTAATATAATCAACCTGCTGGTGTCTCATAAAGAAGTACTGGTTGTTTAAACGACTGTTCATAACAGACTTAGATGTTTCATAGCTGGTGATGGTTTAAGAATCAGATAACATCAAAACAGTGAGAGCTTACGCTCCTTTGAAAAATGTACAAAGAACAAAGCCCACAGCATTACTGGTGGCTGACTGGTTGGGGAGATGAAAACAACAAATATATTTAGGATTTTTATCTAGCCTGCTGAGGAATCTTGATGGGAGCAGCTATATAGGCATGTGATAAGCATCACGGACAATGGAGATACTGCAAGCCGAGGAGCGCGGGACGTTTAGTAAGTCTGGCTCCATTTTTACACCAGCCAGTCTCTAGTAAAACAGATTATACAGAAAAGAGGGACGGCTCAATATAAATCATCCTCTAACAGTTCTTCAGGGTGCTTTGTTGGGAACCAGGCACTAACAACATGATCAGTTTATTTTGTGTATTGACTTTGATGCCAGTGCAGGGAAAGAAAGGGCTGTGATTGTACCTACAAGCTGGAACTCTACCAGTCCCCCCTGGGAGGGAAGATCCAACCTTGTGCTTCTGCTCACCCTTCCTTAAGGGGGGTTTCCACAGCACGGGGTGTTTAAGCTCACTCCAAAGATAACTATTCCATAGGGAGATGTTTCTAGAGTGGCACAGCTCGGCAGGGAAGCTCATGCTAGGGAACAAAAGCATGCAATGAGAACTTTGATAGAGGGAGAAGTAGTTTTAAGACTCATTTATCAGCTACTGTATCACTGATCTCCTGTTGAGCAAGCCTTAAATTCCAGGGATGGTGTTTATGAACTTGGTACTTAAAAGCAAATGTGGGCTTAAAAAAAAAAAATAAGTATACTTAATATTGATCTTTGAAGATGCTTAGTTTTGTCTTATCAGCAAAGGTGCATTCAAAACCCAGATAGTTGCCACAGAGAGTGAGAAATAAAACAACAACAAAAAAAAACCCCTCCCTTTGCTTCAGGCTTTCGGATGTGCTGGATTAAGTTCATTGCTAATTAGACACAATTGTGAAGCACAATTATTTATGAACCTTCAATGGGCTGGATTCATGAAAGGAATAACGAGTATATATTTTCCTTTTGTAGAATTTTAATGAAGAAATTGCATTACTATTCATTATTTATCCACTTTCAAATTGTAATGAATAGTTCTACTGGCAAACACCAAATTTCTGTATTTACAGAAAGGAGGAACATGTGTAGATAATAACACAGTTCAGTATGTATGAAATTCTGTATTTCTATAAATATAGAAATAAAGAAATTATCACCAAGACTATTCATTAAATTTTGAAAATAGTAAATAATAAATAGGAATAACATTTATTCATTAAAATCCCCCAAATATAAAATGTGAGGCTTTCTTTCTAAAATAAATCCAGTGCAATATTTCTCTAGGAAAGCTGGATGTTACGATGGTTTGGAATATTTTTTTTCCCCCTTTTGACATTGTTTCATACGCAGACTTTATCCTAAATGCATTTTAAATAACAATAATCTGTTGAAATAGTTAATAGTTGAAATAATACATGATGGTGTGGAACAAGGAGGGTTTGGAGAGCCTGTCTTCCCTGGCTGAATAAACTACTTTTAGTTTCTGACCATAGATATCAGGGTCCCAGTATATGAAAGAAAAGCTGCCTGGGCAGGACTGGGTGCCACGTTGTGCTGCAGCCACCGCAGTGCTTGGGCCTTTCGGCTGCTCTTGAGCAGTTTAAGCCAAGACTTCTCGCTGTATGGGAACTACATCTGCCAGAAGGCTCCTTTGCATTTTCCACACAGCATTTCAAGGGTTTCCACATGGTTCTCAATAGCTGAACCAGGTCTTATAGCCCCACAGTGATCTTGGCCTCCCTCCTTGAGGGCTCGGTTATGGGTGATGGCATCTGGTCCTTGCTACAGTCACATCAGCTTAAAAACATCTGTTTGGCTTTGTTGTTTTGAACCTTTCTGCAGAAAGCTGCTTTTCCTTGCTTTTTCAAGTTTGCTTTCCTGGATGTAACATTTACATCATGATCTAAAAACAATTTTACACATAATAAAGTTTAACTATTTGGTATTTTTCATTCCAAAACTAAATAACAGACATTTAAGAGAATATTCTTTTTTTTAATGACACACATGATGGTATTTTGAAACACCAAATGACATTCATAGTAAATTTTTTTTGGTCTTTCTCTAGCAAAGGCTCTATCAGTAAAGTCTGCCCATATTTATGATTCTTTTTTTCTTAAGATATTTTATGTCCTTTGGTTGAACCAGCATCTGCTCCTCCAGGGACTCTCCTATTTATGACAATTGGAGGTGCTTTTGAAAACTATTTGAATTAAACTTAGACTGCTCAGAAGTGTTTCTGCAGGAGCTGACTTTACATACAGAGTTTTCACTGATGCCATTTGACAGAGCTGTTAATCCCTCTTGACTCTGATGTATGAGATCACATTACAGAGGCTGGAGAGATCCTCTGAGATGCGCACATGCGAAATAAGTTACCCATTAGTTACCCTTTGTTCTGTTCAAAAACAAAACCCTTCAAACAAGCTGTTTCATCGACAAGGAAGGAGGCAATGTTCCTTATTAATATTGCTTTTCACCCCTTGAGGTGGTGCTTTTACTCCCAAATACTCTATGCTGTGTCCAGTGTCCAGAAGCTGCTTGGTGATGATGGAGGAGAATGTGCAGACACCCAACAGGTCTCCACATGCATCAGCGAGCACTGCTGCTCTTTTCACATCCTCATCTCTCCCTACCACCTTCTTCCATGCTGTAGCACAGACTTGTCCTTCAGGCTCTGACAATTTTTGCTTAAATCTCAGCTTCCTCCCTTTCTGGAGGCACAGATGGACAGCCACGTCCAGAGCCACGCTCTGGAGGACATCGGACTTTAAAGGCTGGATGGACCCTCTGGAGCCACTTGAGCTCTGGAGAGCGTTGTTGTAGGAGCAGAGGATGCCCAGGAAGGTGGTGGCAATCCTGGTGCTTCTTCCCTGCCCCACACTGTGAAGAAAGCTGTGAGCATGGTGAAAGGGAGCTACAGCACTGCCTCCCTGCACTGGTCCCTCTGTGCTGTGCTCATTGGTTCCTGGGACAGCAGCCACTCTTCTGCCACAGAAACTTTGCCAAGGCTTTTGTTTCAGCCCCAAAAGGTGTAATTGTGAAAGGAAAATCGTTTTGCCAGCTGAGTCTCAATTATCACATCAGCATCCACATTCTGGTGTGTAAACTGCCTTTCTTTAAAAAAAAAAACAAAACCTCCAAAGTGCAAGAATTCTTTGAGATAGTTACTGATGAAATGTCTTATTTTCTCCAATGAGTGATGATCCTTAGGGAATTGCCACGAGTCCTAAGAAAAACAAGGTGTTGCAATGTAATCTAACATTATGAGTTAAATGTGATCCTGTTTGATTATTGTTCCTCCTAAATGCTGAATCTGCAAGATCTTTTTCTGCAAACCCTTAAGAAATCTAACACAAGAGGAAAAAGAAAAAATCTCCAAAAGGTAGAAGTGATGCTGCTGCACTAAAGTGGAATCGTTGGGCCTCGTAAATTTCATTGTAAATATAATTCTAAATATGACACTATTTATGTTGGAAATATAAATATTTTCAGTTGTTTTCAACTCTCTAAATCAAAATACTGGATGGAGTCATAGCCAGTTGCCTTCCTGGTCTTTTTTGCTTGTATTTGGATCTTTACTTTTTGGTCCTTATCACTTATTTGTACCAACATTTAGAAAGAAAGGGGCAAAAAAATTTCTTCTTTTGAAAAAAGAAAACTGTATAAACTTGCATGACATAAATCAACAGACAATAAGAGACTTCTTCAACTGAAGAAAGGTGCATTGATTCCTGAACATGCAATGCCTCTGACTTTGTCTGGAAGGGCATTTTCTTGGTTAGGAAGACCAGGTCCTTTCACTGGTTCCATGTTACCCATTCTGCTCTTCCATACGTCTAATTACTCTTACAATTAAAACAGATTGTGTTCTCTTTCATCTAAATCTTTCTCTTTAAGAAAAAGAGAATTTAAACTTTAATTTAAGAATCTTATTCACCTTTCATTGGACTCACTTCTAGGCCTTCACCTTGTAAACAAGTTGTTATACTTTGGGCAGTTTTACTCACTGACCCATTTCAAGACCCTGAGAACTGAAGCTCACCTGCACAGCCTAAATTAAGTATTTTCTCTTTTCTCCACCTTGTTTATTGTCCTGCATCCCACAATTTGCTTCAAACCTTAGGAAAAAACCATAATTAAATAATTTGTGTTATAAATAGAAACTGGTGTCTTTTCTCAGCCACCTCTTTCTGTCTAGAGCACTCGACTACTCTCTCCTTTGCCTCCTCCCAAAGGAATTCGTGCTCTCCACTCCTGCTGCTGTTTCTTCAGATGCTTTGTTTACTTTGTCTCTGCTATTTCCATCAGCCCAGATTGTCTTTATTTCTTCCCCCCCCCCCCTCCATTGTCTTTATTCCCTTCGTCCTACTGTAGGTACCAGGACCTCAGCTTTGAAAAGCCACTCATGCTGCTCCCTCTCCCTACTTTTTACCATCTTATTTGTTCACCTTGGGATTCTACCCTCTTCTCTGTCTTGGATGTGATTATTGCCCTGGATTCCCCTCTCTCAAATACCACATCTTTGGCTGTTGAGGGGGCTCTCCTTTCATTCTCTTGCCTGTACTCAAGATGAGAAAAGACTCTTCCCAAGGATGCACAGCTGCATGCAAAAGCTGCACAGAATTTGGACTTTTTTCCCTTACTCATTGAAGTTGTTAAGATATGAGTTTTTGTAGTTTCTCTGCTTTACAAATCTTGTTTTGTAAACTTGGTTTTCTTACTCAAAGGAAAAGTGGAGAAGGTAGGTGCAAATAAAGTCAGAGGTTTGACTTCAGGACAAATAAGAAGGCAAATAAAAAAAGGAAATTTTTTTTGCAAGAAGAAACAACTAACAGTCCAAACCACAGGTGCTTTTAATAATATGAGAGCTCTAAGGGAAGGCACCATCAAGGGCACAGCCAGGAGAGTTAGTCTACTTTGACTCTTTGGTAACTGAATTTACCATTAGTAGTTCAGACTCTTGTCTTAGTCCCACCCAACTATGAAAATAAAAATCCCATACTCCAATGTCTGTGAAGGACTGGAAGGTGGAGAGAAGTGCTGTGAGTTCTCGCTGCAATACCATAAAGCTGGAGCTCTGTGGGCTGTGTTTAAAAGGCTGGACTGAAAATACAAAATCAAATCTACACGAGGGAGCCATAGCTATGCTGGACTGGGGAATTTTTCAACTGGTGAAATATGTGACCAAAAAAGTCATTAATAATGAAGAAGGGAGCAGGGGAGGGAGACCCTCTTCTTACTGTTTTCTTTTTTTTTGTTTTCTTTCTTGCTTTAGTTCTGTTATTTTCTTTTCCTACATGTAAGCTGCAAAATCTTTCTTACCAACCTGGTAAGAAAGGTTGGTACAAACTAATCTACCCAGATGGGCCTGGTTTGGGGACTGACAGTTGTTTCATGAATCATCATTGTATTGTATGCTGTAAATCTCAATAGTTCACATTTTTTTCTTTATTTCCAATGGCTGTGTACAGCCTTTTCACAGAGTTTTGGTTGGACTACTGAAAATCCAGGATAACCAGGACATTGAGTGACCTGATGCACCCCAACATGGAAACACACACCCACGCTTTTTACGGGAAGCAAAGAAGTCACATCCATATTTCTGGTACAGAGGGGACAAAAGTTAATTTGTAGGTTGGTGAGCGAGAGCTTGTGACACTGCACTCCATTTCACATCAAGAGATATTAACTAGAAATTACTGTTTCCACGGGAAACACTTATGACTCAAAGCATTAATTTGCAGTAGCCCATGATAAGGCCAGCCCATAAATCGAATAATTGAAAATAACTCGCAACCAGTGCACCAAGGAAGGAATTAGGAATGTTTTCCTATAAACACAAGCTGATTTTTTTTTTCCAGGTAATTAAAACACTAAAAGTGTGCAAAAATGTAATTAATTTAGTTTTCTAGCAAAGTCATTATTTAAGAAATTGTCACTATGGAAGTCATCAGTTTGGCTAAATTTGCATTGGATTTGGTCTCCTCACTTTTTAGTTTCACACAAACAGCCAATTAAAACCCGTGGTTTGGGACAAGCTCTACATTTTTCTCTTACAGCTGTGAGGACAATGGTCATTCTTTACAAATTTAGTTCAGGGTAATTGTGATGTTCTACCAAATCTGGCAGCAAGATTTATAACTTAGCAACTGGGGGCTAAATTTCTGTGTTGTAAGCAAGTCTGGACTCAGTCAAATGTTACCTGTTTGGAACATCATAAGGATTAGTTAGGAAAATCTCCATGAAACATGGTCTTTACCCTTCATGTTCTCCTATGATAATCACTCAGAGTGAGTTAATAATTGCCAGTATTAACAACTAAAATCTACATTGTAGAAATTACTCTAAACTGTTAGTAATTGCCAGTTGCACTGTTTTAAATAACAGGTGAGCTGATGTTCCCCAAGTAAGAGTAATTAAACAGGGCCAATTTTTCCAATTCCCATTCAGTTTTCCACCCTCTCTCAGCATCAAAGTTGGATACAATAATTGAAATGCTTGCAATATTTATTTTCTTTATAAAAACTGATTTTTCTCTTCAGGACCCATCCAGGCCGGTACCGTAGAAGGGCAATGCAAAAGCTCCTGTGTCCCATGTAAGGCAAGAGAGGCCACAAGTTGCCAGGGGAGGTTCAGACTAAACATTAGGAAAAATTTCTTCACTGAAAAGGTTCTCAGGCACTGGAACAGCTGCCCTGGGAGGCGGTTGAGCTGCTATCCTGGGGGTGTTTAAAAGACAGGCAGATGAGTTTCTGAGGGACAGGGTTTAGTAAGGGGACAGGGATGGTTGGACTCAATGATCTCAGAGGTCTTTTCCAACCAGATGATTCTATGTAAGCATGCCCTATCCCTCCACAAACAGCTGTGCAGAAGGTACACACTTACCCATTGCCTTTTGGTCCTCTCCAAACACGCTTCCAATTTATTAGATCCAAATTTACACTGGAAGAGAAGAGAGGAAAGGAGTGAGGACTAATTTTCCTGAGATTCTTTAAACCTAGATGTTTTCTCCTCGTATTCCATTACCATCTGCACCTATGCTTGTGCTGTAGCATCAATCCTTTTGTTTTCCTTTCTTTTTTCTTCAAATTGAACAACAAACTTCCCAATCCAGCAGCACAGCCTCAGGACAGTGGGGCTACGAAGCACCTATGAGTTTGTCCAGGAGCAGACTGATGTGCCAGTACATGAAATTATTTCCCTCTTCCCATGGTAACACAGTGCCTGGGGAGGGGAAGGTTCATCCTTTGGGCTGGAGAGGGTGAAGCCAACCTGCTGAGCTCCCCCAGCAGAGGAAGGACCAAAGCAGCTCTGAATTACAGCCAGGGCTTTTCTAGATTAGACACAGGATGTCTGGTTTTCCACTTACACACCCATATGGTAAAAAATACGAGATATATAAAAGGCAGGTGACAACGTTACATGTGTAGGTGAAGAGCATTAATAAAGAAGCAGGCCTGAGCCCTGTCATTTCCTGTAGGTGCAGCACATTTGTCACGGAGCCGCACTCCTGCCCCGCGCTCATCCCGCCACGCCTGGCAGGACACCCCCCTCGGGTAGCTCTCAATTGCTTCTCGTGAGTAAGGACATTATTTTTTGATCCAAACTAATATGTAATTATCTATTTGAAAATGTTTTATTAGGAATTAGGACCCTTTTTATATTTTAACCAAACATATTCATTTCACAGCATGTTAAAAATCATTTTCTCTTTCCTAACTGTGTTTATCCTTTCTCTGCAATATTTCACAGCTGAAGTCCTTTTCTAAGAGAGCTTGCAAAATATTGCCTGCTCTTTATTTTTTTTAAAATTGAACATATATGGACAAAATCTGTCCTCTCCTTTCTTGTCCTTAGCATTCTAACATGTACCTGTGTTCAAATATTAAGAAATAAAACAAATATAAATTATGCATTTTCCAAGTTAATTTAAAATGCATTATGCACTGCTTTGTTCTCTGGAATTAGTATTATTAAGGGGACAGATCTGTATGGATTAATTTTGAGTCAGTTTATTCACTTCTTTGTAATTCAGTGGCAAGGATTTCTGTCCCCAGGCATCAAATTAAAATTTTTACTGTAAGTAACACATACACAATATGGACCTCTTTGTATTGTTGCTTTGTTTTTCTATCAGACAGCATATTTACGTACCATATTATTTCACAAAACCATCTCTATCAAAGTAAACAAAACTTTTTCCCCCCTCTCTTCTTGAAAATTATTTCAATGCTCCCATTGTCACTGGACCCAACTGGCACCCAGTGCATGTCGCAAGGGGGATCTCCCTTCCCACCAACAATCCCATAATATTTAGCTGTGTCTTCCCTGAGATCTATCACAAGCTGAACATCCACCTAACCTCTCTTGCCTTCCAAATATTTTTGCTGATGTTTGAGCTGCTTCTTTATGATTGTTTTTGGAAAAAATCCAAGCTATTCAAATAATCATTTTAAAATATTGTTTTATTGTAATAATTCTTTGCACTTGCACATTTTAAATCTTTATTTTTCCCTAAACTGAGCGAGAAAATAGAGTCTGCTTTCTTAATTAGTCTTCTTTAAACAAAATATCCTTTCATATGCACTAATAAAGACTAAGGATCATTTCTCTCTTGTTTAAATAACTGCTTGCTGTAGTATAAAATTGTAAGAGACATGATGCAGATCAAGATGCTGGCTTGAAGTGGAGAAGAGGAACAAGCAGTGCAATAATAAGCAGATTTTAATGATTTACTATAAATCAGCATTTTTGCCCTGTCAGTGAGATTGAAGAGGCAGACAGCTCCTCACATGTCTGCCTAGCAAATGTCTTCCTGATGAATCATGTGCTCTGAATCACTGATCACAACATTCAAACAGCACATCCAAATAATGAGGAAAACATATACACAGCATTCTTACGGCGAGTCTAAATCTGCAGGAATATGTGTTTTTAGTGGTGTGGTAGTTAAACCCCTGCACTGAGACTGTGTCTGTTCAGCAGAGGGTAATGTCAGGTTAACTCTTGATGCCCTAGCTTTGCTTACACTCCTTAAACCGACGGTGAAAATCTAACCCTTACCTACTCTGCAAGAAAAAAAAGAAGGCAAAACTGGGTAGCAATGTATGGGTTTAAATATTTTCCAACAGAGAAGTGCATCAGCTGCTCACTGAGAGAAACATTATTGCCATTAATTAGAAAGCTACCAAGGCTATTGTTTTATATTTGGGGTAGTTCAGATGACCATTGTTAATAAGTTCAGTTGATCGCTAAGATTATAACCGTATTTATGGTTATAAAATATTCTGCACTGTATGCCATGGCTGATCCCCCTCACACTGATCCCAACTCTGCCAATGGGTTCAGGTAACCAAATAATTGTCATCAGCATCTCCCACAGTGGTGGAGTGGGACTGACTCAAGCTCTCCTATACAAAACTCACAGGTTTTTAAGGATGATTTAGATGCAGCGAAGACTCTGTGGGGGGTCAATGGGATGAGACACAGCCCCACAAGCTCTGGGAGAATTAAGGCATTAATATCAGATTGGGGCCTGGTCTCAGCCTTGGCAGGCTGAGCAGGACCAGGACTTGAAGGCATTGGACAGAACTTCCCTGAGTAAGCATTGGAGCTGATCCACCTCACCTTTCGGGGTCAAGAAGGCCCATCTTTGCCCAGCAGAAATAACTGTGATAGTTGTTGTCCTCACTTACAGGAGATGCTCTGGCCAGGCTTTCACATGGCTGCAGCAGAGCAAGGGTCAGCCTGGAGGGGCTCATCCTGCAGCTCACCAGCTTGGCTGTTTGTGGATGAAATGAGGACTTCAGCTTTTCGCAGTCTCTGCCCTTCAACCTTTTATTAACACCACCATTTATTCAGTAAACAGTTCTGAAAGAAACAATTTTTGGATTAATAGGAACTATGGATTTAAAAAAAAAAAATTAAAAAAAATAGATTATTCCAGGTTTGGTTGGGGTGATCTTTTGAAAGAGTCACCTGTAATTATTTATTTTGTAGACCGTAACTTCTCCATTCATTACTGATTTTCTGCACTATACTAAATGCATATTTAGTTTAAAATACATTGGTGGCATTGATGTCCACAGTATTTGCAGTTAAAGTCATCCTTATGCAGCCTTAGTAAAAGGAGATTCTGCCCATGAGCTGGCACTGGAAATCCACTGATGGTTTTTCCTCTACATCCCTGTATCCTGCTACACCTTAGATGCAGAATCACAATCTGTGTTTTCACAAGAAGCTCTTGCCCATTGTTTGAAGACGTGAAATTCAAAGTCCTCATCTTCTCTCGTTTGCACTCAAGGGAAAAAAGCAATAATAACGGGCTTTTAAAACAATAAAACACCCATATATTTTAAACATGACCATGTCAGGCTCCAAAATGTTTTTCAAAAGCATGTCCATTTGTTTAATTTGGATAAGAACATACTTAATTTCATGGTCATTTGGTTAAAGCAGTTATTTTTATTAATGTGTTATTGAGCTGAGGGCACTGGTCAGTTTGCTACTGTATAACTCACTCGCTCGGAGAATTGAGTCTCGCAGCACAAAGGGGAAAACTCGCATGTGCTATTCAGGCATCACAATGGTACATTTGATCTGTGTTCTTATTTTATTCAAAGTAAGGAGGGGAAAAAAACAAAACGCTCAGACTGCTGATTTCTGCAGAAAAAATCTGCAAATGAACTGTTCTATTAGCACAAATGTACAAAAGTCTTTAGAACCTCTCTCTTCAAAAGCATAATTAGGTATTTATTTCAGACATACTAACATCTTTGCAGTAGCTAATAAGATGCAGCCCATTTGAATATTAATATAATAAATGATTAAATTAAACAGCAAGATTCAGACTCAGAAATAGCCTTTATAGGTCCCAGGGGGTCACTAAAACTGTATTCCATTTCTTCCTACAGTTAACATAGTACAAGGGACATGAATGCGTAAAGCAATATTTGTCTTATGAAACATGGAGTTTTATATTGTGCTATTCAGTTTTATTACTCCACAGTTTGAAGCTGAGGCCTGGGATGAAGTCACCATGCTGGGACCCAACAGCAGCTCTTCCTGTCTCAGTGCTTTTTGGCATCCAAGTGACGCACGGTTGCCCCGGCAGAGCCAAGCCCAGTGGCAGGCTCCGTATAAATAGGTCAGCAACGTTGGCACGTGATGAACTAATAACAGCTCACACACCAAAAGTTGTTGTAAAGTAAACAGCTGAGGAATTTTTCATCTGTACATTATTATGTATTTATTATTAATAATATATACCCAATAATGTGCAGAATTAATATCAACAGCACAAGGATGATCGGTTGGGCTTATTCCTCCCCCCCAATACACCAGATAAAAGAAAAAACAGGCAAAGTAGGCAATTATAATTGGCTATTATTCCAATAAAGGTGTTTCCCTTCTCAAATTAGTCCATGAAAACTGCACACTATCCAAATCCCATGAACCTGAGAGGTGTTAATAAACATCTGGTCGTGGGTTTTGCTTAATTAGCAATCCCTAGCTTGGACTGAAGTCTGTTTATGTAAAACAAAACACACGTATGTGCGCGCGCACGCTCTTATTTCTCTCTCTCCCCCCCCCCTTCAAAACAATAACAAAAAGAAGAAAGGTTTTTGTTCTGTGAGCCACAGCCCTTCCGCAGCCCAAACCAGCTTCTTGTGGGAGAATTGGATTTTTAAGTCTTATCATTTGTCAATAGAACAGAATAAAATGAAAGCTATTTGGATTTGTCTGTTTCTGTGCATTTTAGCAGACTGATGTCACCTCAATCAGCCCTACAAAAATCCCCGTCTCTTATTGGAAACAAAATTACCATTTTTAAAAGAGAAAAAAAAATAAAAAATTGCATGCTTCCTACAGGTTACTGGAAAATGTCATTTTATTATTCCTAGCATCCAAAAATCTTACAGCACCATCTCTCTAAGGAGCAGCATTGGCAGGGAGGTAATGGATAAACATGCAACTGGGCTTGCAAGACTGTACTGTCTAAATTAGATAAAAGAAAAGTAGGAAGAAAACTCCAAGATAAGTGGTACAAAGTAAATCAAAACAAATCATCTTACCAAACTTTATTCGCATCTGATACCATTTTTAGAAATTAAGGTCAGTTTTGTGGAACTAATAGGGAGTTACACCTATATATCTTGGGCACCATGACAATGCTTGAGAGGAAGATTTATACACTATGGTTGCAGATGCAGAAGAAAGATATGAGAGATCAAATGGAAGTGCATGATAACAAATGAAAAATGGTCCCCACAGCCCATAAATTAATTGAGAAAAGAAGGTTGTCATTATTTGAACATGCTTTAAAATAAGGTATGGGATCCAGATGGCAGGGAATAGATAGGCCAACAAAGTTTGAGTAATTGATGACTTAAAAATAAAACAAGATCTTAAAGAAATGAATCACGTTGGGAGAGTTAGAGGAGGAATATTAGATGAAAAAGCACAAAAAACTCCTCGAAACTTCAGAGTGAAAATCAAAATATAGGAAAACAGACACATTTTTTTCGTGAAGGATCTAAATAAATGTACGTAATAAATATTTCAGGCAGCAATTGTATCCCCATTAAGGACACTTTTCTATTGTCATTTCATTAACCTATTCAGCTTTGTTTTCACAATCTTTTTTCTTTTGTGGTCTAAGTTTTTTTTTTTTAGGAATGAACTGAAGGAAATTAGCAAAGACCGTGCTATAAAAATACCAATTACTGCTCCTGCTCCCATCACTGCATTTCTCTCCTCAGGTCACTGCCAGGAGCCCTTTGGTAAACAGGGATCGGCCTTCCCGAGCTCATAGTCTGCATTTCCAGTACCCAATTTCCAGCCTCTTGTGCTGGTGAAACCCAAACTCTTCCTTGCTGTGCTTTCAGGTAGCAGGGTCAGGGAGGAAGCATCAACTCTCACATAGGTTTTATTCCATGGGGTTCCCCCCCCCTTCTTTTTCTTCCTCTTTTTCTATTCTTACTCTTTAGTCCCACATAGAAGGGGTGGGAGCGGATCCCTTCAGGATCATGCTTTGCTAGGTAATAAATACACAGATACCTACAATTTTTGTTAATTTTGCCTTTGGAATCTCACCCATTCATCCATACAGCAGGTGAAAACATCTATATGGGGAGGGTGAACGTGTCTGCAAGGGTGTGGTGTGTGTATGTGTTCACATATGTGTCTGCACTCGGGGTGCACGCGCACGCACGTGTGTGCTTTCCATATTTATCGCTTTTCAGTACATTAGAGCGTTTAGTACTTTGGAAGGCACTCATCCAAACAGAGCTCCATGTAAATGCACTGTGTACAAGCCAAGAAAGAACGGCTCCAGGCTGACAGAAACCTCAGAAGTATGTTAAATCATCGCACTCAACTGTTCCTCATTAGAACACTCCTCATTTCTTTTTTTTTTTTGCCTTCCACTTAAAAAAAAATAATAATTTCTCCTCAAAGCCACTTACTTGGATGCTGCGCTCTAGGAGCATATTATGAATATTCAGATTGAAAATAGAGCACCATCTAATAACGTGGAACACAAAGGAGCCCTGAAATGTATTCAGCCTCTTATTTACATTGTTATGAGAGATATTGCATTATCAAACAATGGCTCCGTTCCACACTGTATCCGTTACCCCTCACACTGGGCTCCTTGGGAACTTATTATTGATGACAAAAACGCATCTAATGAGAGACTGCAGCCTCACTAAATGTATAGGTGAGCTATATTGCCTGTAAGAAAGATAGCCCTAAAGGAACAACCATCAAAGCCCAAGAGCTGATTTGTTCAGAAGCGCAACTGAGATGGGAAGAAAAGCAAACTTGGGGGACCTTCCCATCATCGCCCACAATGATGTCATTAAGGTGCATTAATCTCAAAAAAGATATACACAGAGAAACCAGAACCTGACCTCCAGCGTGGAAGGCAAGAAAAAAGGCTGGAAAAATATTCCGAAGGCAGAAATATACAGCAACAAACATTTCAAGGGAAGAGATAGTTGCCAGCAGGATTGATTTGAATACTCAACCTGCTGATTTGTTTCCTGTGCTTCTTATAAAAGGCACCGTGAACGAGTGCGGAAACTGGATGGACCAAGTCAACCTCTTTACCAAGAGTACGAGGAATGGGCTAATCCATAGTCTGCATTTGCAGCAGGAGGAAAGGAAAAGGGACAATTTCATTAAAAGTCCAGCCTCCCTAAAGAGAATGTTAAATACTTTCATACCCAAACCCCAAACTGCTTTGAATGCAAGTCCTGCTTTGCCCTTAACTACAATAAAATTTCACCAATCCGGCTGTACATAGAGCAAGGAAATGAAAGGCAAAATATTTACCCATAGACTCCGTAGTCCCCTTTCTCAAAGGGAGGGGTCAGCTATTGATTTTTAACAATATAAATTTAGCATAATTCCCATGATCCATTACATTCCTTAGAACCATTAAGATGCAGTTTACATGATTTATTCAGAATAAGGTCCACTTTTAGCTATATTTAAGTCTCCTATTTGTTATTTAACATGTGTTTAATGTTTTCTGTCCCTGCTGTGCACAGCTGCGAGCTGCTATTTTTTGGCAATTTTTGTGACTGTGAAGTGATTTGTGTCTTTGAATCTCACCTTTCAATTCCGTGGCCTGCTGGTTTGATTTCTTTTTTTCCTAAACTTTAAGGAATAAGTTGCACTGTGTTACGACCTTTATTTCATGTCATGGAAGTAAACAAGAAGTCTAAAAGGACCATAAAAAATCATGGCAGGTATCCTTACGGGGTAGATACAGGGACACATATGTAACTGATTTAGCATTTTGTGACACTGTAATTCAAAGCAGTTTAAGAAAAACCCTCTAAAAATCCAGTAATGACATAGGAACTACTGATTGAGTGCTGGCACAACACTTCACTCACCACTTGCAGCCCAGGGATATAAATCCTCCACGGCAGAGAATCCTCCATATTGTACAACTTCACCAAGACTATTTTGGCTGATCTCAACTAGAGGAAATCAGAAAAGAAGTTATTATTGTACAATATATTTAAAACATCCTATTTATTTTTGCAGTCGTAAAGCAAACAGAGCACAATGTTGAAGTGCAACAGAGAGGCACAAACGACTGCGGGGAGTTGTGTAGCAAAAGAATGGCCACGGCGTAAGGATCCTGGTATTTCAACTGGCTTCCTGGATAGCAGAGTTTTGAAAAGCAACAATGATGAAGGATGGCAAGGCGTGACAGCTACAGCAGGGTAATTGTCTTTTTTTTGGTATTAACTGGGACTTTTCAAAACATGGCAAGTTGTGAAGTTTGCTAAAAACACTGAATTCCTCCCCAGTCCCAGTATTTCTGCGCCGTTCCTACCAACCCCACACCCCTGTTGCACTCAGGCAGAACCAGGCACGATGCTGGACCCAATCCCCAACCAAACCTCATCCCAACTCAGCCAAGCCCAAACACAACCCCCTACACCTTTCTCCATGGAGCAGAAGGGGCAGCTCACAGTATGAGACCCATTTATCAGCCTGGTAACAAGAGACACCACAAAGGACTCAATCACCCATAGGTGACTCAATACACCCATGGGTATTCCCCCATAGGTCCCAAACTCTTTCAGACTGATGACACACTCCTAGAGACATGTCAATACCACTGCCTCACCTGTTTACACCTTTTTCATACCACGATGGGCAGCCACACCACCCTGCCCACGCTCAGCCTGCAGCAGCCTCCTCGCCTTCCCAAACCCTGGCTTTCCTTTGGCCACCTCTTGGTTTGGAGGAGATGAATCAGTCTTTCCATTGCAAAATAGAATCTACCTATAACTCATGGGCAATGAACGTGCAGTGTTCACCTAAGGATCTCAAAAGGCAGTTGGCAGTGCATGATGCATATGTTGGTACAGATCCCTTTCTCCTGTGGAGTAAAATGGGGGTGCTTTGTGCTGAGATGTCAGAGATGCCTGCCAGGGTCACTCTCTTTTCTTTTTCGAAGGTTCATATTGCACATCACCTGCAAATATACAAGAACTGAAACCCTGTTGGGTGCACTGGGGTTACATGTTGTCACTCTTTATGGATAATTTCAGTGTCTATCCAACTGCTACTTTAATTGATAGGAGAGCATTTCTCCTTAACAATTTTAAGGTCAAAATGCCTGTGTCAATTTGAATACATTTACCTGTGAGTGGCAAAATTAGTTAACTTCATTTATCTGATTTTAATGAAAATGGAAAATGCACTGCTATATGACTTTAAAAAGAAAAGGAAAATATACCTGTTTGATATATGTTCCCCATCCTTTTATAGGATCTATAAGAGAAAGCCATGTTGAAACAGTTTAATGCAATGCCTTTAACTTATCTAAACCACATTCAACTGACTGCACTGGGAAAATTGAATCTTTTCCTCACAATCTTAGTGACATGAAAAATATATAATACAGTAAATGATTAATGCAGTTATAAACTATACCTGAGATAAGATTTAAGTATTCATATTTCTATCATGTTAATACAACACGATAAACCCATGAAGCAAACTTGACCACAGCATTTGTTATTCTGTCCAGCATTCAATTATTCTTTGTCCAAATACAATTTAGGGCCTTGCTGGAATACATTCCCTGCCTACGAAGCATTATGTGCTACAGGGAGATAATCAAAGCAGTGGTCAGCAACTGCAGACCTCGAGCTGGTGTACACAGAGCTGCAAAACAGAAGGGAACCCAGCATAAAATCACATGCAGCCTTTTCTACTTCAGTTGCCCATCATGTCCTTTACACATGAAAACACTATTTTTTTTCTTTGCCTCTCCAATGTTTCACTTGAAGCTTTATATTTTTAGGTAAACCTAAAGTGATGTAATCACAGATGTGCTTGGCAACTACCAAAGCAATTTCAAACCATGTTGCTTTAATAATCAGCTTCTTCTAATTTGTGCAGTAAGGGTCAAATTCTGCCCGTGGGAAAGACTTGTATGGACCTCTGAATGATGCCAAGAGAAAAAATGAGCCCCCACTGATGGCCACTTTGATGGGCATTTTATTACAAGGATCTTGAGCCTCCATGTAAATAATAACCAATTGCACTGTGGAGAGGCAGGATGCCTTGCTGGGAAACACGAGCTGGGAGGCACAAGGGGAAATCTGTCTGTCTCATCCAGTGGCTTTGCAACCTGAGGACTCAACTGGCACTTTTGCAAACTGAGTATAAAACTTCATTTTGAAAGGTGCAGTCATAACCTTGAATGACAGGTGAGATAACTTTGTAGTTAAATCAGGAAGTGCTGAATGTGTTTTACAAGTTCAACCCAGCTTTGAGCAAGGGGTTGGAGTAGATGACATCCAGCAGTCTGGTACAACCTGCCCTTGGCAACACCGGTTTTAGAGCACCCCCCAGTCCGAGCTCTTGTCCCACCACTCCAGCTCTCACTCACCAGCCATGTCCATGGACACTCCAGATGCAGCTCAGACTGGGTGACCCCCTTTACCCAGCCATGTGTAGGCTGGGGGTCTCCTCAGCTGAAAATGCCCTTGAGCTCTCTGAAAGGCTGCTGGTTTCCAAGCTAGAATCGGTTGTAAAACCTAGAGGTTCCTTTAAGAGTTACTCAGAAAATAATGCTGAAGATCAGCAGGATTTAATAATAATAATAAAAACCAAACTTTTTTGTCAAAGCTTTCATTGAAAAGTTAAATTGCCAGAAGTTTTCTGTTTTATTTGCCCCCCAACTCAGCTGTCAGGCAAATTGCTTTTGATGAAAACATATTTTTGAAACGAGCACAGAAGCCAGCGGGGCCGGGCAGGAAGGGCCTGTGCTAAGCTCATCTGTCACTGACTGAGGTTTGGATGGGCAAGTGCTCAGGGTGAGCTGAGGTTTGCCTGGGTTTTGGAGCAGTAGGTAAGCTTAAGAGCTGTACTGTAAATAACACTGCTAAACTACATCACATTGCAAATGTGCGCTGCAATTGAAATGGGAAAAAAAGCAAGGAGCTGACAGAATTAGAATAGAATACAATACACCTCTCGGGGTGGAGTAATTTTACTCTCCCAAAAGAAGCCACAAGCTCTTGTTTAATTAAAGAGGCCTTAAGAACACAAACAGCATCAAAACTGAGCAGCAGAAGTGAAATACTTCCCACTACTCGTTTAAGATTTGAGTACACTGTAATAATTCTTTATTTCCATGACACTGATTTTATGGGCTCGTTCTATTTGATCAGAACTTCTGCATTTAACAGTCAGAAGCATTTCAACCAAGACATCATATATGTCTGTGTATACACCAGGATAGTCATTCTGTTAGTGGTAATGCCAGGAAAAGGACATTTTTACTTTGGAACCAAACAGCTGACACAATTGGGCAGCCCTGGCAGCCAGACTCCACCATTGCTCTGATAAAACACGGTGCTGTTTCATCAGGTATCGACACAAGCATTGCCTCTACAGGCACCTGTAGTACCTCTGTTTGTATTTTTGTGAATGTACTTCCATGTGTAAATGCAAATCTGACCTGCAATAAATACTTCATTTCTTCCAAGCATGATTTACTGTCATGCCTGTTGCAAAACTTCTAGAAACAACAAATGGTTTCCTTTCAAGAGCAAGATGCGTCAAGTGCCTTCCTTTTTGTAACACATTTACATCTCTTGGGTTTTCTGGCTTGCTTTGCACTATTCACAGTGATGCAAACTCTTGAACAGAGACCTAATGTCCTCGCAGCTATCTCACAATTTCAAAACATGGCTCTGATAATCCTATCCTCACACAAGCCTGTGATGCTAGAATGATCTCCATGCAAGTCTGCAGTGACCCTCTGGAAGGCAACACCATTATAATGTGAGATTGTACAGGTAAAATGAATTCAGTGAACACACTGTGGTTGAGTTTCAGTGTGGAGCCCTGATGAAATGACAAAATCAATTCCACCCTTATGCTACGTTATGTTTATGTTATACGCAAGGTGGGGGAGAGTTGTGCTCAAAAGATGTGAAGCAAGAGTGGTAAAAATACAAAGGGGTTTAAATAGGTGCAGAATGAAAGTCCAGTCAGTCTGCAGGAAAGATCTCACCAGGTTTGTTCAAGTGTGGTCAGTCTAGAAGGGATGCAATGATAATCCTGACAGACCAAAATGTGCCCAGCAGGCAGGTACCCACCCAGTGATGGAGCCCTACACCTCTGCCAAGCCACGTCACCTCCCTGTCGGTGGCCACCCTCAGCAGCTGTGAAGAGCCCTTATCTTAAGCCTTTTTAAGCCTTTCACCAACACATTAATGATTACTGTTTATCATGCCTTCCAACACTCCAAAGGGCAATGCAAAATCAGCACTGAATTCATTAATTTATTAATTAAAAGAGAGGAGAGGAATACATTAGCATCCTCCAGGAATGGTCATGCAGAAGCATGCTCTCCAGGAGGCTCTTTGGCCCTTCACCTCCTCCTGCACCAGCAGAACAGACCCAAAGGTTGGGGCCTCATTCGGTGACTCTGGTCAAGGATACGGGGCTCTTTCCTCAGGGAAATGGACATGCTTCCCTACTGCTGATTCAGATTTTTATCCAGCTTAACACAATTATCACTACACCACCAACACACAGAACATTAAGAGAGCCAACTGGGTATTGCCAAGGCAAAAGGAGGTTTCCCTGGGCTGGCCTGTAGGATGAATGGGCACAGAGAGCCCCAGACTGATGGTGTGACCTCAGCAGTGCCAGACCCTGGAGAGCCACCTTGGCTTCTGGGGGCCCTTTGTGGAGGAAAAACCAGCTCACAAGGCAATATTTTGGCCAGTGCAGGGTGGAATCAGTCTCACCCAGCAGTAAGTATGTGAAGACAGGGGTCTAACCTGCACTGACCGCTACGCTATGTTGTTTTTTATAATCAGTGGACACTCTACATCCAATTCATCTGACCAATGCTAAGACTCTGTCTTAGTGTTTCACTCCACTGACTTTAAAGTGTAAGTAGCTGACTTAATTGTTTAACTTCTAGACATCAAAGTCAAGGAAGATGAAAATTATCTACCCAACATCCATGAACGTCAAACTGAAATGAGCAAAAAATAAGAGACTAGTCAAACTATTTCCCCTTTTGATAATTAGGAACAAGAATATGTTTACTTACCAACTACACTTTTCAGAAACAACTGAAATAAATCTGGGAAGCTGTCAACTATTGCAGATGTTTTGTATCTACATCTGTAGGGATTTCATAACGCTTATTAAAAACCTTCACACATCTAGCATGGGAAAGCCCTTCTGGATGAAAAGGTGGTTTCCAGGGACAGCCTGTTCAAAGCTTTTCTAATACTTTTTGGGTTGTAAAGAATGATTTTTCTTCTTTGAACCAGGGCTGTCTACATAGTCTTGAGGAAAACAGAGAGGGAGAGTCCATCCATGATACAATTGAGAATGAACTAGCATCAGTGGTGTCATACTGGGATGAGCCATTGCACGTCCCCCACAATCTGTCTTACAGGTAACAGTTGTCTGAGAGACTCCAGGGGAGTTCCCTGTGTGCCATTAGCCCCCTCTGAAGGGAAGATGGATTGGAGGTATTTAAGGAGTGTGGCTCAGGACATGACAGTCTCAAGCTTGTAAGGAACAGAATAAGCCAAGCCCCCGGTTCCACACATCCCAATGATTTTCCCAGCCAACCAAACACAGCAGTAAGAGAACATCAAGGAAAACTTTCTTATGTGATTGCCAGTGATTGACAGCATTCATATTCTCATTATGGCATCTGCAGATAATGAGGGATCTAGGCACAGGAACATCCAGTGCTCAAGCATGCCAGGAATATTATCACTGACGTCTGAGCACAAACATTGCCATTCCACACAATACCTCTACATCTTCAAAACGTCAAAACACAGCCAGATGCTGGAGCCATGGCTGCTGAAATCACATAGGTTAGTTGAGATCTCTTGAAAGAATTATTATAGATGCAAGGTATACATTTAGCCACCCAGGACTGTGGGGATTAATTCTGCAGATAAGAGCAGGCACCACCACCACACACACCCCCCTCCCCCGAATGTAAAGGCTCTCCCTTCCTTTTTCTGAAATCTTCATAATTTCCTATAAACAAGGCTTAAAAACTGTCTCAAGTGCAGCGAGGAAGAACCTCTGAGTCAAAGAAGGAACCTTACATTTCTAATCTACAAAGCAGCTGAAACGACTCACTTTGAGGGAAGGCTGCAGTTGAGATGGTTCTGTGACTGATGGCTCAGGGATAACTCTGGCTCTGACCTACTGCAACGTGACCTTTGGCAGGTTACTTTGCCACAGAGACACACTCCTGCCACTGGTGCACATCACCTCGTTAGGTGCCTGCAGTCCCTGATCAAGAGCCTCTCCCCAGCTTTCCTGGAGCCCCCTTCAGTCCTGGGAGGCTGCTCTAAGGTCTCCCTGAAGCCTTCTTTTCTCCAGGCTGAACAACTCCATCTCTCCCAGCCTGTCCTGTACAGGAGGTGCTCCAGCCCTCGGATCATCTCTGTGGCCTCCTCTGGACTTGCTCCAACAGCTCTAGGTCCTTCCTGTGCTGAGGACTCCAGAACTGAACAGGGCTCCAGGAGGGCCCTGACAAGAGCAGAGTTGAGGGGAAACCCCCTCCCTTGCCCTGCTAGCCGCCCTTCTTTTGCAGCATCCCAGGATACAGTTGTCTCTCTGGGCTGCCAGCAGTGAGCACAGGAAGCAAGCATTGAGTCTCCTTAGGAGGAACAGGCACCCTTAGCCTGAAAGCAAGCGAGCACATCTTCACTCACGTGGCACAAAGAAAGGCTGTGTCTACGTGTCTTTGTAATGCCTCTGGACATTACATCTGCCTTTATCTTCCCACCACGATTCCGCTGTTCGACCCTGGACCCAGCCAAAAGCACAAGGCATGTTAGGTGCAAACTGATATTCTCAGTCCTGCTGCTGCAATACCCAGTGATCCACAACTGCCTTGGGGTCACACAGCCTGCCTGGGGACGCCTGTCACCAAACAGGGTGAGACTCACGGATGGCCTTCAAAATGAGACACAGCCTGCGTGGGGTCAATACACAGCACTCATTGTTATGCCTTCCTTCTAAAGAGATGGTTTCTCCAGCTGGATAGCAAAACTTCAGTCAAATACCGTGTAAAGATGAAATGCTTTAAAAAAAATCACCGTGGCTAAAGAGAAGAGAGCAAAGAGCTGAACTGATCGCTGTTCCTTGGCATCACCCGTAAACGAAATTGCAGCAGGTGTGCTGAAATGAAAATGTGCAGCAGTGCCTTGGATCAGGGCTTGCCAATCATTTAACAGATTTCTTACCCCCCAAAATGGTATCAAAAAGTCTGAACCTTTCCTAGATAAGAACACAAACGAATCTCACAGAAACAAGCTATTAAACCCACTTAATATTGTGTGTCAATATTTTTACATTATCTTAGTGCCAAAAATAAGAAAAATTAGCAAGTGTCCAAATGAAAACTATAGAAATACTTATAATGTTCAGGAAATAAAAGCAATGTGCCCTGACAGGTCAGACAACCGCCTGAGTAGTATCCTAGACTCACAGAATTACACAAGTTGGAAGGGACCCAAAAGGACCATCGAGTCCAACTCCTGTCCCTGCACAGGACACTCCCAACATTCACATTGTGTGACTGAGGGCATTGTCCAGATGTTCTGGAATGCTGGCAAAGTGGGTGCTGGGACTGCTTCCCTGGGGAGCTGTTCCAGTGCTCCACCACCCACTGGGGGAAGAACCTCTTCAGATACCCAGTCCAACCCTGCCCTGGCACATCTTCCTACTGTCACCTCGAGCCCTGTCATAGGTCAGAGAAGAGCTCAGCACCCTTTTCACCTCCCTCCCTTGTGAGAAGGCAGCAAACAGCTACGTTGCTAAACATTTAATAAACCTTCTTCAATAATGACAAGAGGAAGGCCTTGTGGTTAGGACACCTCGTGAAGTTTCAGTTCACTGTGTTGTTCCATCACAGCCTCCAAGTGTGGCTGTGGTCACACCACTCACCTTCCATGACTCCGTGCACACTCTTGGTCTGGCTGTTCTAACGGGGCAGCTGCCATGTTTCCTCTGCACATGGCACAGCAGATCCTGATGTTGGTGAGGTCTCCACATCTGGGCTGTAATGCAGAAAATAACAAATAAAATGAGGGAGTCACTTTTTTCAGAATTACAGGAGAATTCAGTCAAAGCATTAATCAATTGAATTTCCAGCACCAGGCTGGTAAATGTTCTACACTTCTTTTAGAACGAGTCTACCTTATGAAAATAATAAATCCTATATTTTCATGGGTTTTTTTTTTTCCCCTTTCCACCACGTGCTTAGAGATTTCTTATTGTGCGTTTTCACCAAGCGCCACGCTAAACGTTGAGCCCTTTCTTCAGGTGGTAGCTAAAAGGGAAGGAAATAATGATGTCTCCTAATGACAGCTGTTGGAAGGATTCATGGGAATAAGGAAGCTTTCCGGAACACCCAGCACACAGAACGTTTGACCCAGTTGTCATCAGTTCTGCCTGGCCCAGCCACCACCTCGAACACTGGAAGAAGACTCCTGTGCTGGTTGATGCAGAGGCAGAGTGGGACGGGCAGCAGGAGACAGAGCAGGGCAGCTGCAAATGAAAATCACCCTGGGGAGGGTTACAACTAGATAAAGTTTTCGACAATAAGATTCCAGAGACTGCTGACTGGAGAAAAGCTCAATATTTTAGTCTCAGTACAAATTTGCTTCAATCTTCTACAACTCCCATGCAGCAGCATCCACAGCTGCATGCTGTAAACAACAAACAAATCTATTTCCATCAGCCCTGCTGATGCTATGAGAAAAGTGCCTGAGCATAAGACATGCACAGATGTAGAGTCTCACCTGAGCCTGGTGCTGCCCTCCATTTGGCCCCTCTAACTTAATATCGTTGTTACAAAGCTATTGGTCTCCTGGTAGCGAGCTGGCTCAATGCAGAGCCTCTTCTTCCAGCTAATCTGACAACTCCGATCCAAGAAGCATCAAGGGCCCAATTAAGAAGACACATCTTATCAAGGAGCTTATTTTGCATAACAGAATACAAATGACGAATAAAAATTTAATGTTTAATAACTTAGTACAAAGAGGGCTGTTGATATAGAATGCCTGGAATTTTTATGGCGGCTGTCAGACTTGTGATAAAACTGTTATATAGGAACACTTGGCAAAAAACAGCGTAGAATTTTTCAGTAATGGTGTGTGCATGATATTGCATTAATTCTTGATAGGAAAGTAACTGTAAGCCTGGGAATCAGCCAGTTTGATTTTCACTGTAAGATGATGTTGGGTTTTTTTTTTTTTTGAAGGACATCTAAATACATTTTAATGAAGAGTTAGCTGAAAGGATGCTTGGTACTTCATAAACACGTTTGTGTGGCTGCTGAAGTCCAGAAATTATAGGCAAATCACTGCAGTCCCTCTGGGTTCAGAATAACTTTGTCAGATTCAGTGATGTGGCTGCGGTTCGCTGGTAACCATCGCTAACGGGTGGGAGGGAGCTTGGAGGGTGAGGTTATCTGAGAGGCTTTGCCCTTGCTGGATGGGGGCATTTCTTCAATTTACTTCCACCGTACGGAGCAGTTGCGTTCGGACGCAGCTCCTTTCTGGCTCTGAAGATCATCAGCTGGAGGAAAGCTGGACTGGCCTTTGTTCTTACGATCACAATGTAAACAGTCGAAATCCCTCACGCTAATAAAAATAAATATTTCTATGCTTTAAGTTCCAAACAGCAGGTGTGCATTGTGTTATCAAATACTTATTGCCACCTCTGTAACCAACATGTTCTCTTAATATGTCAATACCAATCAGGAAAAGAGATGTTCAGATTCTCCTTTAGCCATTTTCACAAAGCTGATGCTCTTGCACAGGTTTGAAACGCTCACACCGTGTTCTGATGAATTCGCCCGGTACCTTAAGCCTTTTTGTAATAAAAAAAAGAAATCTAAATATCTAAGTGTAGAAATTAAGTCATCTTTACCAGTACAGTTAAAATAAAGTATCCATTAAATAATACTAAACTAATGCTGGATTAGAGTGGAACTCTTTCAGAAGTACATATCAAATCTATATGAATACCAAATGAATTTCTTATTCATTCGATTCTATTGTATTAGTGTTATTGCAATGAATATGAAATGAATTCCTAATGACTGGATATTTAAAATAAAGTGTTACCCCTTTACAATCATCATCAAACTTTAAGGACAAATTGAGATAAAGAAAAATTATGTACTGGTGGGGAAAAACAGGTTGAAAATATTGAAAGGTATAATTTATCTGATGATGCTAATATTCAGATACAGCCTTATATTAGAATTAATACTACAGGAGTGGACCCTTATACAGAGGATTTGTTGCAGAAATAAAATCTATCAGTAACAGTTTCATTGTTCCATCATTATGAACTCATTTGGTATTCACTGTAATAGCACTGATCGTAATGAATTTGTTTGATATTCATGTGGCTCTCACATGCATTAACATAGGCTTTCTGTTGTAATTCAACATCCAACAAGCATTAGTTAATGCAGACTTTGGATTAGGCGTGGGTCGGTATTCTGCAACCAGAGCTTCTTTCTAGTTTATAAGCAGTTAACAGATGTTTTTATCTGTCTAATTCCTGGCTCTTTTTTTCCCTTTGATACATTATTTTTAAGCTGGAAAGCCTCCTAAAAGATCCCACACTGCCTTTTCATAGGAACATAGGTGAGTGCCATCTTACAGCTGGGGCGACAAGCCAGAAAGGCAGGACTGTACCAGCCAGGCACATTACCTCATTATCCCCTTGGCAATAGTGGCTCTGGCACAGCCTGGAGCTGGCAGGGCGCTACGGGGGCGAGAAATCCTGGCTCCTGCCATTAAAGGGATTTGGCTGCTTTAGGTCCGGAAATGCCAGTGCTTCCCCAGGATTGGGTAATATTTATTTGGCAAAATGAACTCTTGCCCTCACGGTGTCATCCTCGGAGGAAACAGCTCCGTGGTGAAAAGCAGGGAAGTTTTCCTACTGGAGGGAACCGGGCCAGGTTCTCAGCAGGTTTGACTCGCGCGGAGCCTTTCGGGCATTCCTCAGCCAACACTCGGCTAACACAGGCTCTGGGGTGAGCCAGCCTCACCCAGGGTGTCAGACACCACTTGCCCGTTGTGCCTCATGATAATTATTCCCATTAGATCTTCCAAAGATTACAGGTGAGCGATGGGTGAACTGCAGTGACTGTTAACAAGAACCTTGGCGATCTTTACGCATACGCGTTCAAAACACCAGGGGCCGCAGGCTCAGACAATACACATGGTTTAGATCATGTCATCAATTCGACTGCAGTAATTGGCAACACGAAATTACAGAGCCAGGTGATCTGCTGATGCCATCAGCAACGCTGCCGCAACCCAAAGCGTTCTCAAAATACCATCCCTGTTTCAAAACTTACAGAGTAAGTTTTCTGTTTTCCAGATTGCTTTACACAAAGAATTTCTCCCACCCTTCTCCCCAGCCTCCAACTACAAGGCTGGGTTTCAGCCCTCCGTTAGGCATAGAATCATCTGGTTGGAGAAGACCTCTGAGATCATCGAGTCCAACCACACCCTTCTCCTTGGGAGGGTGGAAGTGTGAGGAGGAGAGGACAACTCCAGCACAGACCCACTGACTCACAGAAACCTGGCAGGAGAGACAGATACCCTCCTCAGAAATATCCTGTAAGGCTGACCTTGTGACTCAGGGAAGCAGAGGTGGGTCTGCAACAGGTTCCTCACCCATTTCTCCTTCGTAGAAAGACCTCAACAGAACTCGCTGCCGTCCAATGCAGAGATGGAGCTGCTGTTTGGGATGGTTGTATCAGATGCCCCAAAATGGGCAGGAGTGAAATTAGGAAAATATGTGCATTAAATGCATGAGGGATGCTCAGTGCCTCTGAGGAACCTCTATGAGAAGGTAGAGAACTGAAGCTCACCCCAGGAGGAGAACAGGATGGGTCACAGGGAAAAAGTAGGAGCAGCCTTCTAGCAGGTGAGAAAGACTGAAAAAAAAAAAAGATCTGTCCTGGGTGCGTTACTGGAGACAATCTCCAGCCTTGCAACATCAAGAAGTTGAGGTCTTGTTCCAGCAGCGCCCACCACACTGGTCATGGCTGTGAGGGGGGCTCCTTCCTTACCATTTATCTTCCCTTTTGACTTGCAGGCAGGACAAAATTTGTCAGAGCTCTTGGAGGCCCCAATACGTGTAAACACTGTTTAATTAATTTGATTAATGATATAATTACACCACTGTGCTTGAGGGTTTAAGGGAATTCCATTCCCACTGGTTCTCCCTGAAAGGGATTTCAGGAAAAATTTTGTCCAGTGCGTGAGATGAGTCTGCAAACGATGTCCCAACTCACATCTCACCTCTACCTGTAGACTCATTCACTGTTTGAGCACAGACATTTAGGTGCATAATTATTCCTCTTTTCCCTATAAATGCTCGTTTACATAGACAAATTTGAGGATCAAGTGAACTAGAAAACGCACTTCTCTGGGAGTTTTTATACCAAGGTTGTGTTTAGGGCAGAGAACTCTTTTGCAGGACTATGGAAAACATGCATTTGTTTTATTTGCCTCACTGAAAAATTACCTGGTTTAGATCTTGCTGAGCTAAGACTAAGGAAAACCATTTTTTCCTGAGCTTCGAAGGAAAACATATTTTCTATTTTCTCAGTAAAAAGTATGTTTATAACTAGGTGATAGATGTGAATTAATGCCTTGTGGTACAGAAGCGCAGAGGAAGGACGTAAGTAACCAGCTGCTCGCCATGTTTCATGATGAAGTACAAAGTTTGGCTGCATTTAATGGAGAAAATAGTGGGGAGTGTTGCCTGGCCACTGCCAGGTACCTGTGACAAGGTGCTTGCATCACTTCCCAGTTCAACTAAAGCAAAGGTATGTCACTGCTGTGTGTGCCATAGCACCTGGGCACAATAGAATGAATTCATGGACTGCGCACCCATAAATCTTCATTTCCTAGTTTTGTGGGTTTGTCAGGCCTTTAAAGTTATTTAACACGCTTTTTGCAGTGATAGATAGGTACTGGGAGTGTTATAAATACCAACTTGTGTCTGAAAGTTAGGCTGTGAAGCTATCACCCAGGCTTATGGTGTCTGAGATTTTATATCCACCTAACAAGTCACTTTCATGGGTCGGGACATCATCTGGAGTCTATGAATGTGTAAGAACCAACAGTGACTGTATATATCTTAGGTGCTCTTTGATTCATATATATAACATTTCTTTTAGAAAAAAGCACACTAAGAGTGTTCCTCACTCTAGTTGTAAAAATAAAGACCATAGACCTTGCTTGTGCCTGGCCTATCAGGAATTCATAATGAAAATGAATGTTCATTTTTACTTTAAAAGTGTCTCCAGCTAAATGATACTGACGCTTTCAATTTTTAACATCATAATCAATAAAGGCTGCTTATGCACACTTTGCAAAACCATCAGTTTAGAAGTTGGAAAAAAAAAATCTGCATATGGCTGCAGCTTGCTGACTGCAAAGCTCAAGCACTAAATCTTCTGAGTTAAAGTTTTACTGGTGTGTTATGAGTAAAAATGCCTTGTCAGCCATCTGCCAGTTTTTCTCCTAACATCCATATTTTCAACCCTTGCTAAACATTGGGAGCGTTTGGCCACAAGAGGCCAGCTCTACAATTAAACAGCCGAGTTGTGCAGCAGAAGCAAGGGCATGTCAAAATAGAACTGTCTGTTATTAATTTTAAAAGTCCATAAAGGAAAGCTATGACCCTGTCAGGGTGATGGACTGGCAGTTAAACGTATTATAAACTGTTAACTCTCTGAGACACAAAGGAAAAGGAAAAGAAAAACAATGCAGCAGTGTCAAAAGCTTCAATAAATGCTAATCATGGCAGATTAATCAGCCTCTAATTCCACTGATCCAAAAAGGTTAGAGAGTCAATTGTGTAAAATTAGCTCTTTCTCATGTGTCCCTTTGCATTTGGAGAATCTGTCTGTTCATTTGCATCTTTTGCCAATGTTTACGAAGAATTCAGTTCATTAGCTCTTAAACATAAAACCAGACACTGGAAGGGGGATTCATTGCCTTTTCCTGCTTAAAGTAGTACTTAAAGCAAATAGCATTGCTGCAGTGTACATTTAGAGATCCTACCAAGCAGCATTAATTACTGCACGTCTCGTTTCCAGGCACCTTCTTTTCATAGGGAAGTTTTCACGTGAAGTGTTCTATTTAGTGCTTTTTCTGGTGGGTTAAGAAGATGCTTAATCATAAGATTGAAATGAGACCAACAGCAAACCGGAGCTGCTACACCTTAGTAGAAGACGCGCTAGAAAGAGCTCCCAGGAGCCTGTGCTTTGGGAAATGCCTGCTTTAACCACGTCTGAAAACCCTGCAGCTTGCCAAAGAGAATGGCAGTTCAAATGGATGACTATGCAGAACAGAAGAAAGCCTGGGGAAGGACTGCTGAACGACACAAAAAGCAGGAGACGAGAGGAGGCGTTTGGAAGTGTTCGGAACTGAACCCAGGACCAGGCAGGACTCACCTGCTGTCCTGGCCACGCCAGCGTTCCGAAAGGATTCATTCATCATCTGATGGGATTCGACTGCTCCGAGGATTCGACTGCTCTGAGGATTCATGTGGTTATGACTCAGGTTACTCCGGGAGTGAAGAAATGCAGGATTGGAGACCCTGGCTTCATAACAAACCAGCAAGCTCTACCAGTCACAGCTTCCCCTTCCAGGAAACACGTGTGGTCAGCTGAGGGGAACCTCAAAGGAGCACATCCACACACATGCTCTCCTCATGCTTAGTTTGCCTGGACAGATGACACTGGGACGAAATTTGTGACCGATTTCTCATGTCCTTTAAGAAATAAAAATAATAGTCCTTCCCCATGCTAAACAGATCACATGATTTAACAGGACTATAGGAATTTTCCACCCATTTGCTCCCCTCTAGTCCCTGGCAGCACACTGAGATCGAGTGCCCTGCCAGAACCCTACCTGAAAGCCATCTTCCCAGGTAGAGATGGGAGGGTGGAGGAGATCTGTTCGTTTCCCAGCTGTTCTCCTTTCCGGGCTGGCCTTCCTGGGCAGATCAGGGCTCTCCTCTCAGAGAGGGTCTCCATGCATGAGGAAGAGAAGCAGCAAAATGCTTTTGCCACCACCTTTCTGTGGGGATTGGTCCCACAGAAATCCCACAGCAACTGAGGACCGACCCCCACATCCCTGCAGAAAGAGCCAGGCACGTCCCTTGGCTTGGTCCTCTCCAACACAAACACACAGCCATGTTCCTATATATTATTAAAAAGGTTCAAAGCAAAACACTCCCTCAGCAGATGCTGTGGGCAAGAGGATGAGGGAACAAAGAGGAGCCATATGTTTGCCCCATTCCTCCAAGAACTACTGAAGGGAGCTGAGCTGCACAAGGCAGGAGCCTCTGCAGAGGCTGGAGCTACGTGAGGTGCTTTGGGCATCACTGCCCGGTGCTGTCACAGAGGGCACAGCCACACCGAGCACCTCTCTCGCCTGGAATGGCAACACTTTGCCCAGGCTCACAAAAAACATAGTTGCAGGGCCTAACCCCCTTCTCTGGATTGAGGCCATCAGGATCATAGAATCATAGAATCATGGAATGGTTTGGGTTGGAAGGGACCTCAATGCCCATCCAGTTTCACCCCCCTGCCATGTGCAGGGACACCTCCCACTGGATCAGGAGGCTCCAAGCCCCATCCAGCCTGGCCTTGAACACCTCCAGGGATGGGGCAGCCATCCTTTCTCTGGGCAACCTGAGCCAGGGCCTCCCCATTTCATTGTGAAGAGTTTCTTTCTAATGCCTAATCTAAATCGTCCCCCTTCCAATTTAAAGCCGTTCCCCCTCATCCTATCACTCCAGGTCCTTCTAAAAAGTCCCTCCCCATCTTTCTTGTCAGCCCCCTTCAGGTACTGGGAGGCTGCTCTAAGGTGCCCCCAGATCTCTGGGCATTTATTCTGTGGAGAAATAGGTCAAAGTACCTGTATGAAGAACCACATCACCAAGGGCAGGAGGGAACTGCTTTCATTAAACACCCTGGTGTGTTTGAGGATAATCTGGTTATCTGCACACCATATTTCAGCATACATTGGAGTGTGCTTTTTGGTCACAGGCTCTTTATGGAGGCTTCATGTATTTGTTCCCTGTTAGTTCCAAGTTGGAAATCCCACATTTTCTCAAGAAATACTCTTGATTTGAGGTAAGTTTTATTTCCGGACATACTCAGTCCAAAAACTGAAATTAGAACTTAGTGAGAGAGAGACCTTTACGGGAAGAGAAAATATATATGTTCTATATGTTCCCTAAAAGAAGAAGAGCACTGCATGGCTCTAATTTAAAAAAAAATGAGCCATGAGGAATCTAGTTTACAATATGAAAATATAATATGAAATTTAAAAGATAATTATGAGGCATTAAAACAGAAAAACACAAATTCTTTTAAAGGGAATGTAAAGTAAGTATATATGGCACAGTGCAAAGGCTGGACTGTCAGCAGTATTTCTTTGTGTATCTTTCGTATTGCAGTGAACGGTGCAACAGCAAGATTTGAATATTCTGAATCTGCCATCTCCCTCTTCTGTCAATCAGAGCCTTCCAATTCTGAACATGCCAGGATGAACTATGTTGACTTCTTTGGCACAAGAAAGTGAATCCAGTGAAATTCATATATTCAATGGTTTCATGAAAATGAGAAAAGTCTGTCTATTTGCTGGAACAGCTTTGGGCTAGTTTTGAATGGCTGCATTTCATCTCTGCACTTTCCCTCCCCACAACTGTTATGATGTGAAAAGTGCCCAAGGCCAGGGGCTTGTAGGCCCAAGTCCACTGAAATTAATTGTAATTGGGAAAAAAAGACCTTTTGCCTAAGCCAGTCACATTATACTTTTCCATCTGACCACTTCTTTGCCATTGATGGATATAGGTTACTCCACCAAATCATTTCTTTTTTTTGCAAGTGAAGCAAATTTAATGCTACCCAAAAATGTATCAGACAGCTTCTGGCACCTATTCCTGTCTCAGAGGCGCTCTAAATGCTCAGCTCAGGTGCACCTAAAGTTCTGCAGCACACAATTGTTCTTGTTTCTGCAAAGTTTTTGCTTTAACAATAGCAACAGGCAAGATTATGTCCTCCCCTTTTGAGTGAAGTAGGGCAGATATTTTCCTACTGGACTGGTATTTCTCCTCTTGCACTGCACTGTGACCGCGCACAGGTTGCAGAGGGCACAAGGCATTTGCAATTCCAGCCATTTTTCCCTGGCATTCAGCCATCTGAAGTCATCATGAGACCGACCAAAGAGTAGTGGAGTGACCAAAGAAAAGTGGATTAACCACTGCACAGTTAGATGGTTCACACTCTAAATCTAAGCTTCCCAATGGTTTCCTGATATCTGGGTTAACAAGGGCAGTACATGTCCTGTGAAGAACCAGAAAAGCTCAGCTCCACTTTTAAAAAGGACTAATTCTGAGCTCAGATTTGTTATAAAGGCCCCCCAACCTTCATCCTTCCTGTAAAGTAGATTATCCTGGTAACAGCAAGGCTTTGTTTTGATGATAAGCATACAGTTAAGAGAAACTTAAGTGGTGCAGCTGAGGATGGCAACGACTTGAAATTTCCAGTTTCAGTCACTGTCTTTTTGGGTCTCAAGATGATTTTTAAAGCCTTAAATCTGAAGTGGGGTCATGTCCAATCTATATCCGAACAGAGTATCTCCAAAAAATACTTGGGTACTGCAGGAAGTGGGGACAGTGATGCAAGAGGTCTGATGTTTCTCTTATGGGCCAACATGACCAAGCATGGTATGAAGGGAGGAACTGTAATGCTAACACAGTAAGCCTTCGGATAAGACGTAAACCAGAGTTCCTGGCTGTTTTCTCTGTGCATCAGCCTTCTGGCCACCTTCCACCTCCTCTCTGCCTACCTACGCTTTCAACTGCCTAGGACAGCGTTCATTTCCTGCCCCAAATCTTCTCATTCGCTATTAAAAGAGCAGCTGCACGTTAGTGGTGGGTGAAGAGCTCTTCTACCTCTCAAAGACTGTAATTAGACTTAGTTAATTAAAATTTATAAACACACTTTAAGCCCAGGAACATCTTCTAAGAGACAGAGATGCAGGGGAAACGAATGAACTGAACATTCCGAATGTCAGCCACTGGAAATGTTTTGTTAACCAGCCACTGGTTTGGATCTCCTTTACCATGTGCCTTGAGCTTCTGCTTAGAGTGAAAAGTGGTTGCAAGTTACTATTAAAATAGCAGCATTTGCGTCCAACTTGCATTGGCCAATGTGATGGCTCAAGGTCAGGATAATGACCCTCAGACCCCCGTCATGCCAACAGGGAACGGCCCAGCCCAAAGTGGCCACCACCCTTCCTTCACAGTATCACAGCATCATAAGGTTGGAAAGGACCTCTGAGATCATCAAGTCCAACCTATAACCCAACACTAACACCAACACCAAAACTAACACCAACCCATCATCTAAACCATGGCACTCAGTGCCTCATCCAGTCTCCCCTTAAACACCTCCAGGGTCGGCGACTCCACCCCCTCCCTGGGCAGTGCATTCCTTGTCCTGCTCTATCATGCATTCACAAGAATCTGAAAGAGGTCCAGATCTAAACCTGCATGCAGACTGCTGGACTCTGTTTCAAAACCAAACCATGCCTGGAAATCTCAGACTGTTTTGGATTTGGCAGTTAGGCCCACTCGAGTTTAAATTAGAGGCTTAATCTAAGATTTCCCAAGTTTCTCTCTCCTTGTCAAGAGCAAAATACTGCAAGAAGAGAAGAAAAACTCCCAGAAACCCTTCTCTCTGCACAGATCAGCAACAGCAAATCATAAGCAGGTCCTTTGAATGCTCAAGTATATGATTATATATTTCACTGTCAACTGAAACCACAGGAATAGGAAAATATTGCTGTGAAAATACTGCCTGTAATGAGAGGACTTGGTTGTCACATTTGGTAAGACATAATTTATCTTTTACCTGCTATTAGTGAATAATATCACTTTGCCACTCACTGTAGTGTATTTACCTTAGAAATCCACACACACAACGCTCCTTGATATTAAATCCTAGGTAAAGAAAGCTATCTTTTCAGGGTGTCACAAGCTTCCAATAATACACAGAATCTTCTCCAAGTCCCTCTGGCTTTACTTTCCTCAAATCTGCAAAATTCTCAGGAAAACACTGCTACCTGATCACATCCCAATGAAGCAATTGACTTACACAAGCAAAACACCTCGTTCATCTTTCTTCTGTTGTTTCGTTCCCTTCCCACCTTTCTGCAAAGGATATTTCTTTGTCTGGGTTATTTGTCCCCTAGCCAGAAGGTGCTGCTTTATAAAAACGGTGGTGTTTTCACATCAGACTCAGTGCTGGATGATTTTTTCCTTTGTCTGCAGCCATAACATCCTCTTCTTCACACAGAAATAAAAAAAACCACGAAGGGTTTGGTTTATGGGATGCATTTCCTGTAACATTTAATAATGACATGTAAAACACTGACATGTACGGCTGTCTACTTGCAAATCTCTGTTTTCTGTTTAAATTAGACTATTTAAGTCACCTGAATAACCTGCTTTATACATCTGAACAACAGAACGAAACAACTCATCCTGACTGGATGAATATCCTCTGGCGAACTTAAGACAGGAGGACCCGATTCTGCTCTACGTTTCACTAACGTCAGTCTCCAATAACACATCTTTATTTACCAACAGCACAAAATGAGGCATGAATCACTCCTCTAAACTGACTAAACAGAGATGTTCACAAATGCCCTCCCAGTGAGCCATATTTCATGGTTTTTTTTCTCAGGGACAGTCTCTCCCTGCTCACCAGCAGCAGGCTGAGCCGCCTTTCCCAGCATTCCCTCCCATCCACAGCCAGAAAACATCACTGCAGCAATTGCAGCAATAGTTTTCCTGGGAAAGGAACATCTGAGAAGTATTTAACGTATTTCTAACTGTCTTCCAGTGCAGTTTAGCAGCTGGAAGTCAGGTACAGAGCCAGAGCAAAGGGTTTATCTTATGTTATTGCACTTCAGGTCTTTTTCCACTGACTCTGAGTGGGAAAATCGCGTTCCCATGAATGCCCAGGTATCCTCTTGTAACCAGGACACACAGAACAGTGTCCTGCCCAGCAAGCTCCTTGATATTGACTTATGATTTATTTAAACAGGACTAATTGCATTTTCCATGCTTTAAAAGCCATAGACAACTGGAAGTCGACAAATACTTGACAAGCCTGTTTTGGGTAAGTCCTGGTTAAGTCTCCCTTCCTGTCAGCTGGGGAGGATGTTTGAATTACCTGATTGGAAAATAAAGGCATTAAAAAAAAAAATGGTACTTTTCCTTTCCTCTATTTCTTTTAGAAACAAAACAAAACAAGGAAACCTGAACATCTGAAAATCTACAGATTTCTTTTTGTAAAACAAATAATAAAAATGAAGCTTTTTATCTCTGTGAAGATGATTACCAAAAATCTCCAACAATGTGGTGCAGTTATGCATTTGCTGGAAACCTGCGTTCCTATTATAAAGCTCTTCTCACAGAAGCCTTTAAATTAAAATTATTTTTGAAGCCTAGCCTAGAACATCAAAACCAAATCAGAGTTCAAGCACACAGTGTGATTCCCACTGGGGAAAGGGACTCATTTACAGTTGCTGGGAGATTTCTGTGACAGTAGGAAAGACATTTATTTTCATAGGTGAAGAGAGGTCCAATTCCAAAGCAGGGCCTGTTTGTACCTGGCTGTGGGATACTCATTGGAGGATTATTGATCTTCACTGACATTAAGTCAAACATTATTTTTGTTTTCACAGCTTTCTGATTCCCAGTGGAGTCTCAGCTCTGCTCTGAAGGGTGTCCTGTTGGGGATTTGTTTGAGCAGGTTGGCCCACACCTGCGATGCCCTGAGCACCGCAGCGACGTGGCTGCTGCGGGACGGGGCTCCCAGCACCCCAAGTGACCCACAGGATCAAAGGCTTCCTCTCCATTTCAGCTAAGGAGCCAAAACAATGATCTTAAACCAGTGCAGGAGAAATGGCCCAGCAGTTTAGGGCCACGCTTCAGATTCCTTTTCAAGTATTGTGATTAACAAATAATGGCAAGGTGCCCATTTGGAAAGGTAGCACATTAATATATGTTGAATAGCTAAGAGCTTTGTGATTGCTGATATTGTTGATGTTATTATTATTACATTTTCTCCTAAGCTTTTTATTAGCTCAGTGATAATTTAAAAAAAAAAAATAGACTTTGATTCCTTTAATACCTCTTTCAAAAAAACCACCAAAATCTGGCTAATACTTAGCAATTCCCCAGTTTCCCCCAAATACATACTGAAACTATAAAGTGTTTCTAAATACCCTGAGAATTCTCTAAATAGATTTTGTAAGATTCCCTCAACCTTTTGCTAACCACCAAGCCCTTATTATCTAAAGAGGCTTCCAGGGAGGTGTTTGTAGGTAATTACCCAAGAATTAATCATAGGATTAACATAAAAGGCAAAATATAATAAATAATCAAGTTCTTCCACATGCAAATCATTGTGAGGTATGTTACCAATTTTCAGAGAGGGGCCACTGTCAGACTTGCAATTCCATCTACCCAATTAGCAGCTTTTGCTGCATTATAAATCTGTCACTGCTTTCTTTGCACCAAACAGCTGCTTATGCAAGAAACTGTGTGAAACTCCATTAAAAACCACAGGTCTGTACAAGGGAGGGGGGGGGTAGGTAAAATATATTCCAAATAAAGCTGCGTTGGTTCTGCTTGGCCTGGAAGGCTGTGGCCAAGAAGCAGTTAAAATTATTAGGAAGGGAATTCCATCATGCTGTTAATGTCCTGCAATTCAGCTGTGACTGTGCTCTGTTCACTTGGTTTTCCTCTTCAAGTGCTGCTCTGTTTTTAAAGCTGCTTTGAAGGAATGCTCTCCAGTGGACTGCTGCCTGTCACTGCTCCCTGTCATGTGTCCGATAATTAAAATCTGACTGATTTACTGACTGGCATCAACCATCTCAGCTCAAGAGTTAGAAGATGTTCATCCTTCCCAAGGCTAAATTTACTTGGTGAAAAGGGGCCGCTTGCTTCCAGCCTGAGCTGTCATTCAGCTGCCGTGGAAACCATAAAGATAGCTAACAGAGCCCCAGCCAGCAGTCTTTAGTTTATTTTATTCTAATATTTATTGCCACCCAGAAAATGAACATAATACAGACAAGTTAGTGAGAGCACTGCACTAGTGATTTGTGAGGCTGGTGTGGAGTGAGAGCAAAACAGTCCTGCAGCATTAAAATAAAATAGAACAGTGGTGTTTCCCAAAAGTATGGCAGGGCTGTAGCTGTGTTTATTTTAACCCTAATGGGGTGCAATTTATTATTACATTTTAAGTAGATGCTCTCTTGAAGAAGGGTGGTTTGGGGTTGGTTTTTTATTTCCTTTTTTTCCTAAGTGCACACTGCTCAGGAAGTACAAAAAAAGAGGAAAGGAAAGGAAAATCATGTCATCCTGTGTGAATGATCTAACAGTATTAATGGAGCCTCCAGGATCTATTGAAAGCAGCAACCTCAATAGCTCAGGGTCATGATATCAGTACTTGTGATGGAACAAGCTATTTACAAAAGATTTAAACTCTGGGGAAGATGCCTCCTCCAGGCTTTCTACCTTATTCTCCTTAGCCTTTAGGGTCACATCCTGCTCAGCTGCCTCCTCCTGGTTTCTCTGTTGTCTCAGGTTAGATGTGACAGTTGCCAGCTCTGACCCTCCTCACCGTGGTGTCACCCCAGCCCAGAGACCAGCAGAGCAGGGCTGGCCCCCCATTTCCAACCTGGATTTGTTTTTTTAGTGCACTGCTCTCATTTTTTCTGTTCCCTCAGCTACAGTATTTGTCATTTTCTCCACATAAATAAAGCAAACTTTAAATATATACTGTCTGGTGAGAAACTCAAATACCTTTCCAGTATGAACAAGATTAATCACACATAATATTTACAGTACTAAACAAAACAATTATAACATCATATATACTCACTCAAACAAACACACTGACAGTTCTTTTTGAAAACATACGGTAGAAATCAAATGGAAATCCATATCAGACTAAAGGAACTTATCTTCAATTTGTATTCCTCTTGGGCCATTTTTGAGACCAAAATTCAGATGCAAACGCCTTCTCCAGAAGTCATCAATGCCTGATTTACCACTGGTTTCTGCTGTGGTGATGCAGCTGGAGGGACAAACAGAGCACCAGAAGGAAAGGCGAGTAAAACTACAGACAGGCATCAAAGGAAAGCCAGGTTTGCTCACTTACCTCCACAGCCCTTGGGGATTTTGCTCCTGCAATTATCATAAACACACAAAGAGACAAAGTCCTGCGTGTGTGCTGACACAGGCCCTGTTTTTGAAAACACGGACCGTGCTCTGGCTTTTAGATGGCTCACGGCACGTCGAGGATAAAGTGGGGATTTGAGTCTTGTCTGCCAAAGAGTTAACAAGCTGCGGGCTCAGCCTTGCAAATAATTTCTTACTCAAGCCTTACTCACACAAGAAGTCCTGTTGAGCTCGGTGGCTCCGCTCACATCCTCGAGATCCATGCCAAAAGTGCCTGCAGGGTCAGGTTCATGAAGCCAGGCACCAAACCACGGCCAAAAGGTCCCCTCAGAGAGTCTGTATAAAACAATGCTCTTAATGATACAGGAGCCCAATCAGATGCTCTAGATAAACTAAACCACTGTTGATTAAGATCATAATATAGTGTCTTCTACCAGAACGTGCAGAACAGTCTCAGAAGTGATCCTGTGCTGGGGTGTAGGTGGGGAAGGAGAACACCTCAGTGCTCAGTGCCTGCCTACGGAGAAGAGTCGGAGCACAAACACCGTGCTGACGCTTCCCTGGCCACCGTGTTCCCATCAGCCTTAGACCTGGTGTGCTGCAACAGCCTGTAAAGGGAATTCAAAATTATCCATAACCAACAACTTCATCATTCACTCTCAAAAGTATTTCATCTTCCCTTGTCTCCTTGCCTTCAGGATTTTCTCTCAATGTGATATTTCTTAATCGGAACTTATTTTTCACAGGTCATCAATTTGATTTCTCAGTGTCTTAATGCTTGGTATTCTCATTTGGAACAGCAATCAGTTGTGCCCATCGATTTTTAGCACCTTATATTCAATTTTCATGCAGCTGTTTACAGCATGGAGTGAAAAACTTTCTGACAAAGGGAAGTTTAACTGCAAATCTCATGTATATTTTTTAAAGAAACAATTGTTAATAAAAGGAAAATACGTATAAAAATATGAAACTTAAGAAGCCACAAAAATAACAGAACTATGGGGACATCCAAGAACAGTGAAACCATCCGCGATCCTGGAGCACCCACAGTTTGTCCCACTTAGTTCAGAGATCACAGCAGACTCTGAACACAAGCTGGGGTTAAATCACTCTTATTTTAGCAAGTATAATCATAAGTATTTGGACATGAATTTCTGTAGCTTTTCCAGACACATTTGTGGTCCTTATGGCCTGCTGTGGGAGTGAATTTCAGAGGCTGGGGACATGCTGGGTGAAGAAATATATCCTCTCATTTGTTCTAAATGGACCTGCCATTAATTTCAGTGAACCACAGGTTGTTGCTATACTAGGACTTCATATGAAAGGATAGAACTGGTCAGTTTTCACTACATACTCACAGTATTGAATACCTCAATCAAGTTTCTTCGCATTTTTCTTCCTTCCAAATACTCTTTTTCCTGAAATCAGTAATGCAGGAGATGAAGACTGGTTTCTAGTATGATTAATGCTGAGCAAAACTTTCAACTCAAAACTAGAAAAAGATCTCCTGGTTTTGATATAATGCTTCTCTCCCTTTTTTCTCTCACTCCCTTTCTCCCCTTCTCTTGCTCTGGGGATGCACAAACAGCCCCACTCCAGCTCTGGATCCCTCACTCTGTGTTCCTAAAACACCATCTCCACGTTCAAGCGATTCCAGGAATTGCTGCTCTCTACCTTTTCACCTCTAAGTACCCTCTGAAAAGGAAAAGCTTTTTCAGTCTCGCAAAATATTTGGCAAGTTGGATGACCCCATTCATAACTTCAGCGTCATTTTGATTGGGGGAATGAGGGGAGATGACAAAATTTTTCAGCAAACACAGAAAGTGATGCTCTTTCAGTCAACAGGGCCTTCAAGGCACTTTTTGCAACTTCACCTGAGTTTATGACAAACCAGGAGAAGAAAATTGGCTTCACTTCTACTTCAGTATAAGGTCCAACTATGCCTTAATATCAACAAAGTTGGGAAATTACTTGGACTTTATGGGAGGAGAGCAAGAAAACGCCTTCCTGGCAAAGCCATCGTGGAGCCTGGAGACACAGAGGGCCCAGTTATGGACATCAGGACGCACTGATGATCCAGAACGCTTGAAGACAGGAGCAAACTCCCTCACTTCATCACAAAGCCCAGAAATCAGAGGTTTTGCAAAATCTTTTTGAAACTTGTAAGATTTTCCATGATGTGGCAGATAAGGCACGGACCCCAATGCAGGTTTAAAATGAAGTCCAAATCTGAATCGTTTATTTGTAACACAAATTGCCCTTTTATAGCAATCTTTTTGCAAAGTCATTGTCCGCGTGCCAATTTAACATCAGTGATTGGGTTAAAACACTTGTACAGGTGCCTGTTTCTTAATTGGTAGCACAAATTCTGTTTTTCTTTACCCAATCCCTCCTGATAAACTCCTTGGGACTTTCCACTACCTCAAGGTTAGCCAGTTCTCAGCTCATTATCAAATTCTGTCAAGGCCTCTGTGTTATTCTCTGTGTTACTTCCCAGGCTTTAACCCTACATCATGGGATTTGAAATGCAAGTTAGCAAGCTTTGGAAGATGGGAAATGTGGCAAAGCTGTCTCCTTACTAAACCTACGGGAATGCAAAGAGGAAACATTGCCCTCCTGCTGTTTCACAGCTGCTGCCACCAGGCCTGGCTCTACACACCCATGGCCAGGCCAACACACCCTTGAGGCAGCCTTCATCTTGGGTGTACTCAGAGGCAGAGGGCTTCATTCTGACTGTACCTTAAATCTTTCTCCTTTACAGCTGCATAAAACAAATTAATAGAATTAGAAACTGTGATGAGGCAATAATAAATAAAAATCAATATCAGAAGGCAGGATTTTCAAAGTTATTTAAATGCCTGATTTGAGCAAAGTGTCTCAACAGTTTTAAAATGTGACCTATAATGTGTTTTACCCCAAAGGATATAAGCAGGATATTGAAGATTATTCATATATAGGAAATATTCAATTCATCATCCAAATGCACCCAGTTCTGCAGTGAAATATAGCAGATACTTAACAGCGCCCGGCAATTTGATACGCATTGAAGGTGGGGTGTGGAGAAAAAATAGAACAGTATCCAGATGAAATTGCAGATGTCAGGAATGGAATTCACCAACTGGGAGGAGACGAGCGAAAAAGGGAGATTACTATTTTTATGTAAAATAAATCAGTCTGCTAATCGGGCTGGGATTTTGCTGCTGGGAGTTAAGGAGGGCAAGAGGAGAACTGTAATTTTTAGAGCTGCCACTTTAAACTACAGCCCCTCTTGCTTCAACACTGCTTTGATGTAGCATCAGAGAGGCAGCATCTTGAAGTGCTGTAATGTCAAGGCTCAAACAGGCATATTTTAAAGTAACAGGAAGTAAATTAAGCCAATTAAACCATCTTAATGCTTTGACTTTTTTAGAGTGCTTGCTTACCAAGCAGATTTTTTCTCAGTGTCCACAGCAACGATCATTACCTGCATTTTTGGAAGCAATTATTTCCCAGTTTTATAGGCTCACACCTAGAACTTCGGGTTATCCCTTTGCTCTCCAGCAGAGAGTTTGCACATATAACATGGAGTCCAGCAGTCCTCACAACATTGTCGGCACCTCCTGGTAACTGGAGAGAGACAGAGCAATGTAAAAAATGCTTTGATGACCTATGAAAGGATTTATGCCTGAAGAGGAGGAGCCACTCCTAAGACTTTACAGCTCCCAGGTGCCAGTGCTGCCTGCCCAGGAAAAGGTACCCAGTCTTCCCACGCCCAGCAGCAGCTTGGTGCTGGGTGCTCCACTGGGGCTGCTCTGAGCCCACCAGGGAACAAGGTACAAGTCCTTTCCCCTTCGGTATGGGGCCATCAGAGCCCCTCTGTCTCCAAACTTCCTTCCCTCCAATTTTGAATCCACTGGCTGATTTCCAGCCTGGAGACCAGAATGACCCCAGCGTTCCAACATCCCTACATCTCAGAAATAAAAGCCTGCTTCTGCTAGAGGCATTTGTCTGAAGCAAAGGCTCATCAGGTAAGAGCTATGTTGGGAAGAAATGCCAGGATGTGGTGGGAGCAACCCCGGAATGTGGAGGAAGCAGAACGTGGACCAGTCTGCCCCTCCGCACCACCCCAGCCAGGGCAAACCCAGGTAATTCCGAAGTCCTTTAAGGCTTTTCACATTACTAAAAGAGCAAGTCTTACACCTTAAGTTTGGCAAAGAGTCTTACTTCCTTTAACCTTCATGTTATTCATTCTTCTCACCTTCTCTCAGCACTTGTCGAGCCCTCGCATGGCGAGACTTTAGTGCTGGCTGGAAGCTAAGCTTCACGTACACTGAGATCTTTACTAAAACCCAGTGTAGGTCACCACACAGCTCATTAAATAAAGAGACTCGCTCTGCATGTCAATTAAGAGATTAAGTTATGGAATAAAGCAAAGGGAGAACTAAAATTTAAGATCCCTTTGTATTTTCAGGCAAGTGATCTGTCAACCGGAGGAGCGATTCCACTAACTGAAGCTTCTGAAGAGCCTGACACGGCCATAACCGTGAATATCTCAAATGGTTATGTCAGCTGAGGTTACTGTGAAGTTGAAATTGCACTGGCAGTGGAGCTCTCTATTGTCATGATTCCTATACAGACAGAAAGATGAGGAGGGAAAGAGAAAAAGAGGTATGAAAGTTGCCCAGCACAAGGTTAGGTATGTTCTGTTATTTGTGAAGAGCAAATAGCATAACATACATATCAGAAATGCCAATACAATAGTTGTACCAGGACTCCATGGGGCTAGACATACATAGTGTGTTTGATATTGACAATTCTCTTAAAGAAAGGAATTTTTAAAGTTATAGTGGAAAATCCAGACAGAAAATGATTCAGATAGAATTGAAGGGCTTTGCTGAATTCACTGTTTCAGGTGGGCTTCACTTTTGGACTTTTGAGTTCTTTGGCATTCAAAGGATGTGTGTGTCTGTGTGTGTACAGGCAGAACTGTGTGTGCCCTGGCAGCAACACAGGGCTCAGCATCTACCCTAGAGTTCAACATCTACCCCAGAGCACAGCATCCACCCCACATATGAACCTGCTCAGGTTGGAGACAGCATTCCCCTGCTTCTCTCAGAGCACACCCAACAAATTACCAAAACACTGGCCCTGATGTGAAGAGCACTAGGGATGCTCCACTTTAAAACATGGCCACACCCATGGGAACTAAGCCAAATCCATATTTTTCCCTGTAGACAACCTCATGCCAACGTTGAGATTTCACAGCAGATGTTTCACTACGCAGAAAAGCATACAAATTTGGGGGTTATTTTAATATCAGAATGAAGAGCTGCTCCTCTTCTCTCACCTCAGACACGCCTGCAGTGCCATATTCAGGCTTGTTTCCACCTCTTGTTGAGTGTAATCACTATTCTGGAGTGGACCAGCCTCAACAGGCTGGTGGCAGCTTTAAACCCAGCTTTCTGAAAGCCTGGGTTCCCACAGACACAAGCACAAATATTCACATGAGGGCTGCACCCACCCCCTCCCAGCCAGGCAGGAGAAAGCCAGCACCTCTCTCAAATTTATAAAGCTGCATCAGCCCATCGCCGTGCCCACGCTTGCAGCTGAGCCTCACAGTGTGTGAGCTTGGACACTGAGTGCACTGCAATAAATCCTGCTGTATTCTTGGCTTATGGCTGAACACAGGATCATTTAGGTTGGAAAAGACCTTTAAGATCATCGAGTCCAACCATAAACACAACTTTTGTGTCTGTCCATGGAGATTATTCCTAACTCCTGGCAGCTCTGTGCGAGGCTGCGGGCAGGAGGTGCTGGGTGCACAGTGACAGACCCCTCTTGAGCCAGGTTTTACAGAGGCCAGCATTACAGCACCTACATCTCTCGCAGATTGAGCTCTCAGCAACCATAACAGAGCTCACTTCTCATATCAGCCCTTAACTTCTCCTGAAATTCCACCTACCCAGTTCCTTGAATGGGACTGGATAGCTACAAATACAAAATGAATCTTAAATTATTCATCACATTCATAAGATGAAAAATTTTGAAGGTCCTACACAAAAATTATCTTCCCACAGGCACCACAGGGATGGGATGGACACTCTGTGGGTCAGGAGAGATGGGAGGAGATCTTTTTCATTTTCAAGGAGTTAAAAAATATGTTAGTTTGTGAAACCTCAGACTATTGCTTCAGGACTGCCTGTCACCCAGCCCTCACGACAAGGGCATGTTTGGATGAGAAACAGGGTGTTTTCAAACAAGCAGGAAAGGCTGCTTCTTTTGAACAGTGCCAGTGCACCAGACTGACTGCTGAGATGCAAAGAGGTGAGGCTGGGAAAAAGCCAAACTTCCCAGTCCTACCAAAGCCCAGCACCTGTGCTTCTTGCAGAGCAGAGACCAAGCCTTGCCTCCTTCCCCTGCTCCTTAGCCAGCAACTGCGCTGCCTGCGGCCCTTCGCTGTCCTACCCACACTAGTTCATCTCTCCTGCTGGAGAACTGGGAATGTTGAGGAGATCAGTCCACTCATGACCCCATCAGCCCATCTGCATAGAGGCAGGAGTCCAACCACTCAACGTTACCCGCAGCGCACCAGGAGCTCCCCCACACCCCACTACAGGCCAGCAGAAAAGCCCAGCATCCAGCCCAGGCTGAGGACTTCTCTACAAATAACTCCACCTATCCCAAATCTGCTCTTAACATCATCATTCACCCAACTGCAAGTTGGCCAGTTGACCTGAAACAGTGAGTTTTGGAACTAATTAGAAGCCTCGAGGTTTGGATCTGTCCCAGAAGTGGATCAGCAACCAGAGAGCTGATCACGGTTCCACACAAAGTGTGATTTATCCCAGGGTGCCAGAGTTACTCTGTGCCTGTCACATGTCATTGCGTGGGGTGACATCTCACATCATTGTCACGCTGACATGTCACCATGTTACTGTGTGGCTAGCAAGGACATACAGCTAAAAGCCCTCACTACAACTGTTTCCACTTAGGTATTTAGTTTCTTAAGGATTACTAACTGTGATGTAGAAATTCCTATCAATCATCATGTCAGCTCCACAGAAATTAAGCTACTTTCAGATGAGGATTTTGAAACAAATGTAATAACACAGAATAGTGCCTATTTCTCAAAAAAGTGGGTTACATCCATCAGGGCAATGACACGAACGATGAGGCGGAGACAAGGGAGGGTTCCTTCTATTGTTCCCAGAGATCTCACAAAAGGAAAAAAGACAAATCTGAACAATATTTAAACCACAAAATTAGGATTAGTACTGCAGAAATGTCTTTCACAGTTTGCAGAGAACTTCAAAAAGAAGGTCTATTAATCTAATTCAACGTGCATAGAGTAGATATCAAAACCTTTAAAACTAATACACTGTAAGCACACAATATGGGCAATTCACAACCCCCAGCAGCTACTAAGCTCACATCCTCAGTTCTTTCAGGCATTCTGTCCATCTTGCCCAAACTCATCGTGGAAAACCTGCCTGAGATTGGTCTCCACAAAGATTTAAAGCCAGATAACTTTTTCACTGTGTATTACCTAACTGTAAAAATACATCGTTTAGCGATTGAAGATAAAGTGAAGGAAGAGGATGTTTTTCCCAATGAAGAAAGATCTACCTGTGAGGAGACAGATGAAAGGTAGAACATGTCTATGTCAATTCACATGGTCATACGTGTGCGTGTGCCTCTATATGTATGCATATATTTCCTTATTTAACAACATAAAGGACTATAATTACCTGTTTTCCTGCTCCTGGGTGGGGACTTGGCTAAGGAAGCACAGAGTAACCAGGAGGCAAAGAAGAGCTACCTTGTTCTCCTGGAACTGAGAACACTTATGTGGAATATCTGTCTCAGAGGAGGTGAAAGAAAAATGGCTGTTTTCATTCAAAATAAATCAGTTTGCTAATCAAAGTGAGATTTTGCTTCTGTGAATTGTGAAAGAAATGAAAAACAAATAATATTGAGAGCTGTCGTTTTAATGAACAGCCTTTGGTGAGATTGCATAAAGTCAGCATAAAATCTAGCCTAGATGTTTAGTTGGAATAAGAGACTTCATCTTAACGTCATGGTTTTTGCATTTCCAGTCTGAAATCCTAACATAATTTATATAAAAACATTGTATAAATGTTCACAGTTCTTTAATAGAGTCGTAGGCATCCTACAAAAGCAAAGTTCACCTTAGGATCTCCTAACAGGACTTCCGGAGCTGAGCTCATCCTTTGTAAATGGTGCCTGTCAAAGACTCTACAGGACTCTGTCCTCACTGCAGTGTTTTACCTCCACGCACAGATGAAGCCTGAAATCTCTTGTACACAAAAATGAGCATTTTGGCATAAACAACGCGATCAAGACAGTTTCCATCCTCACCACTGAATCTTGATGGTTTCCTTGAACTTAGCTGTAACAGTTCCCCACACGCAGGATATTGCGTGTGATAGAAGCAATTTTAACTTGAAAGCTCACTCCCACCAAATGTCTGCATTTTTGTGTGAGCCAAGAAAGACCTAAATTCAGCTATAACATGTTTCCAAGAAAAAACTCTTTGCTTTTATTCTATCAGGCACAATTTGTTTCCCAACCGATGATGCTATTTAATCAAAACTCACACTACTCTTCCTAAAAGCATTTAAAAAACAAAACAAGAAAGAAGCATTTCTGTTCCATAGCTACATTCTTAATCATTTAATCAAACTTGATAAATCTTCCACTCTCTCTCTCTCTCTCCTAAAATGAATTCTTGGCAGCCTTCAGCGAAATAAAAAAAAATAAGAAGTTCACATAGAAGTTCAAAGCAACAATTTATGATTCTGATAATTTTAAATTAATTCCTAATCCACCAAGCATAAAGAAACTATGCTTGAGATGCAGCCCACATCCAACCATATGGCTTAAGGAGGCTGTATCTGTGATGTGTGGCTGCAGATCTCCCTGTCCCTGGCATACACACCTGAAGTTCATGCCCCCTAATGTAATTGGACAGTTTTGTTTGTGAAAATGGCCTGTTCTGCCAAATGCTGAAGTCCTTGCTTTGACAGATATATCACTTTCCCAATGTGAGTGTGTTTTGAAGAGAGCTGACACATGATCAAGTTCCCTTTAATATCCTTCAACAAAGCTGACAGTTGTCCAGCAGGGTCTTGTGCTGCATCCAACTGTCAGCTTCTGCAGAGGCATTATGGGAAAACTGACTGAGGAAAACAGCAGTAAAGAGGAAAAAAGGTGATTTATGCTTCTCTGTGTACTCAGCTTAGTATCAAAATATATGTATTTTAGCAGGCCTACATGGACAAAGTCTCCTTGGGTTCTGGTAGTACACAACAACCTATTTACATTTTAATTTCTTATGTTAGGGATTTATTGTACATCTTGTTATAAAGCCCCTCAAATCTCACATGCAGAGGTAGAAGTGTTTATTTAAAAACAAAACGTTAGGAGTAACAAAGACTAAATGTTCTCATTAAGAACCTTTCCAAATCTGAGGTGCCTTATAAATACCGATAACTGCACATTTTTTTAACTCTTTGAGGTGCCTCAGTTTCGTGCAGTGTTTAGAAGGGCCCTTCACTAAGACAAATGTTCTTATGTATGATGGAAAAATTGCTTAGTACTTCAATGCTTACATGTGCCACCAGTAAGGAAGTCTGGGTTTCAGTAGAGATCTGGCAATATAAGCTTAGAATATCCTCTTCAGATTGTTATTTCAGCCATATGTTGTCATTTTGGTCACCTTAAAATTCCATTCTCCTGCAGGACGGCAGAGGCCGATCGCAGTCACTTTTTGTTCTCGCTGAAATGCAGCTTGCAAGGAGAAGGCACTGAACTGGACCAAGATAACAGCATGAACTCCATCATCCCCACCAGGAAAATGGTATTTGTACCCTCAGTCTACAGCTGCTTTCTTTATCTGAGGACCCCCTCATCCCATCTTCTGTCATGTGTTGCTGAAAGACTGAAACATGTCTTAATGCTGCATTCTCTGCAGTCAATCCCTGCAGCCTTGTGCCAAAGTGCCCACCCTGGTGGCAGTGGGGCACTCCATGAGCCCACGCACATTTCTTGAGGTTAGATACATCACATTGCAGCCTACTCCGAGCCTGCACGGGGTCAGGTCCCACATGTGGAGAGTCCAGAGCAGGCAACCACAGCCTGAAGGGTCTTGGAACTGGACATCCAGCTCCCAACTAGTGCTCACCATTGCCTTGATGAAAACTCTGCTGTGCAAGTTCTGAGGTTCTACATAAAAATGACAGAAAGATCCTATGAGACAGGAAGACAAGTGTTATCGAAACAGTCATAGAAGAGTTGGCCTGAACCAGAGTACTGGAGAACGACCACGTTACCTCTGTTATTCCAGTGCCCCTTTAAATATAGTGCTGAGGTGACTGCCTACTTAGCCTACTGTGAAGGCCACACTTGTCTGCAGTGAAGTCCCATAATCTTAGTTTATTGCATTGCATGTATTGTATTTGCTCAAGCTGTTGCCTGAGGGGGTGCTTGTGGGAAATGTATAGCTTTCTTCTCTCCCCCCCTCCTCTCCAAGACTATTTAGGTTGACATTTATCAATAAATTGCACATATTGTTATACATTTTTCTGTCGGAGCAGCGCCACAAGATTATGTGATGAGCACATTTTATCAACCCAGCAACCCTTTTTTTTAATTTTTTATCTCCATACAAAGATTTTTTGCTGCAGAAGTGCTAGAATGCCACAGCTCCAGCGCAACCTGATTGCTAAGTCAAACCAAAGACCCAGCATTTTTACTGCAGCCCGTGTCTCAGAAAACATTTGGGGAAGGCTCTTTCTGGCTGTGCTCCCTCCCCAAGCTCTGCGGACAGCAGGACTGCAGTAGAAACACAACATGGCCCTCTGTTTCCCCACAAAGCACATAAATCTCCCCCAACCAGGCGATTCCTACATCCTGCAGGACTGCACGGTACATTTTTCCCCCTGGGCTAAGCTGCTAAACAGCCACTGCCCTGACCTCCTGCTAACTTTTTTGGCTTGCTTTATATTTGCCAGGGTAGCAGGAGGGTGACCCTACAAACGAGATCATGTCAGTTAATCCTTCTTTTCAGATCAGCACAACTCTTTCTCATGCATTACATTTAAATTCTTCTTTAAAAATGCTGTGGCTTGAAAGACAAATCATTTGTCTTCAAATTTCATCTGTCAAAACCTAGACGGGTTATTTCCATAGTATATTTTTAATCTTGTTCTGAAGTTTGCTTCTTCTGTTTTACTCTCTTCATTAGCTGCACCCACACATCTGGATTATTTCAAAATGCCGCTATTTTGGACAACGTGAAGGAGCCGCCAGATACTTCAGTAGAAGAATCAGAGTTAAAAATATTTAAAAGAACAGGAGATTAAATTTATCCTCATGCCTGCTGCAAAATACATGGGGTGGCCCATACCCTGTGCACAACCAGAACCTTTCAGGTCCCTTGAGTGAAGGAAAGATGGGAAAATTTGGGGAAGACTCATTGTGTTTGAAATAGAACTCAGGAAAGCTGCCGAACACCACCAAATGTGCATGCATGGTTTGCTATGAGATTCACTTAATTGTTGGCAAATGCCACTGATTTTGGAAGGAGACAGAATGAGTGGGCAGCCCGTGCCACGGCTGGGCATCGGTGGGAGCGCTGCAGAAGCTTGTGATGCACGGCAGCCTGCTCGTGGTCCAGCCCGAGGCACAGGCTGGAAGGCAGGGATGCCTCCCGTGCCCCATGCTCTGCAGGTAAATCCCAGACCAAAATATACCTTAGCTTTTGGTTGCTCCTTGATTTACTCCACCAGCACAAGGGGCAGCCTGGTGGAACCAGCAAGAATAACCATTGTGGTCCTCACAGAGACATCTGGCATCACGTGCCCGCTCTTCCTTCAAGGATGGTCACGTGGGCAGGAAAAATTAAGGGCTGCACCATGCTTGTGTGTGCCAGGAATGAAGGTTGTTGTGCAGAAAGCCTCCCTTTTACTTCTCCAAAGCTGATGGGGAATTTTTGCTGGAACAGTAACTCCTGCAGTGCTGTTGTCCACAGCTTTAACCCAGAACTACAGAGTTACTGCAATTAGGAAGAGTTACCCATTAAACTGTTTAAACTTTAAGCTTTATGAAGTAACTCAATCAGTCTCAACCAAACACTTTTCTTTGGTCCACACTGACTAGCAGACACTACTCTGAAATAAAGAAAAGCAGAAGAATACTGTAATAAAAAGAAACAATGAAAGAACTCATTGGTTATGTAAATTTACTGCTGTAATTGTTTCATTATTAAAGATGTTTTCGTAAGAACATTTTGTTGAATCAAGATTCATTGCAACAAAAAGTAAATCTACGAACTCATTTAAAAAGATGTCAAATACTTCTACAGAAAAATTGAAATAAATAAGGAGAATATTTTGAGAAACATGCAGACTCTTTGTTCAGCTTTTGATGGGTAGACAAGCACATCAATGAAAGATTTGTCAGGAGCAACCATCTCAGTTTCCAGTCTTCAGTGAGTTACACACTAAGTGAAGTCTCAGCATTTGTGAAGTGTTTATGATCGCTTCAAAATTAACAGCTTCCCATGAATGTCAGATTTATGGACAATCTCTTAAATATTTGAATCAGATCTTCTTACCTGAACTAATCCATCTGAAGAAAATACAAGCTCTTCTCAAACACCGAGGGTTCAGTCATGCCATTTTGCCTGGGAGGAAGGAAGCATGTTGTTAACAAAGAAAAATTTGCTAACAATCCAGAGGACGTGTGCTACCCAGAAATATTTGGATTACTGACTCCTCACTGCAGCCCAGTTCTAATACTCTTAATTACTGGCTAAGATATCTTCATGGTACATGGAAGAATAAGACTAACTCAAAGCTACAGTTCTGAGTTTGGCATTAAAATTCAAACAGCAGAATTCCCCAAGAAGGTACTGAACTAGTGTAATACATATGTGACACATTGGGTGGAATCTGCTCTGTAGGACAGCAGAAAGCTGTTGGATGCATTTAGTAGACCCACTCTGCCCTTCTTCCAGCACAGCATTTCAGAAGCATTAATGAATTGAGTCCCACAGCAAGGGACTAAATGGAAGAGGACAGGGAGAGGAAAAGATTGTGAAGGAGGAAAAGGTAGAAAGGAATTGTAAAGCGGTCCAAGCAGAGAAGAGAGATGACTAGATAAAAACTGACACAGAGAAAACCACAGGTGCAAGAATTGAAGGATGTTGCAAATAACGTCTCCAAAGGAGATATTTGTGTTTGTTTGAAACTCTCCAGCCTGAGTCTTCTTTTTTGTCAGTGATTACTTTTTCAGCCTAGCTGTTCTCTTCCCGGTACCCCTCAGCTAATTCTATTACATTTCTCCCTGCCCCTAGAACACAGGGCATCACTTTCTCTCAAAACCTCCCCTTGCCCTCCACTTCCTTCCAAAATCCAAGTGAGAGCTGCCTGTGCTGATTCCTTGGTTCTCCCACACCTTTAGCTGTGACAGTTTGTGGCACGGTTGGCTCACACCACGTAGATATATTGGAAAGATCCACTCTAGCATTCCACCCCCCCTACTTGAAAATCCTTAGCCATGTAAATCTTGTTCCATAAAGCAGCAGGGTCCTACTGTTGCACAGTTATGTTTCATTTGTGACCTGATTCGATCATCCTAGACTGCATCCCTCCAGCAACTGTGACAAGTTCCTCAAATCTTCCTTTCCCAATACTCTCGGACACAACAATTCAAGTTGTTTCAGCCATCCACCATCCCACCAACTCAAAGCACCCATATAAACGCTTCTTGCCAAACGTACTCGTACTTAGACTTCATATCCAACCTTCAGCATAGAACATATGCACTTAATCAACGCAGAATTTAGACATTTTGTTAGCACACCTCCCAGGGAACTGGTTTAGCAAATGATAATGGATGGCCATGACTATCGCGTCACTGGGATGGCATTTGCAAAGGGAAAGAAAGAAAGAAAAATCCTACTTTCATATGACCAATGTCACAAGGTTAAATGGCACTAGAGTTCTACCCTCTTGCTTCTTAATGTGGAAATGACTAAATAAAACATTAAAAAAAAAGAGGAAATATGCATGAAAGATAATGAATGGTCATTTTATTAACTTTGCCATTCATGTTTCATCTCGGTAGGATAATAAAAGACACATAGATCAGCAGAGATGTGACCACACTTGCAGCTTTCACGTCTTTGAAACAATGACACTCTCCTCATTTCCTTTGTTCAGCTCACGGATGCTCAACAGTTCTGAAAATAGTTTTGGACCACAGAAAACTCAGCAATCCAGAGCAGAACTGCTAATAATTCAGGGCTAAATTTTCCAATTACACATCCAAAGCAAGTAATTAACTTCTAAAAACTAAAGTTTCCCTGGACAGAAAATAGCACATGTGCAGATTAGATCTCTTAAAAATAAAACCTGAAATGCTAGGGGAAGTCACACCATTTGTTAATTCTAAGGCTACACATTTTTCCGGAACATGTTTTACCCACATGAGTTTTGTCCTTAACGCTATAATCTCTGCAGATTTACATGTCAACAGCTCCTGCCTATTCTGCCTTGCACAGACTTCTCAAGAAGAGAGAAGGAAAAAGTCATCACTAATAGAACAGGTATCATTTCATGAGAAATTCTCCAAGCAAACCTCTTTTCAAAGACTTTTAACCCAAATGAAAAATTCAAGGTTTCAATAATTTTAATAAGCTTCTGATAGGCATTCAAATTTGAGGTGTTTATCCAAATACCCTCAAGCCTCAGAGAATCCCTTATCACTGCTTCAGTTCCTAATAGCTGTCATTCCAATAAATATCAGAGCAATTAAAATCTCTATCAATCAAAAATATTGCTTTCTTACAGGCCTGTCATTTTTTTAAAAGCAAATCCTGATCCACCTTTTCTAACAGCTCTTGAATTTTATAGCAACATATAATAACCATCTGACTGCCTTTATTTCCATTTAACTTTTATCTTTAATGTCTCTGCTGTTTCAACCAAAATATTTATAGCATTTTTTCCTTTGCACACTTAATATTATTGTCTCTGTTCCCTGCTGTATTTTGCCCGCCGTCACATGAGGAGGGAAGGCAAAGCCAGTGAAACCAGTTCTGGAAGAGAAAGCCAAATTTTTCATTAGTGCTCACAAATCTTATCAAGAGAACAAAGACATCTTCCCACCACGGTGATGCAAAAGAGTTTCCATGGGCAATGCTGACCATTTCAACAAATACACTGACAACCCTTTCTGAAGTGTCATTTTATGGACTGAAATTGCCACATCGTGAAACCCCTGTTTACGCCTTCCTTTTGGTGTCATTTGTTTTCCTGGAGGATAAGGGGGTTAAACAGGCTATAGAGGAGTTTGTAGCACTTGAGACATAAGATTGTGATGGCCTGGCATAGAGCTGCAAGGAATAGGAAAAATAATTGGGCTTAAAAGAGTTTCAGACAATAAGCATCAGACATTAGATCTGGCCTGTAAGTGGAGCTGTAGGAAGGAGAACCAGAAAAAAAAAAAGATTTCTCTTAGTAAAAAGAGGAAAAATTAAGAATTCTGCTCTTCTCATGCTGCATTAAATCTGAAAGGTGGTTGTCCACAAGGAGTTACCACATTCCTGGAGGAGAGGACGAGGCAGGGCAGGAAAAGGTGAGGAGATAGGTGAATCCTCACATATTCTGCAGGAGATCTGACTGCTCACCTACACCGAGTTAAGATGAACACAAATGGGGTTTGGGAGAACGTTCTCCCGTTTCACATTTCCTGGGCTGCCACCAGGACATGACTGAGGAAAGATTTCCACAGCATTCCTCAGGGAAGTGTCATCTTCATTAGCTTTCTGTTCCTTCCCCCAAGTTACACTCTTCTTCCTCTCTATCCTTCTATCCTGCAGCCAAATAAACCCATTTCTCAATCTGTCCCCTTTTATTTTGATCTGGGCTTTTTTTTTTTTGATCTACTATTTTGAACAAGCCCAGCTGTTAAAGGAGCCCAGTTATCCCATCTGTCCCAAGTCCTATGGGCCCTATTTCCACCTGTAAAAACAAGAACTGAGGGTTGCCCAGGCAGATGACACTTAAAGGTTAAGGAGGTTGGACACTGTTTAGAGGACAAACTGTCATTCCATTATTTTCAAACACAAGCCAATGTTTTGCAATGCAAATGCAACAGTTTTCTGTATATTTGGTTTATTCTGTTTCATGTTTTGGCCATTCCACACTCTCCAGAGTGCCATTGAGATTAGGAGGGCTGCGTGCAGTGGTTTAAAGAATAGGAAAAGGGATATTGCCTAGTGCACAAGTGAGCTACTGCAGACTGGATCCCTGAGTCACTTTAACCTTGAATTTCTTTTTTTTTTTTACAGAGATATTTTTGGTAAAGTTATATTTCTTAGTAGCTCATAATATATTCACCACACAAAATCTGCTTCCCAGGTAATTTGACTGATTAAATATTCAGAGATATACATGGGCTTCAAAACATGGTGTAAACTTACAATAAAGGAGTCAGGCAGATGCTGTTTGGTTGGTTAGAGTATGTCAGTCAGGCAGTTTGTGTACACATAAATCTGCTGCTCCGGATTCATGTCCAGTGCTGGTTATTCTGCCAGTAAAACACAAGGTGATAGTAAATACAGCACATTGCAGCCCCAGTGACCAGGGGAGAGTAACCAGTAGGAGAGCCTGCAAACTGCAGACCACAAACTCAGCATGCCAGTGATATCAGCCAGATCCCCCAGTATGTCCAGACCTCCCAAAATGTTGCTAATATAGCTCACGAAACAGCCCAAAGTTCCCATCTGTCAGCTCAGGCACAAGGATGACAGAACAGAGGTCTGGTGCTGCTGGAAGACACGACGTCAGCAGCAGAGGGCTATTGCTACTTAGGCAAATGCACACCTTCTGGTAAGAATACTTTGAACCCAGTTCTGTACACCGTGTTTTAGTATCTCTTGGCAAAATATTTACCCTTCCTTTTGAGCACAGCTGGTCAGCACAATTCTAATTATTTCCCAGACTATTTCTCTAGATCAAGTTTTTCATTGAACCCAATTCACCTTTTGCTGATTTATTCATTCTCTGTCAAAAATAAAAGTTTCAATCCCTTAATTTAATTAAAGTGTTCTTGACTGAGATCATTAAATCTTGGAGAGATGTTTAATTCCAAATTTGCCGTATCCACAATGGTAGCGACTGAGTAACAGAAAATCAACTTATGTCGTAGTAGTTTGTTAGAATATTTGTTTACTCTTCAGCTGAAGCATGCTAATTACAAGAAGAGGTCTTCACAAGCAATCCAGTCAGCAAATATGATTGGTTAATGGATAAGGAATGATTAGAGATTAAAAACATACAAGCCCAGCATCTGCAGAAGCAGGTTATTAGACTGGGAGCCACACTGGAAAGCATCAAAGATTGGGTCAAATGTACTTGGGCTGCCATGTGGATGTGGAATCAGACATTTTTATTGCACGTGCAAACAGAAACTCACATGTACATTTGCCTCTCTGGAATTGTAGTGGCAGTGGTGTTTGCTGCTGCAAACACTGGTCTGATCCACCCAAGTGTAGCATTTTCTCCCCTCAAAAAAAGAGAGCCTCGCAAAATCAGAACATTTAGGAAGAGATCATGAGAATAGTTGATGATGCTGCACTCTAGAAAAAAAAAAAATGAGCTCTTTGGAGCATTTTTGATTTCTCTGTAAGAACAACAAGCTCAAAAAAACATTTCCATGACTTGCGCTTGGACACGACTGAAAATCAGGAATGACTCCTCTCCAGTGCAGTCATTAAGAAGAGGAGTTCCAGAGTAAGGATGTCCACGGGAAAGAAAATCCTTGCTCTTAGCTTCTCCTTCTCAGAAATTCCTACATGAGTTTAGAAACTGGTTGAGGAAAGCTTAAACAAATAGGGTATCAAAGTAGACGGTAGCTCGTTTTTAACTGATTTATGCAGATATGAGAAATCTATTTGTTAATTAATAAACAGAGAAAATCCATTAAGCATCATGTTCTATCTTAGTTAACTAGGAAATGATTACTTTTCTTGATACAAGATTATTTTAAGTTTGAGGATTTTGAAATAAGAAAGGATTTTGTTAAATTTTTCCACAGTCATTTGGGATCTTTGTTTTCATTTTTTAATTAAAAAAATAAAATAAACAATGCTTTTAGCAGGACTTTTGTATGCAAACACCTCTTGAATAACTACTGTACACCAGAACAGGTAAATTAACCCATTAAAACACATCTGTTGTTCTTTCACCTTGTTTCGCAATTTCTCAGGTACACACATGCTTTTTGAACCTGTCATTTTACTTCCAGAGCTTCATTCCCCTGCATCCTGCTCACCCAAGCTGCACCTTTTACAGCTAATTTCCTCTCCTCTTCCCCAATGAGTGCTACCATACTCAGCTCTGGCACTCTTTTTCTTCCAGGTCAGCCTAAATGAGTGCCTGCTCTTAACTTCTTTCATTTTCCCAGTATCCCTTCAACCATCCCTCAGCAGCACTCACCAGGGTCTCCTGGCAATGGGCATGGCAGGTCTCTCCCAGGATTTGGCACCTTAATCAAGGGACACTAAACCCAGGCGACCTCAGCAGCCTGTGGAGCCGTAAACCAAAGCCAGAATTCACCCTCCTCTACCCCTAGTTTACATTGTAAATGTAAAAGGAAGCATTTTATTGTAATTACCTGGAAGGGGTAGAGACTGTAGTTGTTTTATAGAAGCAAAACTAGGAAATCTATAAATGTAAAACTGTTACGGCGGCCATAATACATTTGGAGCTCTAAATTAGATTATGTCATAATATATAGGCCATTTATTAAACATATAACATCTAACAGCTCTTTTTTTTTCCACGAGGAGTTCCACATTGAATATCTTGGGAGGTGAACTTTTCTCTTTGGTCACCCAGGTGCAGACTGACAGAGTGATCACAGCTGGGCCCATCAGGAGTGGAATACTAGGAGACTCCCCCATCTCTCCGTTATCTGGAAGATGAGAAAGACCATGTGGAGCACAGTACCAGCACCCTGGCTGACCCTGTGGAGCAAACATGTCCCACACCCCAGGGCAGCCCAGCTGAGCTGAAGTCAGCTGTTGCAGCCTGTATCTCCCTTGCTGGAGGAGCACAGAGGCTGCCTGGCAGCTTCAACCCTTCCCTTGTCAGAACAGAAACACAGAAGTCTCGGCAGTGTTAAGCACCACAGGACATCCTTCCCTTCCACACGCTATTTCTGCTAATGTCATCTCTCAAAAGGGTATTGGTGGCTTGATGCCACCCTGCTGGAAGCCACCGGTGACTATTGCTTTCCCCAACTCCATAACGAAGTGTCTGCTCTTCAGTTCTCAACTTTGAGGCCTCTAAGGGATGGTCCTGCTGGCACCATCCCTTTGAACCTTCCATCAACACAAATGCTGCCACATGTTGATCTAACTGGGGATCCCGAGCAGGGCCAGGATCCTGTAAACCTTTCCTTGGTGGGTAATTTGCACTCAGAACAGTCTTGATAGATCCCTTAGGGCTTCCCTGAACATGGATCAGCAGGAGGAGCTTGCAAGGCAAATTTCCTTACAGTGAAGGAACTGAGTCTTTTCACTGATGTGAGCTGAGGATTTGCAAAGAAAGATGGATGAATTCACAAAGTTGTGGATTGCTGAGCACCACAAGGCTAAAGGCACGGATCCCCAGTGCAGAGGAGTAACATCCTCACCAGAACTACTCAGAGATTTCAGATGAAATTATCTTCTCTAGAAAACTTCAGGGTTCCCCGAAAATTCCTTTCTTTTTAATATCACAGTTCTCTGCACTTCACAGCAATCCACTCAGGAATGGAAAAGTTAGGTTCGACTTTCCTTAAAATCCTTTCCCCAACCAAGGAAGAAAAATCTAAATTTTTCTTTCTGGATTACTTTGACTTGATTTTTTTGTAAATCTCACTTTCTGGTGGAAGGAGAGACTGTAAACAACCAATAACTTGTCCAAGCAGAAGCGTGTAACAGAAAAATATGGGGCTCTTGAAGGGTATGAAGCAATCTACTAAGCAGGACAGTAAACTAAACCCCACGAAATCTGAATTCACCCCAACTGTACGATGTTGGGTGTCAATAGTACATCTCATATTCAATTCCCATTTCTGCCTGCGCTATCTCCTTTTAAAACCAAGTACCTAAGTGCAAGAAATATCTGTACTGCACACGTGCAGCACTAACACAATGGGGCCCTTAAACCCACTGCAGCCTCTAGATTCTGCTACAACACAACTTAATAATGATTAGGAGGATCTGTGTGCCACAGGAGCATAAGATACTGCCACAACCTCACATTTAAATATTTATTTTAGGATTCCCTGGTTCACAAATAGACACCAAAAGTGTCAGATAAGCTTCCAGCTGCTCCTGTTAGGGCAAATTCATGGTAATTTTATAAATGTTCATTAGGATTTTAAGCTGTAAGGGTGCTTGATGGAACATCTCTGAAGATTCACCTTCCAAAAGCACACAAATTGTTCATGCAAATGGTGTTGCACTTTGTGGATATAGATATTCCTTGATAGTAGAGATTTTTAAATGGTACCCTCAAGAAATTGCTGCTGGGTAGTGTTCAGCATTTCCCAATTACTGTACTTAGCTAAAGAGTCCGATCTCAACAGAGAACATTTAAAACCTTGCCAGAAATAACAGATCATTGGGTATAGAACAACTCTAAACAAGCCCTTTGGACGGCAATCTACGCAGAAGTAAACATAGGTCATCCAATGATAAAGAGATTATTGCCTGATCTTCAGTGCTGCAGCCCTGGAAAAGCACCTGTTAGCACGGATGGGAATGGGTGCGTGGGGACACGGCGGGTGCGGAGCAGGCGGGGCTGAGGCAAGCAGACTTCATTCTGCTGTTCCCCTACCCCAGTCACAACACAACCCTTGTGCTGTACATGGTGTTGGGGGGTCAGGACAGATCAGTACTATAAACATTAAAAGCAGCTTGATCAACAGGGTACAACAGAGCCCACAGCACCAGAAGCCCATTTCCAGCATCTAAGGTAACACTGCAGATGGTCATTTTATTTTCCGGAAAGTTTTCTTTTGCATTTCAAGTGCTGCACTTGATGGTTTATTAAAGGGTTTGCCAGAATTAGTTTTATATCTAAACAGTGGCAATAAACTTTACTACTGGCTCTTTACCCTGCAAGATTGTGCTTTTCCCTGGTCATTGCTATTCAACAAGACCGTTTTACACCACAATTTTCCCTTTGTCTGGTCCACAACATATTTGTGACTAAACAAATAAACACCATCAGTTCCGTAGATGGATCTTCAGACCCAAACTCCAGAGTAAATTCCACAATCAACTAGGCTGAATGATGCTTTTAGCAGGCCGAGGCTGATACTCACTATAATTCACATTCCCTGGGTACACTGCTCCGTAATAAAGCTTGAATGTCAGGCGTGTCAGCCAAGAGCTAACATACCTGTTTGAACTAGTCCTGTGCCAATGGAAACACATTGCAAACTGAAAACATTTAGCCCACTGTACAAGCATAAATGGATTCTTTTTAACCAAATGAAGAATAATCACTTACACATAAGCACACAAATACATTCAACGTTAATATCTAATAAAGCCTTAAACCACTCCTGCTGGCATGTGCAGAATAACATCATGGTAAATAAATATGTTGGAGAGCTAAGAGAGTCCAAGACCTTTTTGCCCATCAGAAGTGTTAGTTTAACAGGACAAACTTCCATTATATTCTGAGATTAGGTACATACAGTACGCTGTTTATGCGCTAAAGGTCACAATATAAAGACAGCTTAGCCCTTTTATTTATGTATTTAAGAGTTATTAATTTAAGAGTGACCTTATTTAATCAAAACTGCTGTTGAATAAAAATCTCATCTACAGATTTCAAAACAGAGCCTTCGGCTCAGAAGAGACATTAGTTGTTGTTTAACACTCAGATATGTGCTCAGCCCTCCTTAGAAACCTTTTTTTCCCTCTAAGCTTGCAACTCCAGCATGCACAATGGTTTAATCGTATATTGTTCTCTGAGTACTAACCCTTTACAAATCATATGACATAAAAAGAAAAATAAGTAACATTGTAAAGACAGTAATGAGAACTGTTGAGCTAAAGTGCCTCTTAAAGAAATCCTAATAAATTCCAGAATTTCTAGTCTTCTGGCAAGCTTTCCATTTAGAATAAAATCAATGATCAATGGTTGCAAACAGTCAGCATCAGGCTTGCATGCCTCCAGAGCAGAAAAAACTCATAGACGAAAGATGACATTTAAAGGAAAAAAGCTGACATTGACTCCATCACTGTCATTGCTTCTGCCATAAAGCAGCTTCAAATATTAAAACATTTTTCATCTGTGCTGCATTATTGGCACCAGAAATTGTTTTCTCTCTGTCTGATACTCACTTGAACTGCAGCAGAGCTCCCCAGAGACTCCAGATTGTTACCAAGGCCTCATAACATATTGGCAGTTGATGTGGTGGTGTTCATGTACACTTGCCACTCACAAAGGAGCCTCCCCCTCCCCTCCACGCTCACAGGAAAAAGAAAATGCTCCGACAGGAATTTCAGTCAAGTCCAATGAGTTCACTGACTCAGATGTAGGAGCTGGTGTGGATCATTTTGTGTGGCCTCCCTGAACTCAGTGTGGGCTTAGGGCAGGTGGGTTTGCTGTCCACACTTGTGGGTCTCTGCCAGTGTATTAACAACCTGGCCATTGGTAATCATTTTTTTTCTTTCCAAATCTCTGTCATCCTCCTCCTTTTACACAAATGCCTCTCAATTTGTCTCACATCCTGTGCTCAAGCTGTTCCCAGGTAAAGTGTTTCGCAATTCAACGGGAAAAGCCGAGCTTTTGTTGATCAAGGCACTCACAACCTGTCTCTAGAAGGGAAGGCAGATTTAGATGCACCATGCAAAGCCTTTGCTTGCTATAGGATAATCTTGGCATAAGTTTTTACTGAAATATGCCAGTAGGATATAGGCCAGTGGGAACCCGCAGGCAAACAAGCCATAACTACAGCATTGGCTCATCAACAGAAATTAGGCACCTAAATCCCCATTAGTGATAAAGACACTGCTGAAATTAATGAATACACTGCATTTTGCATCATCTAAAAAAAGCCCCACAAACCTAGGATGTTGTCAAGCACTGGTACTCCCTCAGGTAATGAAAGATGACGCAATTAAATGCGGCTTCACATCATCAAAAATGATTCATGTATCCTCCTGCTAGGAAGAAGACTGAGCCTTTCATGAATGGAGGCTTCTGTCAGAAGCACTTGCCCGAGATCTAACATTCAGAAGGACGTGGGGCAGTGGGATGCGGGGGTCAGCTCTGCCTCCAGTCCCTTTGGTGCATTACGACCATCACAGAGGCTGGAGCCTGAGTCACCTTTGACTTATCATCAAGTGCAATAACAAAACAAAGCAAAGACAGGCAGTAAATTATCTTCTGTTATTTTCTACTGTCTCTACCCTCTTTGTCAGTGAAAGCACCCACTTGGACATTCCAAGTGTAAGACAGAATGAATGCTGCAATCTGCAACTGTGCCCAGCAATTTTTTTAAGACGAAGGTCTCTGCCCTATGACTCATGAGCAACGTTGCCCACCAGACCCTGTGAGACTATTTGCAGCTGTGGGAAAGCAAAAAATTAAGGTTCAGACTGACAGGAAGCAGAGATTTGCTCACTGTTCACAACTTCACCACCTTCAGCCACCTTTTGACCAACAGAGCCAAGGGATTGCTACTCAAAACATTTCCAGCAGCTGGGACACGACAGCACGCAAAAAGCTGAGCATCACCTCTGTGCCTGCGCTAAACCTCAGCTCCTACAAGCCAGAAACCACTGACGTCAGTCTCCCACGTGCTACCAGACTGGGAACTGGCCTGAAATACTTCTCCTGGTGCCATACTGCCTGATATTGTCAAGAAGCATCTAGATAATGCCCTCAGTCCCACGGTGTGAATGTTGGGAGTGTCCTGTGTAGAGATAAAGAGTAGGACTCAATGATCCTTTTGGGTCCCTTCCAACTCGGGTGATTTTATGATCAAACTGATATAACTGCACAGCAAAATGTTACCCAAAGTGGTTGCCCCACCATGTGGTGGCAGTGCTGGTGCACCCTGTGCTACAAAGAGAGGCTTGAGCTTCCACTACTGTTAGCTCATTGTGGTGCTGTTTCACCTCCTGAGAAAGAATCCTAAAAGTCTGGACAATCAAGGGACTTAAAAGGGTTTAAACACCCCTAATCTACATTCTTACAAAATAGAAACCCTGAAAAACCTATGCCTACCTTGCCTTAGGGGCAAACCAGCACACCTAAACCAACCTGTGTCCCAAAAACCTTTGCTACAGCCCCATGCCCTCTCCTGTATGGCACTACATTATTGTGCAGACCATTCTGCGAACACAAGCAGAGACCAGCCTTGCTCAGGGTGTTGGAGAACCTCATAGCTGTAGATAACAAAATTCATAGGCAGCAGCTCCCAAACTTGCAACAGGATGGTCCATTTTAGCAGGATGATTGGAGCAAAGGGCTCTAATCTCAGCTCTAACAATGACTGCTTACCTTGACAGTGGCAAGTCTTTGTCTTTCTGTCCCCTCTCCCAAACACAGTTACTTGCTTTTCCCCAGAGCTGCTGGAGAACTGGGCAACTGCACGGAAAACATGGGCAGAGAGGAAACCCTAGGACAGGGTTGAGCAGTACTGCTTGAGCTCCTACCATAAGGACAGCAAACTAGAGATGGAAAAAGCTGTATTGGAGCAGAGGGTGGTGTAACAGGTAGGAAAGAAGGTAAGAAGAGGGCACTTTAACGTTGCCCAGTGATTTGGTTTGTCTCAGTGGAAGACATCCAGCATCCTTTCACTTTGGGATGTGCCTTTTTCACAATGTCACTAGGACACAGCTTCCTGGAGACTGACAGCATTAAAAAAAATTATAGGGTTTCAGTCTATGAAAAGGAAGTAATCATTTGCCACAGACCTTTTGCTGGATATTATCTCATGAGTCATGACCCATATCAAGAGAGCAGCCGTTTGAGTCTGACTTGAAAAGCCAGTGGCTGATAATGTTCCCCATATATTCCTGCAGGTAACAAGTGATATTTAGCTGAGAAGGTCTGTATAACTTGGCTTGCTGGCCCTTTTAACTCAAGTAACTGCCTGAGAGTGAATGACAGACTAGAGAGATTGTGTTGAAAACAAACAGAAAAAGAAATCAAATAGAAAGTATCTGTGTGGGTTGTTTTATTGTGGAAGTGAATGACAGCATTAGGATTTAGACCTCCTAGTTTAACACATCCTGCCTTCCCCAGTTTAATAACTCTACACACAACTAAAAGACAGCACATAAAAACATGTAGCGATTTAGTGGATCAGGGTTGCTGTATTTGGATTATCAGGGCATTTAGGGGAAAAGGGAAGGGAAAAAAAAAAAGACCACACAGGGAGACAGCGCAAAGAGCCTCTCCACAACCATCTGCCACAGCATCACGTGGCCCCGTAAACTGACAGACACTCCTTTAGCAGGGCCCAGGCACGTCAGATGAATCAATCAATCAAAAAAATTCTTATGAAACTTAATCACGGAGGGTCGTGTTAGGGAGTGGGGAACAGATTAAATTACCACGGTATTAGATACGGGAAATGATTTCTGTCAAAACCATCTTTACTGCAATTATAATATGTTAATTATGTATTTCATTAAGTAAGTGGATTAGAGTCTGCACAGATGAAATCACGCTGAAGGCTTTGAATCATTTGCTGAGCAGTGTGGGAGGACTGGTGTGAATGGAACTCAGTTAATTTTGAGAACTTTCACATGCTAAACATGTTCCCCCCCCCCCCCCCCCCCAAGGCAGGAAATAAATGCCTCCCAGCTTGCTGTGTAAAACATCCAAAGACCACATTAATTTTAGTGATGTAATCAGATCATGCCTGATGTGGTCCAGGAGCTTGTCAAAGCTGCCATAAATGTGTTTGTGCATAAGGAAGCTTTGCTGTCTCTGAATCTCCCAGCCACAGAAGGAAGATCAGTTGGGCAGGAGAAGAGCTCTCCTTTGGTCTGAGCTCCAGCGCAGGGCCCTGCGCTGCCCGGAAGGAAAACAAAAACCCCCCTTCTTCCAGGTTCTGCAGAGCCAGGGATGCAGCTGACTGCAACCTTCAGTCTGCAAATGCACTTAAATCGCACAGCTCTGCAGTCCCTTGCATCTCTTGTGCCCCTGCTTATTCCTCACTCCACCACCAAAAGGGCTCCTCGGAAAGGGCTGCTCAGTGAGGTGTGAACAGGAGCCCCAGTGATCTGCCGTGTGTTTCTGTGCACCCAAAGGGACCCACGCTGGCTGCAGCGCCCAGAAAGCACAGCTTCTGGTGGCAGGAGAGCCAGGCTGGTTTACACCATGGCAGGATGCAGCCCAACACCATATATATATATATATATTTTTCTTCAGAAGAGATTCAGCAAGAAACCACCCGCACGAGCTACGTGCAAACCTAAAATGATCATTTTCTTAGTTTGAATTCTGTGTGAGTGAAAGAGAGAGGGTGTTTCTGTTTCAGATGTTCCCCCTGCATTTAATGCTGAGCTCTCAACAGAGAAAAGAACGTGAAATAAGGGACGATCACGGTGACTATTGTTCTCCTCACTCCCCAATAAATCAAATGGCTCATTTTAGAGGTTTATCTCGGAAAGGCAAATTAATGAATAAATAAAAATAAACGTGTCAAGCTCTAATTAACAACAAGGATTGGGCATCTTGTCATGGGATTGTAGTCGTAGCGGTAGGTAACCTTCCATTCAGGGGAGACTGCCCCACATATTAAAAATAAAAGGACATTCAGTGTCACAAAGGAATAAATCTCCCAGCTCTTGCATATCCCTCTCTTCTTTGGAATAGCTTCCAGGGTAAGAGAGTCATTTAAAGTAGATGTGAAAAAAATAAGAGCAAAATAATTAATTTTAAAAAGGAGAACATATACAAGATACATAAATTTGCCTCATCCCAATTATTTAGATATCAGTAATAATCACAAGGGATTTAAAAAGGGGAAAGAATCCGAGACAGCATAACACCCTGCATGGAGTGAACGTTGGTGTAAATGACTGGAAAAGGTTGGCTGATTTGATGAAAACCCAATCAGACTCTCTAGGGAGATATTACTTTCCTCATTATTCCACTGATTGGCCTTATTTCATCTGAAGAACGCAGCACATTCTTTACAGTGCTGGCAAGCCTCTTTAACAATATTCGAGGCAAAAAACCCCTCTCACCTCTGTAATCGAAACAAGGAGGAAATTAAACAGAGTCACTTTCCTCAGGGAACTCCTACAGAACCCCCCAAAATCTCCTCGTGGGTTGGCACAAGGAAGCTGTGAGGCAAAGCGGGTGGAGGCTTGGCACACAGTAAAACCCCTCCACACATTTGCTAAAAGCAACCAAACCAGCAGGCTCAGACCAGAGCTCCGCCCTCTGCACTGGGGAAAAAAAATAAATAGCACTCGAGTTGTTTGCTTGTAGCAACCTAATCTTAACCAACAGTGACATAATTTACTAAGGGAGTTGGTTCTCGTGATACAAAATTTGTTATGCCCACATCACTGTGCAGGGCTTTAGAATAAAGCAGCAATTTCAAGCCAAGTACAAAACAAACTTGTGAAATTCAGTCTGAGAACTGTGTTATCAATGGCCTCGAGCTTGCAATAACTGTTAATTAAGTGTATTTTTCATTATTCTTTAGCAAAGAAGCAAGATTTAATGATGTAAGTTATCAATAGATGATAATTTAGAGTAGTGACAATAGTTAATTATTCACACGCACGTAAAAGTTAACTTCATAACTTATTTCTTTGGAAGAACAAGCTCATTTACAATATTTTGAGCAGTGCATACAATTACCACATATGGCCCCGCACGGCCCTGTGTGTGGATACAAGTCAATTTGTGGCAGAAGTCTCTTCTCTAGCAGCAAAGCAGGGAAGGAATTCTCAGCCTTAATTTTACTTCTGTTTGGGAAGGGAATAGAATCCAGTAGTGATAGATAGCAGTGGGTCCACCAGGTTAAAAACTGAGGTCAGACTCCTCAAACAATGGACCTCAAGATTGCCCAAGCTATTTCCAGACCTTCCACAAAGGCCTTTGTTGAATTACAGGAAATACTGGGGGCAGAGAATAAAAATACATCTTATTATGAGCTGGAAAATGATGCTCAAAACCTACTTAAATGCCAACTTATGGATGCATTTCAATGTCTTGACCATTGACATCCTTAAGTAAATCTGGATTAAATGTAGTCAAGAGCCTTTTGTAAGGAAGATCATTGTAGTGTCTGTAACAAAATAATCCAAAGAGGTGCCAGTTTGACTCAGGGATTGTGAGTACCCAAGGAAATGATAGTCATAACACATTTAAATATAAAATGATTCAAAAGAGCCACCTATTAAACAAGCAATAATGGAATAATGATTCAATTCAGCTGTTTCAATGCTGTATTTTGTACATTTTGCTCTCATCACAAAGGACAAGCCTGGGTACCCAAAGTCAGCAGGTTTAGACAAGGTAATCCTGATTGGGAATGTAGAGACATTCTCAGTTATTTCCCAAAACTCTCAAAAATATCTGTCAGACAGAGTCAGAGCTCAGCAATGCTGTCCATTTTCAGCCACCCCTCTGATTTACGACTTTCTCTAACCCTGAAAACCTGCAGGGCCAACACGACAGCAGCCTGGTCCATTGGCCCATCCAGGCTGTTCTTTCTCTCCATTAAGCTCACATTTTAGAAGACAGATCTAAGACCAATTAAAGATTTCTTAGTGACCTACACCATGAAGAGCTATGAGGGTCTCTATTTTCAAAGAAATGTGCCTCCCTTCAAATAAAAAATAAGAAAGAAAGATAAAACAAGGTTAAGGCAGATGCACACCTTTCCACTCATAAAACCACAGTGCACTGAGGTATTGGGAAAGTTAAGGTTATGAAGAACTTCCCTGTTTTGCAAGAGGTTTTTTCCTAAGTGAAGCCAGATGAAAGAATGGTAAGGGCAAAGCTACTTATTTGACCTAAGCTTGCATAATTGACACCCACATTTTGGACTCCCACATCACTAAGGGTGCTCTTGGGGAGCCCCCTTGAGTTTTGAGCAGTTGCAGAGTACAGATGGAAATGTGGGAGATAGTACATTCCTGCCTCAAACATAATTAATGATGCCTTTTTCTTCTGCTGGATTCACATTGCTATGAAAGTCAGTATATTTGTTCTTCCAGCAAACACCAGACCCTTCTTTTTGTCAAGCTTATCAGAGTCACACAATTCAATATTGAATCTTTTTGGAATGAACAAATAGTCCGGGTAATAGAGCCAGAAAATGTGACTACCTCAGGATATGCTTGTCCATCAGTGCACTGGAAGCAAGGAGACCCACCCCGACCTTTGGATCTGTGTTTAGGGAAGTACCTTTGTTGGAAGATGGTGCCCATGCTCTGGAGCCAAGCATCTGTTTCTTTATTCTGAAAACACTGCTGCTTTTAGCAAAATCAAGCCCAGTGCCTTGTGACTGTCTATAAAATGCTGAGGCTAAGACAAAATTCACTGCTTTGCAAGTGGTGTTTATTGGGAGCTGCTGCTACCAGAAGGATCATTTAAAAGATGAGCTAAATAAACTAAAAGATTGCCGCGCTATCAAGCAGCAGCTTTTTTCCTCTCTGGCCCTCAGAGAAAAGAAATCAGAAGGAAAATCTCAGGATGAGTGGGAGTGGAGAACAAGAGCAAAGGGAGATGCACTACCACTCAGTATGTCTTGAGGAGAAGATGCTGTGGGTTTGTGTCCTATGATAGGACTCAAGGGAATGGCAGGAAGATGTGCCAGGGGAGGGTTAGATTGGACATTAGGAAGAGGTTCTTCCCCCGGCGGGTGGTGGAGCACTGGAACAGCTCCCAAGGGAAGCAGTCACAGCACCCACTCTGCCAGCATTCCAGAAGCATCTGGATAGTGCCCTCCATCACACGGTGTGAATGTTGGGAGTGTCCTGTGCAGGGACAGGAGTTGGACTCAATGATCCTTTTGGGTCCCTTCCAACTCAGGTAATTCTATGGTTCTATGATTTTGCAAGCCCCATTCAGCTCCCGGCCGCTCCTCCTTGCCTGGAGCCTGCCAGGAGGTGACAGGGACAGCAACGATCCTGAAGATACCTTGACTGGAACTCGAGGCTGCTCACGTTCACACCGGTGTGAGGCAGCTCACGAGCCAGGCAGACCTTCCTCACATCTGCCCAGACACCTCCCCAAAGACATTAACCACTGATGTATTTATCAAAAGAAAGATGCTCTTATGTTGGGGAGAAACAGCTGTGAAAGTGCATTCCAGAGTACTGCAAACCAGCCATCGTCCAAGACCACACCTTAAGCTACAGCATTGTGAAGATTTCAGACCCAGAGAGCTACCTATCACTTATTTATTGTACTTTTCACTAAGGAAGGGTGACTTTGTAAAAATGGAAGGCTATAATACCTGATTACATTGCACGACAGGGCTTATATCTTGTCTATAACACACTTCAATTAAATAAGGCAATCACGATGTGTCCTCTTGATCAAAAAATTAGAGCTGAGATAGATCAAAGTACCAAAACCAGACAAACACAACAGCCTTGGTAAATACTGCAGCTGAACTGGCTGTACAAAAGGTTCATTCAATTCAACTCCACCCCAGTTTCTGAATTTTAAATTAGAATAAACCAAAATACGTCAAATTAGAATAACCTTTGAAATTCCCCCTATATAATTTATTTAAAATTTCCATCTAAAATTCATTAAAATCACTAGCTTGAGCAGAAATTCAACCTGCAGCATATAAGGACATACAGCTGAGTAAAGTCATTTTTCCTGTTTCATTCTGGTATGGTGTTTTGGCTCCAATGTTATACATAACATCTCACTAAAGGTGGAAAAAAGAAAAAGAAACCTCTTGTTCTCTTTTTGGAAAGAAAAAGGAGAAAGCAACCTGCTTTCAAGTCATTTATCTCCTTCCTGTAGGATTTTCTAATCCTCTCCATTTCTCTTCTATCCAAATAACAGATATTGCCTCCTGTGTGTCCTGACCTGGGTTGCTTAACTCCAAATGGGTGTGGTTCTTGAAGAAAGCTTTCTCAGATCTGTTTTGAGGGAGGTAAAGGGCTTTGGGACCGGCTCTTTGTTAGGGAAAAAAAAAATATAAACCCCTTCAATGAGTGCTCTCCAGCTCCTAGAAATGGAAACAAAGGTAAATTAACCCCTACTGGAACCATAGGCTGACTCCTGGAGGTTGTGTGAGCTCTGCTCTTGTTAACCAACAATAACAACAACAAAAATTCAAAATGAGATTTTTCTATTCTTTTCCAGGTGGCCTCAGAAGATAAACAAAGAGAAGAAGCCAACGGTTTTCATAATATTTGGCAAGTAAAGCAACCAATTTTAATTTTATTGTACTGATAAAATGGTTGGACCATTTAGAAAGGCATGGAAATTCCATCCTCCAGTCTGTTTCTGAGTTGTGACTTCAGACTAACCCAACGCTCAGTCAAATCACTTCAGGTTGTCTGGTTGCCTTTGGAGCCTGGGAAAAATCACAGGTTTTGACCAATTGCCGTGGAAAACAATAAATCAGCCTGTGGTCATTGAAAGTTAGACTCAGGTTCACCATATGGTTTGTAAACCTGGGGAATCGCTGATGCAGTTTGAGTTTCTGATGAAATCTGAAACATGAGCTGGTTTCACATGGTTTCAGATTCCCTTGCAAACATTGCAAACCCCCCAGTTCACTCCAAGTGTAAATTCTTTCATTCATTCTAGAGCCCGTTAGGAGATCACAAAGGAAACTTAAGATTAAAAAGAATTAAAAAGTAGAAACAGAGTTTTCACAACTGTGTATACAACCAGCTTAATGACCCGGACAAATGCACTTAATTAAGCATTTGTGTGCACAATCACCCCGTTTGTGAATAAAGCCTTTACAATTGCCTACACGGACTGGATGTCAAATGTGCACAGACTGTACATACCCCGTGGTAAATCTGACCTTACCAAAACGTGCCCTTCAACTCAATCAATTGTTTTATCTGTTTCAAGGCCTGTATAAAACGTCAGATGTATTCAGCGCATCAGCTCAATGTAAAACTCAACAGCCAGCCTGGGAGGTTAGGTTTTTGTTTTTGCAAGATTGGCAGTGTATTTGTGTTTGGAAGCTGAGAGAGGGAATTTTTTTTTATAGCCAAGCATGGGAACTACTTAAAAAAAAAAAGCTGCATATGTTTTTTTTCCACTTTGGTGAGAAATAGTTAATGTTCCATAGTCTTTGATTTATTTATTAAAAGTATTTTACCAGGAAACACAGCAGAGACAGGCCTTCTCATTTACAGTGAGACCCCAGAGAGCAGTAAATTTACATACACAAAGGACTTGCATCAACCCCTGAACCTTTAATGTTTATTTTGATAGCCCACCCTGCTGGTAAGGCCTTTTGTTGAGAAGCCAGGTACAACAAGGCAAGGATCCAAACAAACAACACTGGCAGCTTTGTTGACCAGGTCATACCATGTCCTGCCCTTGAACAGCACCCCTTGTCTTTTACCCTTTGCCCCTAGAAAATGAAGTTAGTCAGAGTCCCTGTGGCAGATTTAGCATTTCCTTTCAGTGTCTGCCAATCTATCAAAATTCAGCTACCGCTGTGAACCCATCAACTCGGTGCAGAAAAGAACAAGGCTTACCATGGACCCCCTCAAAGTCCCAATCATTTATCCCTTCCTGAACTTTAGCTGACCTTTGCAAGCACGCCAGAAGTTGAAGCACGCAACACCTTGTCGTGTTGCACTGAGGCTGTGGGGTTTTCTCTCCCCCTCCTCAGCCCCCAAATCAAAGCTTTTGTTTCGTTTCTCTTCATGAAAGTGTTGTGTTTTGGAATAACCACCTGAAGGGAAATAAAGTCCTCGACAAGGGGATGCGATTGCTTCAGCACCAGGCAAAAGCACAGAAACAAATATAAATATTCTGCATTTACTGAGCCAGTTAGCATCACTTTGTAGAGGAAATAAACAGAACAAGTGGATTCCATTCACAAAGATTTATCGGAGGGAGGAGGGGAGGTATTGTTCACGGAGCACAATGATGCATTTATATACAAATAATTGCAAAGTCAAATGAATCATGGAGAACGTTCAGCTCCAAACCTGAGAATACCACATAACCACAATATACTGGCTAAATATTGCAGAGGGTTTGGTTTATTTTTTAAAGCAGGAGGAAAACCTAGATTGCAGTAAGGGTTACACACAGTGTTGCTTCCCCTGTAAATCTGAACTGACCTAAGGGACGTAATTACATACATCTCATCATGAGACAATATACTTTTTATTTGTTTGAATTTTATTTGTATTGGTGAAACTGACCCGAATCTGACACAAGTTTATTAGAAAAAGGACTCTCAAAAACAGAGTGGGCTGGTCTTCTTACTTAAGATGGATGTGCCAACTTCTAGTATGATTAGAGAAATGGATAACTCACTAACATCTGTGCAAACTACAATAAAAAGGGATTTAGTGTTACCCCAAGGAAGGTAAAAGAGGCTGTCTGTCCATTAAACGCTTTATTACAGTGCCAGCAGCTTTTTTCTAACTCAGTTATTCCTGCACAGAGCTCAGCACTGTGACTGCCTGTCATCCTCACCAGACACTGCTTGGGGCTCCGCAGGTTTTTTGTGCAAGGTAGATGACAATCAAATGACTCATTGAGCAGGGAAAGCGCCTGACCCCTAGTGAAGGATTAACTACGGAAAGTGAGTGTGATCATGTCACACCATTACTTAGAATTTTCACAGTCAATTTCTGAAAATATGAGATAACTCCTTAAAGAGACAGCTCTTTCAGGAAGCGCTATGAGCCAGCAGAAATTCCCTTCCAGTACAAAGGCAGACAGTGCCAGCATGGAGACATCTGCTTAGCAGCGCGGTGGAAACCAAACGCTCCCCTTCTCATGATAGCAGACAAGGTTAAGAGCGAGCACGACGGGGCTCAGCCAGCTTAGACCCTTCAGGTGGTGTAGGCAGAAAGCAGAGTGATACAAGAGAAGACTGATAAACCCTATGTAGTGGCACCATTCCCGTTCAAGTCAATGTAAGGACTTTAAAAATACAAATATTAAAAACTCTGTGCAAACAGAAAAGGACATTTCACATGATCCTTCTTTTACATTAACACAAAACCCCTCTCAGCCTGTCACACGAACACAACTGCTCAGCAGCTGCCCAATGAATCCACCAAAACTGGCACATGCATTACTCTGATTGCAAATACATGAATCACAGAACGGCTTGGGTTGGAAAGGACCTCAGACCATCCAGTTCCACTCCCCTGCCACAGGCAGGGACACCTCCCACTGGATCAGGGTGCTGCAAGCCCCATCCAACCTGACCTTGAACACAGAAGGCTGTCTCACATGTGAATGCCTGTTCCTCACGGCACAGCTGTAAGGAAAAAACCCCACAGTTGGGTTCACCAGCAGCATTAGACCCCATCTCGTTGTCTCCATGAACTTGTTATCACTTAGTCACATTAAAACCCCCTCGTGGTATAAAGAAGAGAGGCTGGACACATTAATCAGCAAATACAGGGCACATTTGCTCTGTTTTTCCATCACACCTTTTCTTTCATGCACAGTTCTAAATGTGAGATTCATGAAGTTTCCACCAAAAAAAGAGAATAATTCAGCCCAAGAACCTCCAAGCCTGGGCGTGCCAAGATGAGTTAACATCTGCTGCCGCCTGAATCTAATTGAAATGATTCATTATAAAATGTACAGATCTGCTTAATGATTTGCATTTCTTTTTGGGAATCACCTTGTCCATTCTCCCACCTTGGCTAAATTCTGCAGAACTGTAGCTTCCCTCTCTGGCAGGAGTTTGGATACAACAATTCCTAATTAAAGGATGCTGATTTTTCCTTCGCCATTGCATTTGTGATTATTTTTTTTTTGTCCCTGTGCTCCCTCAGAAAAGCTCCATTATCATTGAACAGAGACCCATTCGGGGCACCTTGGAAATTTGGACCCTTTTACTTGAATTAGGGCTTAAAGAGCAGTTTAATTTATGGCAGTTTCCTGGCTGATGGCATTTTTGCTCTCAGGTAAGGTCATCTCAATATATATCCCTTTAGAGAAAGCCAACACAAGAATCTTTTTATGCCTTTTATTTTCAAGTACCCAACCATTCAGCTACTAAAATGTAAGTCACATACAGAATGTATGCACGTTTGATTCCACACTGGGTTTTTTTTAAAGGGAAGATCCTTTATATGTGTAAAAAAAGAGAAAAGGAAAAAAAAAAAGAATAAGCATGTGAATAATTAGATCAGAGATAGATGCCACCTTTTCTCAGTGTTGAAACTGTGAGAGGAAAAAAAGTGCTACCATATAATTGACATAATTGATCTATTTTTTTCCCTTTTTTGCTGCAGTAATTTTTTATGCATGCCATTGTTGCTGTTATTATCCAAGATGGGATCTTGTGTGGTTGATAATACTGACTAGATATGAATACTGGTAAGTACCAGCCAATCACAAATCTATAGTGTCTATTTCTGCATCACCAGGTGCTATCTCATGGGAAATATCCTCTTTTTTGGCAGGCACACAGCGCTCTGCATTATCTGTCATTTTCATTAGATTCAAGCTACAGCTGAGCCAAAAAGACTTAGTTCTAGCATATGTGCTCAAAATGGCCAAGATGAGATTGTCCAAATTCACCCTTTCAGGATTGTATTAGAAAACAACTGGAGCTAAAGCTAAAAATTAGAGCTAGCAAAGTATCTGAATTACATTTGGGAAACTGCAAACACCATAAGCTCAAAAGATTTCCAGCTTATCACAGTCATCACCTCCAAAAGCTCCAAGGAGCCGAAGTCAGCAATTCCTGTTTTTCAACACTTTCTTTTGCACAGACGAAATGCGATGATGTCAACAAAGAAGAACAAGGACATCACAAGAAGATAAAACCCTTCTGTTTTCCGGTGGCTCGGAAAACTACAGTGAGAAGGCACTGATTACATGCAAATGCCATATTTAATAGGTCAACGTTATTATATTCTGAGTCAGCACTAATATATTAGTTGGTACCGTTGTTTATTAATAATTCTGTAGCTAAACTATATGAAATGGGACCGTGCGCCTTTCTTCAATTACAATAAAATAGTAATACTGTATCCTCCATCTAATGAGGACAGGCTTAATTGGGATGGTTGCTTTATTAAGATACCTCCCAGGAAACTAATTTGGTATAATGTTAGTGAATAGCTGTGACTGCTGTTTAATTGGGATGGTACTAACAAAAACTCTGCTTAATGGGGATACATTTGGTCAGTACCAAGGGGTTAAGTGATCCTTAACTTGGCGTTAAATGGGTGTGAAATTCCGAGTTTTGTTCTTTTAATGAAGACATCGCTAACTAGGGGTCAGACAAGTAAAACAGGGAGGAAACAGAATTCTGGAGCTATCATTTTTGTCCTTTCATTTCATTGCAAGAACTACAAAAATGCAGAGTGACTCCTTGCTAGCATTCACTCAGTTCCTTGGATGTAAACCCTTTTATCCACTTTCTGTTAAAATTTATTAGTATCTGACTTTTAACCTAATATGTTTTAATGAAAGAAGATGTCACATGACTGATTTCCTATTATTTCATCTTGCATTAGGAAGAATTTCTAGGTGGTAACTTAGCCAAGGGCTATGAAGAAGCCTTTACTCTACTCTTACTTCCACGAGCTGAAGCAGGAGCTTTCTGTGAGTCCTGTACAAAAGGGTGAAAGTAGCAGGAATGCTCAAAATGAAAATCAAAAGCCATATCCACGTAAGTTCTCCTGCAAGCCATCTATATGCATGAGAAAACATATTTGCCATAAAGTTCAATCTCCTGTAACAAGCAAATAGCTTACACAGACTTTCCTCCTGCATAAGACTTTTACTCAAGGAACTAAGGAAACAGAAACGGCAACTTGATCTCCATGATCAACACATGAATAGGAAGTTACCAGAAGCACCACACCCACCAGCAGTTGTGGGAGGTGTCAGCTAATAAATGTTTTATGCTAAGAAGTTTTCATTTATGGAGTGTAAACCCTTAATTATGAGCTCTACACCACATCTAAAACATTTATCAACCAATATTGAATAGCAAACATCTGTAAAAATCAATCTCTTCTTGCGGTTCGTTTGCAAACCAAGGGAAGAGATAAATTGTACATAATAAGCACAAAAATGATCAGAAGATCTGCAGAACTGGCATAAAAAAAAAGAGAAAAGGAAATCCCACTATGGTACCATTGCCTGTCTTTGCCTTCAACAAGAATTCAAGCTTTACTGGTGACAGAAAATGTACCTGTCCACATTTAATAAAAATATTTACAAGAGTTCAAGGCAAAGCCTATGTTTTAAAATCAAACTTGAGGTAGGAATTCAAAATTTAGTGTTGTTCTGAGCATTGTCTACTCCTACCAGGTATTAGTTTACTTGGTCTTGATTACTCTTGTTGTACATTTATTCTACTTAGATGGCTGGGGAGGGAGGGGAATCACACAATGCTTTCTTAAGGCCAAAAGCCATCAAAATCAATGCCAAAACACCTTTAAGCTCCTGAATTTAACATCAACGCCTCCACTACAATCTGTCTGCTAAATAAGCAAAAGGCGGGAACTGCCTTATATTTTGATTTAGTTTATTGCCACGTTAATGGAAACAAATGAGAAAATCTCAAAATATTTGAGTGAAAGAACATACAAATAAACTTTCAAACTGCTTTACAGGAAGCAAGTCTAAAGTTACTGAGTATGTAAATTGCCTTATTAAAAGAAGAATTATGTCTTTTTCAGCAATCAGTTTAATTACATTGAAATTTTTCAATAGAAGAATCTATTTTCTAGAGAATCTAGTTCTGCACAGAAGAAGATTTTGAGAAAAGGGACTCAGGTGTAACACGAAAACTGGAAAAACATTCACGAGTTGAGAAACTCCCGAAATGCATTGGCTGTTACAATGCTGCAGGAAGTTGATATCTGCACCACTGCTCTGTGACTCTGTTCTATGGAAGTTCCACCACCCTACGTTGTGTTTCACTGATCTCCCATTCCCATAATAGCTACATTAAAAAGAAGAGTTCTAGGAAACATGGCTTCTGACAGAAGCCAGAGATTCTGATGAGAAACACTCCTTACTCATCACAAAACGTACAATACATCAAGTTTTGTCAACAATTCTTCTATGGCTCTCTTGAAAAAGACATTTATTGTACCTTTCACTGCGGTAAGGTGAACCCAATTTTGACCAGGAAAATCATCATAAATAATTACACATCAGGATAAAGAACTGAGGCTTCTCTGGAACTTAAGGAGTACAATTTGGCCTTAAAAACATCTGTGCTTACATCTTCTCCCTGTTTTTTTGAAAGAACCTTTGAAATCAAAGGTTCCAGCTCTTTTTTTCAGTAACAGTGCTAAGATACCATGGAGAAGGATGTGAAACCCTTCAGCAGCCAGGTCAGCTGATGCAGGATGACAATGAGGATTCCCAGTGATGAGTGAACCTGATGTTTATACCATACTCCAACCAAAGGAATAATGGCCAAATGAGCATCCCGACTAACACTCAGCTGGCTCAGCAGAGGTCACTGATTGGAGTCCAAATGTGGCTTTGAGGGCACCAGGAAGATAATGGACCATACTTTGAGAAATCAATCTGTATTTTTCCTGTGGGGACAAATGAGCTCTTTGCTGCAGCAAATCTGGAATGCTAATGGAAGCTCAGAAAGGCCCTGGAAGAGGTAAAATACTGCCTGGATTTTGAATGAGGGAGAATATGATTTGCAATTGGTGTGGGTCTTTGAAATTTGCTTACGGTCACTGTCTGCTAAATACTTTTTTCCTAGCTTTGTTAGCCAGGACTCTCAGTATCCTCTGATCTGTGGCTGATGAAGGTACTTAAGGGAAAATGTTAAAATGGCAATTTGAGTCTGAACAATTGATGCAAAAATTAACGAAATACTAAAACATTATGCAGCAAGATCTTTGCAAACTTCCCACATTAAACTGGGGACATTTAGCTGCACCGCAACTTGAACTTTGAAGAGTTGTATATCTCAAAGTCTTTGAGGTACTTCTAGAACAGGTTTCCCTCATACGTTTAAGCAAATTATGCAAAATGAAACTACATATAAAATCAAAATAACCAAGCAGGACTAACAGGAAATTTCTTTAAAGCTTGTATTACACGTCAGCTAAAAATCAAGTGTTGAATGGGAGTAGGTTTTGTGCAGTGCGTAGAGAACCAATAAACCCTCCTTTTTTTTCCCCCCTTTGTTTTCAGTAGTTTATGTAATCCCTGGAAAATCTACCAGCAGCAAATGTAAAAACAAAGGCACCCCGGGGTGTAGACTTATGTACTTGTCTCTACTTTGATACAAAACAAATTCTCCCTTCTGCCAGGGTTAAGGGTTGGTGGTCTCGTTTGAGCCCGCGGTGGACACTCATCTGCATGACACGGCTGGGGCGCCCGTGGCACGAGGCTGTGTGACTGACAGCGTTGGCTCAGGAGGGGCCCGGGGCTGGATGATGAAGTAACTTCCATTACAGAACACAGACAAGGTCAGCTTCATGCAGAGAGTAGCAACAAGAAGTCCTGGTCCCCAAAGCCTTTGTCCTACTGGATGTATGCTTTTGTATTTTGCTGCTACGCTTTAATGGAAAAAAAAAAAAGTGCTTTTCAGCTGTTAAGTGCTGTGTGCATGAAGGTTATCAAAACTGTGGAAAAAACTGCATCCCATGCACAAGTTAAAAACCAACTGCGCTTATCGGCTGCGTCTGAGATAATGTGAGGCTGTCATAGGTGGTTTTGCAATATTTTAGATAGAAGGATTGATTCTAGAGAAGTTGTTTAGACTGTGTTTCTCAGGAAAGCTGTCTGAGGAGCAGTAACTGGGAATAGCAGTGGTGTTTCATCAAGAGCCAGCCCAGGTCTGAGAGGCCCACCTGCAGAGCATCTCAAGGTCCACAAGCTACAGAAACGCGATTGCTTGGAGCTGGAATGGAGCATTTGACATCACTGTCTGAGCTGAATTTTTCTAATGAAAATCAGGGTTGCAATAAAACAAAGCCCACAGTAAAGTAAATCATTCAAACCCAATGCACTTTGAATATTCAGTATGAAGTTAGAGTTAACAGGAATGTTAATAGGTGCAATTCAAGTACTGTGAGAAACACTCTCATGCTACAGCCTGGTTTTACTGCCTAACAGTTCACACGACAAAAACATTTAATAAACTGAAATTCAGCTTATGCAATTGGGCAAGTAACAATTCTCAATCCTTGCTTTAACCTTGGTGCTTTGGTCCCTTCACTCCCCTTGAGCCCATAGAAGACAAAAATCTCTGCTAAGACAAAGGAGCAGCTGATACCATCTAGGGGAGCTCATGGAAGAGAGAATAGCTTTTGCAACACAATCCTCAACAGAATTTTCCTCAGATTTTTCTTTAACAGTTTACTTCTCTTACTTGGAGAAACAAAGGCCAATGTACATGCAAAGACTGACACATATCCAAACTCTGCTTCACAGACATCAGCTTGGGGACTGCTCCTCCCCATCCCACGCCTTTCAACATTCTATAGCCTGGCTGACTGGAACTTTTTGAGTTATTAATTAGCCTATTTTCCTCTTGGTCAAGGTCTGTTCCCAAGGTCACAAGGGAACATTGACAATATTCCACACTGTGTATTTAAAGTCCACCTAATCCCTTTCTTTCTTCTCCCCCTGTATGTAAAGCCATCTCTCATTCACATGCTGCCAGACAATACACCTTGCAGGGGTGAAAGCAGAATGTACAGAAGATGACATATCAAACTTCTTTTAAACCACAAACAACAAAAACAACCACCCCAAATTACCAAACCAGTACTTCCTTAAGTTAAGAAACAATGCACCTTGCTGGAGCCTCATGATGCTACTGACAGATTATTCCCATTTTATAAACTATTTACTTTGCTAATCAATTAAAACACTGAAGTTAACATATGCCATATTAAGTGGTGCATATGCTATGAAACAGTTCGTTAAAAAAAAAAAGCAGAAATACTTTTTGTGAACTTCTGTTCCCATCTGATGTTTTAAAACAGTCTTGAAAAATTATCATTTTCTAGCCCCAACACAAAAGCAATTTTCCCACCCTCTGCTGAGGCAGCTGAAGTTAACAAAGGAGACCCTATGGGAGAAAAGAAGTGAAGGAATACATTCCCTCTTTGGCATGAGACTGGCCTTTGAGTCTTGCAGAAAGGTCTTAAAGATGTTTAGGGTTAAGGGAAAGACAAATCGTCTCAGAAATCAAACATCTTGTCCTTGGGTGATAAAATCTGGCTGCGAAGATCTCATGATGACAGACTAATTTCTGCAATGCCTATGTAACACCACCCCCAGTGAGACCAGGCATGGATGGAGAGGGCCATCCCTAGGCTCCAGTGCCTGCTGTGCTCCGTGACGCCTGATGCCTCTGCAGTGGATTTCTAAGGAAAGGAAGGAAAACAAGGGAGAAAAAAGATTTTTTTTTCCTTTGCACGAAAGGAAGTGGTAAAAAGGAAAAAAAGGGTTAAAGAAAGCTGGTTGTTACATTCAGACTTTGAGGCCAAGCAAACTAAGCCTGAGTGCACATCAAAACTTGCCCATCCATCCTGAGCATCCAGAGAATGGGTGAACACATACAAAATGCACCTTTCTTGGGGCTCATTCCTCCCTCATTTGAAATATCCAAACACCAGTCCACTTGGACTAGATTCTTCAGGCTTACTGGTAAACAGCTGCCTGCTGGTCTGGGACTAGACCCAGAGTACCAGAAACTGAAAGAAATAAAGCAGCATTTTGAGGCTCACAGTCCCAGCGTGGTTAAACTGCACTCCTGAAGTGCCCCAGGCTCCACACATCATTCTGATGAGGACATGTCATATTCTGATACTGACGTGTCAAGCTTAGGAGGTTTAGACAGGTACAGTTAAATCACATCTCAGCATTGAACTTCCACTTCTCACAATTTTCCCCTGCTCGTGCAGCGAGTCAGGATGGTTGGGTTTGCAGAGCTGAGTGGTCACAGAAATGAAAGCGAGGGAGGGGTGGCTTGCGAGGTCAAACGTAAAAGGAGGGGTGTGGAGAAGACCCATTTTGATTTCTACTCCCTACGTAGGCTTGTGCACAACCACAAAAATGACTGCGTGGAGAAAAAGAGAGGCAGCAGGAGCAGAATTAGCTGCTCTGAGGATTCAGCTGCTCACCCCTTGGAGCACACCCATTTCAATTTGGAGTTCCAGGCTGTCACAGACCACTAGGCTCACCGGCTGTTCCTTTCATTGGTGGAGACAGTTCCCATGGCAGGATAAATCAAACTTCAAACCACCTATGCAGCACGTAGCCGTGCTGACCAGATCAAATTTGAAGTTTTAGTGCATGGCAGGCACCAGCAGACTCAATTAAAGTGAGCTGCTGGGCTAAGTTTGCCCTGCCACACCTCAGCAGCAGAAAGCTCTCCCTCCCACAAATTTCTCCTGTCGAAAAGAAGCAAAAAGCCTTTCAAAAGTCCCCTGGATGCCAGGAGGAGTAATCACTAAGGAGAGCTTCAAGGGATTCATGCAGTGCTCTCAGCTTCAGCAGTAATCCAAGACTCACAATGATAAAATCAGTTATTGTTTTGAGAAGAGGAAAGTTTGTGGTGCCTCTTAGTTTTTGCCTTCCTGAGGCAGAAGCGAGGAAAGGTCTCTTTCCACCAGTAGTCCTCAAAACACCACTAGAGAGAAGAGTAGGCAAAGGCACTGAGACAACACAGGGATGTTAGCTAAGGAGTACGGGGACAAGAACCACACATCAGCACCGTCCAGATGAGCTCATAATCCTGCTCCGATGGATTTTGCTCTAACCAGCAACAGCCCAGTGCAGTTAAAAACAGAACTGGATGCTCTGGCCAAGACTGAGGTCAGATGTGCCTGGAGCTTTGTTTCCCATCTCCAGTGCAATCCTCTTATTACAGAATCAGTTGGAAATACATCCTGGCAGCATAAGAATCTGTAGTTATTGGGAAACAAGACACAGCTTACTGTGATAGAGGGAAGTGTTAACAGTACCGGACTTCACTTTCAAAAACTTTTAACCTAAACACTAACAACTGCTCCAAAAAGACTGAAGAGCCTCCAAAAGAAGTGAAGCAATGCAGCTTGTAGAAGAAAGTCACTTCAAACAGTCAAAGTTTCTTTCAGTCTGCAATTCTTGCTAATTCTTTAAATCAAATCTTGGGCAATCATGCCCAGGTGTTTCTAAAACTGAGGGAATAGTTGACCAAATGGAGCCCAACAAAATTCTTGGTCTTTTCACGTAGCTTTTCTTTTTTTTCCCCCTTTCTTTCTAAAGTTTCAGTCAAAACACATTTCGGTCTCAGCACCCAATTTCTTTGTGGTTCAAGCCTCAGCCTCTGGTTATTTGATAGCAATCACAGGTCAACTCATTTTAAACTGCTTGATCATGTCATTTTACTTGACCACTTTTGCCTTAATTGCAGATCACATTGGCTGTACCACAGCGTTCTATAAATACTTGAACAATCTGTTCAATAGAGTGATAAAGCTAAGCAATTTAAAAAATAAGTTGAGCTATGTCACCTTCTTGTCAACTAAGCTACTAATTTAACTATATGTAGAACTTCTATAATGAACTGCTATGCTGAGCACTGAGTGGAATTTCTAGTTATTCGCTTTCAGTGCTCATTAAGGTGAGAGATGACAGGACTGACCACGTGTTCCTCTACAGCTGGATATCACCGAGCTTATAACTAACCTGGCTAGAACAGAATTAAAAACACTTATCAGCATTTAAGGAATGGAGTATTTCAGCAGTAGGTTAGTCCTGCTTGCCCAAGTCCTCATGTTTTATTGTTGCCACTGTGGACAATAGCAGGGTTTTAATTATTACAACCATTTACATATACAATTCCTAAAAATTGCTTCCCACCTCCTGCTCTGTCCAGGCCACGATCTCTTTAAATCACCGTGCTGATCTCTCCTCACCCTCATGTTACCTTACAGTCTTTAGTATCCAGTTCCTCACCACCTTCTCTATGCAAAGGCCATTTTCTAAGGACCAAAATTGTCTTCAGCTGTCACTTCCTATCAGCCACTCTCAGGAGCTGTCAGAGAAGAGGTTTCTTCTGACTTCCCCTTGGTGGTGGCAAAGGAACTACAAGGTAGCAAGTTGCATCTCTGAATCCAAGACCCCTGGGACCCAGTCTCATTGCATCTCTGCATCCAAACCTTGGGAGCCAGTTTACAATGGGCAGCAAACAGTTGAAACAGCACTTTGGTAGCAATTCAGCCTTCTGCTCCAAAAATATCTTTCTTCGGGACCCCCTTCCTGGAAACATCTCCTGTAACAGGTAACTTCTGCAAAAATAAAAAACCAAACCCTTTCCCACTTGGGATAATGCTGATTTAGACATCAGAGAGAGAGAAGACCATCATATCAGTATGAAACACAGAAACATTTCCAGGAGCATTCACTGGGCAGCTCATGGAAAACTGCAAATTCACAATCCAAAGCAAAGAAGTGGTTTCAGAACATTGTGTCTTGGAGTCTTAACTATTAAACCTATGGACATGCAAGGTCCATCTAAGGCTTTTCCTCCACTGGGATATTTAGGAGGGTTCCCTACAGGGTAAATGCTCTGCTGTCTAAGAAGTTATGAACATTGTCTGAAGTTTTTCTCTCAGCTGAGAACTGTTAGATTCTTCCTCTCCCTGTCTGATTGCCTGGAGCTCATAGGGAATGAGTACCCTAAAACCAGCACCCACCTGTTAATTTTTCAACCCCATTTCCAAAGAAATATATGCATGGGAGGGACTTACAGAACCCAACAGGTGTGACTGCGTATGCTTTGTTTTCTTAGGAAAGCAGGCTAAAAGGTGACCAGTTTTAGGTGAGTTTGATTATACCACAAAAGTCTGAGTATACAAATGTATTATGTGACTGAAGTCACCCTTCTGGGAAGCTGTCTTTGAGTTCTGTTTGCTCAAGGAAATGACACAGCTTAAGTCTTGATACATACCTCTTCTTTAAGGCATGCTATTGCCGAGAGAATACTTGTGTTAAAAAGGTACTTTCTCACGTGGATCTCAACTGATTATATAGAGGCTGAGGAACCTTTTACTTGCTGAGAGCAGAACAGACCGTCCCAAAGCATCTGACAGGTCACACTAATGCCCATCTTAATGCTAACCCCTGCAGACATGAAAAGAGAGGTATGATAACACAGGGCACAAGTAACAAAATAAGGGGCTGCAGCAAACCCAGAGGCTTCAAGTTGCCCAACAGAATGCTAGTTAAAAACAAACAAACAAACAAACTTTCTCAGGCCTTGTTCTCACAGATTTTTCTTGTAAGGGTTTCCCCATTGCTGTCCATACTAAAGAGCACTTTGCCAGGAGGGGTTGACATTGACACCGTACACAGAAAGCGTGCAGGAATCAAAGTATGCAAATTTATAATTCCTATGGAAATCCTATCATCTATGAAGTCAGTGCAAGTTATGGACCAGGATACCTTTAAGAGTTTTTCTGCCTTCTGCATCCTGAGTAACACAGGGTCAGAATTTTTATTGTATAAGAATGAACATCTTAGGGATTTAGGCATCATATCAGCACACTTCTAAAAGCTTGAAAAAAACATGCTAATACAAGAGAACAAAGTACTGATTGGTGCTCAAGTTCTGAAAGTGCAGACTGACACAGGCATAGATTTTTCTACCAGAGGCAGCCAGGATCTCCTTTTCGGTTTCTACCTTTCATTTTAAGACTCTCTTGCCCCTACAAAACTCTTAGGAACCTCTTGTTTCCATCCAGCTTCAAGGCACGAGGTGAAGAAATTGCTGGAGCTAAGGAGTTCTTCAGTGCAGGGGGGAAGAAATGGTTGCATCTCATCCTTCAGTCCTCAGTCCTCCCCAAGTGTTGATTGGAAAGGAATGCTCCAAAAGGCCAAGCCACCCTGCAGCCAGCGCAGCAGCAGCACACGGGGGAGCAAAGCCTTTAGTTAACAGGACTTTCTCACACCTCCTCCACCTCTGTCACCACAGAGCAGAAGAGTTTCCTCCAGCCTTAGGATGCACACCCAGCCCAGAGAGCACGAGCTTGCCTGCACAATCTGGTCTGGATTCCCTGGCTCTGCTCTTAGCTGCTGCAGCCCACTCTTTCCAAGACAAGAACCTTTTCCTGCTGCCAGTAACTTAAAAAGTCATGTCATTCAAATAGTTTAAATCTGTCCTGAGGAATCAGAGTCAAATCACATGCCTGGTGGGAGCTGTTAAGACTGCACAAAATAGTGGGTTTTTTTTTTCTCATTTCCTTCATCTGAAAAAAAAATTTCCCAGGCAATTACATCCCAACTGTTGAGAGATTATGATTTATTTTATAAAAGTTAAGTACTTACAAGATAGGGAATACTAAAATTAGGTGGTCCATACGACTTCACACATCTGCTTTCTACTTAAGCATAGCATAAACTGCCTTCAATTATGCAACTGCTTTTCTTTATACCAGCCCTGCTTTGTGTGGTGTATAAGGGGGTAACACCCCAGGGCAAGGGGCAGTTATTCCAAGAATACCTTTGTGTTTCTGTTTCTGATGCATTTGCTGCAAGGAATGCTGAGTTGCTCCAATCTATCACCAGAGCATGTGCATGCACCAAAATTACTGATGATGCTTCTCCACAGGGAGATGGACAACACTACTTTTCTCATTTTATAGGCAGCAGAGTCCTCAAGTAAGTCCGGGTCATAAGATAAAGCCTCTTGCCTCCCAGTCACCTGCTCCAGCTTCCAGACCCACACATATAATTCCTGCTTGGTTGACCTCACCCACCACTGTAAGAGCTCAGGCAATCTTCTACTTGGACCCATGTGTCCCACACTGAGCAGCCACATTTGTGATTGAATTTTCTTGCATATTTAGTCTCATGTTTTAGCCACATCTTTTCTCTTTTTGCAATAAGAAGCATTACTGTTAATTTCCAACTGCTGGAGCTACTAAGGCAAGGAACTCCAAGGCAATTACCTGATATGATGCCTTAGTTTATCTCCAGAAAACAATTGATCCTGTGCTCTGGAAGAAGAGGATGGGGAGCAGTGGGGAAATCCCATGGAAAAAGGTTTGTATGGTCAGGGAGCTAAAGAAAAAATGAAATTGAATATGTACCAGCCAACACCAACAAAGTCCAGGTTGAACGAGTAGCTTTAAATCCCAGCATTTTCTAGAAGTCTTTGCATTTGAAACTGCAACAGTCTTAACAAGTCTGTTATGTGCTCAAAGCCCCAACGGTTCTTCAAGTAAAACAGTTTTAAAGATAAGTAGTTTACAAGAAAACACTGCAGAATAACGTGACTGTATTGTTTCCTACATTCTTCTGACTTCCTTTATTTCACTTTTTAAAAATGTCAATCCATCCCATCTTTTTCTACCTTGGATCCTTTTCACTTGGCTTAAATTTCTGTTACAGCTTCAACTCTGAGTTTGCAAAGGAGAAAGGAGCAGGAAGTTGCAGAGAGAGAAGCAATTTATGTGCAAGGAATATTAGCTTTTCTATGCTTTGGCAGTGAGGGCGATAAGGAGGAGGAACCCCTGTGCTGTATGCACAGAATGAAACCTTTCCTTAGCAAACAGAAACTGAAATGTTTGCCCAAAGGATCAAAGATTCACGCTGCAAAAGACTAATATTAGAGGGCAAGATAACCAATTAGTGTTTCCAGGCCATGTGCAGAATTGAGTATTATATTTAACTCAGGTACAAATTTCATCCTTTGCCCTCTGTAAACCACCACAGCGACACAATCTGTGACTATGGGAGAGGTGAGTCATTTCTAACAAGACCTGTGTGTGAAAGCATGGGTAAATCCATATACAATTCATCAGCAAAGAATTTGCCATTAATTTAGGAATCACGTTTTTATTCCAGTGTTTTAGCAATTTTTGTATGCTTAAATGCAGTTAAGAGAAAGGCAAACTGTGAACCCTCAGCAGTGGTTTCTGACCACTCAGCCTGTCCAGTTTAAGTCAGAGAAAGAAAGAAAGTCAGAAAGAATAAAATACTGCTCAAGGGCATGTTTGGCTTTTGCAGCTGGATCCTGTACACAGTAAACTAGAAGGTGAGGTAGCATCATGCCTGAAAACACCACTAGAGATTGCTTCTATCCCTTCCAGGATTTCCAGGCTCATCCTTAGCATCTGTGCTGGCTAAATACACCCAGTGAAGGTTTATGTAATAAATACAGTAACATCTGGAAGCCTGCAACATTCAGCACTCTTTAGTTAGCATTTAAAAGTATGGCCTGAGTAAAATTGAGGTAGAAGAACACTGTTTCCAAGGATATATCTGTATTAAGGGACCGTAGAGGGCTGCGTGGACACCGACAGCTTCCCAGCTTGTCACTACTTTTGTTGCTTTAAATGGGAACATAGGAGGTGATCCTCCTCCTCTATTCCCTCTTGTGAGACCCCACCTGGAGTGTTGAGTCCAGTTCTGGAATCCCCAACATAAGGAGATGGAACTGTTGGCACTGGTGCAGAGGAGGCTACAAAGGTGATCCGAGGGCTGGAGCAGCTCTGCTGTGAGGACAGGCTGAGAGAGTTGGGGTTGTTCAGCCTGGTGAGAAGGCTCTGGGGAGACCTTAGAGCAGCCTTCCAGAACTGAAAGGTGCTCCAGGAAAGGTGGGGAGGGGCTTTCTACAAGGGCCTGGAGTGGTAGGATGAGGGGAAGTGGCTTTAAATTGGAAGTGGGAAGATTTAGATGAGAAAGAAGAAATTCTGCATTATGAGGGTGGGGAGGCCCTGGCACAGGTTGCCCAGGGGAGTTGTGGCTGCCTCATCCCTGGAGGTGTTCAAGGCCAGGTTGGATGGGGCTTTGAGCCCCCTGATCCAGTGGGAGGTGTCCCTGCCTATGGCGGGGGGTGGAACTGGATGATCTTTAAGGTTCCTTCCAACCCAAGCCATTCTATGATTCTATAACTATAATTTTTTACTTAATTTGACTCTCCAGAGTGCATCAATCCCGACCTTTTGGCTTCTCATTCCTTTTTTTTCCCCCCCCTTCCTTTTCCAAAAAGCTAAGGCAGCCCATGCTTGGCCTAACACATGCAGAGCATCCCCTTTCTAATAATTCCCCTTACATTAGTGCCAAACAGCCGAGTTTTTCCAAAGCACTGAAGTAATTCTGCAATGCCCTCACTGCAGTGGAAACTGCTGAGCAAAACCCTCACACAATGGGTCTCCCTGGCATTCTTTAACCCTGTTGGTGATGATAAAGTCTCATAAATCTAGGGAAACCTTTAATTATACCTGAGGAGCACTCTGATATTATAACTATGAGGTAACAATAAAGAACATGCTGACAATTAGCTCCAGTAAGTCTGCACCTCATTGAACCAGGGGAGTCGCTTCTAGGGTTAAACTAGAGTTGCATCATGGGTTCTCATTGCCATTTTGGGGTTTCCTTCACTAACACAAATTTTAGGGGTTAGCATAGATGCATAGAGCATACATCACCTGCATTCTTTCTTTGGCAAGTATTTGTCTTCTCTACCTTTTTCCTTTACTCTGGAACACCTGGAGTCCTTGGTATAGGAAAGCCGTTTCGGTTCTGTAAAAATTAGACATAAGTCCAATTGTGCCACACACAGCAGTTCTTTTTCACCTCAACTCTGGATAAAAAGCAGCAAACATAGACCTCTTACTGTGGCTTTGGGGCTCTGGTGATACTGGCAGAACATCAAACCGTGTCTAACTGAAGGACACAGCTTTGCTTTTCAATGTCAGCGCTACGTTTGTGTGTATTTTCTTCTGGTGTATGCAAGGTATTGATATCTCAAAGCCAAAGCACACATTTTAACTTGTGTGAATAATGCTGAAAGAATAGCAAGTTCTTTTACTTTGCTAATTAAATCATCTTGAAAAATGGCCTAGGTAGCAAGTGACAGGATTAACAAGAGCACTTTGCAGGATTTTGATGTTTTCTTGATTAGATCAGGAGTATTTCCTATAGAAGCAGTATTTGATGAAGTGGTTTTAGCAATGTGAATGAATGCACGACCCTAGTTTATCTCAGTATCTTCATAAAGAAGCCGTCTTAGCTGTCAAGGAAGCCCAGCCAAGAGTGAAAATGACCTTAGCTCACAGCTAAGCAAAAGGTCAGCCGAAAAGAACAGTGAGAAACATTATTCTTAGTTCTGATCCTTTGGGTTAGCTGGTGCCTTTCCCAACTAATGTGATCTATTGCACTGGACTTCAATAGGTCAATATTACAGGAATATTAGGTCTAAACCCCACAAAATTCTTTTCACTTCTCCTTTTATTTCTTTTCTGCAAGAAATAATGTCTGTCTTATTAATGCAAGGAGCTTCCTGAAAAGAATATGTGAATGGGGACTATATTTCAAATTGATGCATGTCAAGATGAGAGACTTCTTTGACATAGTAAGAGAGATGGTCAAAATACTTCTATTGGCAATAGCCACACAAATTCTCTCAGCCTTTTTCCAAATGTGATTTCTAAACCTTTCTATACCTTTCTATTTTTAACCTAGAAGAAATAATAAAACTGTCAAAATGTTTACATATAGCACCTACCACCTGAGGTCCCAGACTGCTCTGTCAATATCCTATTAATTGCATTATAAATTTTATAGAGCTGGAAAGTATAAAAATTCCCACTTTACAGATGGGGAAATGGGAATATTAAGAATTCATGCACTCTGTCACACAGGAACCAGCAAGAAGAAGGCTAGAATGAAGATCTCCAATTGCCCAACAGCAGAGCTCATTAGATAGAAGTCGAGCAAAGAAAAATATTGTGTTTGTCCCTGTGATTTCAGTCTTCTAGATGTGAAATAGTCTGGTACTAACACAACAGCAACACATTTCCATGGATTGCTCCAGGAGGACGGCAATTTGGAGCAAGTTACAGCAACTGTCTGGCCAAAGCAACACAAATAGACTTTTAAAAAAATAAATTGCAAAATAACAAATGGTAACAAAAATTTTTTTCATTGAAATATTAAAAAGGAAGGCAAATAAAAGCCAGGGAGTGTTATTAAAAAGCTAGCTTAGCCATAAAAATTCAGTGTTGGTAAATACAATAGCCTGGACTCAGTTTGCATATATCAATCCTGGTCATACTTGAAATGGAAGATAGGGGTTACAGAGAGATCACATCCAAACCACTCTCCTTGAGAAAAATCCAAGATCATTCACAGAGAAGGAAGAGGGAAGGGTGATATCCATCAATTCCAACCTATTACTGACAGATGTCATTCAGGCACTGACTTTGATTTGGTTTTCTATCTAAGTCTACAAGTATCACTTATATTTTAGCAGGTCTGGATGCTTCAAAGGTAGCAGTATTTATCCCATATTCTGGTCAGGTTTCAAACTCTCACAATATTCACCTCTCAGTCTGTTCATACGCCACGCAGAGAGCTCTACTCCAGTTACGTAAAAAAAAATTACGCTGCAGCATTGAAATCTCAAAGCAAAAAAAAAAAATAAAAAAAAATCACAAAACAAGCCTTGGAAACCACTCCAGGAATTACTTTCTCCATATATGTCTTCAAAGGCATTTTTTCCACACGGCTTTCACAGTCTCTCTGGGAGAACATTCTTTTCGCAACACTCAAAATCAAAATTCTGCATTTTCAAAATAAGTCACAGCGAAATAAACCACCCCAAAAGGTAAACCTTCGATGAAAAGAAGCCCTTCCCTTGGAAACCTGTTTGTGTTTACCAAAACAAACCAAACCCCAGCCGTTATTTATCTACATAACTGCATACAGGACCAGTAGCCAATATCCTGTCGGTTACAGTTCTTTAGAAACTTATTTCCTTACTTCCTGCGCGATTTCACATTGTTTCTACTCCCTTCCTAACTATAGTTCTGGGAATACTTTATTGATTATGACTCATTGCTTGAAATTACACAGAGATTTGGAAATCCACCCCTTTCTCAACTTTTGACAAGTGAATTCAAGCCACATTAGAGTTGCATAGAGCTCAAAGAACACGGTATGTCAAGCTTTTGTCACAGAGGCTGCCTCCTGAAGCTCAACTGCCCCTAAGCCACACCAAAAACTCAGAGTACAGTAGAACAGAAGCGTAAAGAAATTTTCCTTGCCTCTTTTTCTCATACTATATTTTCTTTCAACAACGTTAGAGCTCATATTATCAGGTTCTCCACTCCTAGTCCCTTTTTTTTTTTATTTAGTTTATTTTGATGTATTTTCTAATAAATCACTTTTCGGAGAGTTACTTTGGACAGAATCCACCCAGCTCCATGCTGGATGAGTTTCAGCTCTGCACGCTCTTAAAACACTCAGCACAACACTGCTTGTGTGATCAAGGCTTTGGGAAGTTCTTTCCCACCCAGAGTAGGAACAAATGGATGTCTGCAATTTAGGTTACATTTATTAGGCTGCAATTTCAATCCAGCTAACAAGGCTCAGCTACACTCCCTACTCCACACATGGTTTCTGCTTGAACTCAGATAAATTTGGGGAAGGGCAGCAGGGTTTAACAGGCTTGGTTTGGTTTTCTATACCCCTGTGTCACAACACAGACTGCCCACACATGATGGGAGGATAAAAGGTAGCAATCTCTAATATTAGTGTAGGTATTAAACTCTTGATTGGCTTCCCCTGCTTACTTTTTTCAGGATTATTCCAAATCCCAGATCCTGTACCAGGAAAGAACTTCCCCAAGTGATATAACAGGCAACTTGGGTCTACCAGAAGTTACCCCTTTCTGCACTGTGGCAGTCGACTTCTTCCACACAGTTGTTTGCATTTTTTACCTACTGGTGCTTCATGGAGTTCTCCCCCATAATATTTTCACATTTCAGAACTGCAGCACCATTTTGGAAGTAAAGACTTCATAATTATTGTAGAGATGTGATTACAATTATAGATCCATATTCAGCTGTTGGCAAATGCTTTGTGATCTTAGGGGGGAATCAAAGGTGCATGGAGGGGATGTTGTTTAGCCAACAAGGATCTTTTTTTCTCCTCACAGGCTGTATTTGAGTCTCATTGCTGCCAGAGTCCCAGTTGGACAGCTCTATGGGCAGATCCAGAGGACTCCCACTGGCAGATCACCTGCCATATCTTACACATCATCTCCTCCTCAGTTCATTACTGCCATCACCACATCAGTCCCTCTGCAGGCACCAGGAATCACTCATCATGCACTGAACCTCCAATAAAAGCGTGGAAAGCCTTCTCCAGGCTGCCAACACAATAAATAGCTACTCCTTCAAGCTAAACAGCAATTACAGTTGCAACAGGTAAGCCACAAACACAGTGGTGGAACAATGCAAGGACTGTTTTTCTTTCCTGAACATTAGAGTTTAGGAAGCTCAATATCTAAAGGAAATCCATGTTTGCTATTTGGAAGGAAAGCCACTATTCCTCTAATTCTGAGCCACATATTGACAGGTTGTCACTTTTCAACTCTTTTCCAATTCACCAGACCAGAGGTTTCAAAGAAAGCATATGGTAAGGTTGCTAAAAACACTTTCCTGGAGCTCCAAATAGATGTAGTGATCTAAGAGCACAGGTATTCCAACTTTTGGACAGCCAGTTGAAAGGCTTGTCTATTTTTTTGCCCTGAACCTCTCAGATTTGTTCAGTGCCTGTGATTCAAATAGAAGATCAAGATAGATTCACGAGAAAGAACTATTAATGCAGTCTTAAAAAAGATTTTTATCTATTACACTGAAAGTTAGAATTGAAAGTTAAATTAAAAGCAACAACGCCAATGATAAAAAAATATGTTGATAGAAATGTTAAATAGGACAATTTTACTGTAGGCAAGTGGTTTCCAACTTCAATTGAATTCCTAATTAAAGCCATGACTGCTATTTATTGTGCAATATGCTTATTTGGTGCTGCAGCATCTGCTGCTTGAAAGCAGCATTCACCCTCCTCTCCTGGGTTAATTTAAGTTCACCCGCCTCCCCTCAGTTCAGCGCTGGCACTGGAGTCTCACAGAAGGGGAATTCAGCACATTGCAGAGATTTAGTGCCTATTCTACAGCCCAAATCTTCTTTAATAAACACGTCCTAACTACTACAAAGAGTTTAAGAGCGGCAGGGACCGCACGTGGAACATCAGGACACCCCCGTGTGTGCCCCTCGCCCCGTGTGCCTGGGAGGTGCCTGCAGGGTGAAGTTCTCTGTTAGGAGAACTCAATGTTGAAGGGGAGAAGCTTCTCTTTTCAGCTCACAGTTCTCTTCCCCACAAATGCAGCCACCCCGAAAATAAAAGGCAGGGCAAAGCAGTTCATTTCTTCCCCTCTTTGCTTCTTCATCAGCCTCAGGTGCAGCATTTTGTCACCCACAGGGCTTCTTTGCCCAGGGTTCCTTCTGGAGCAACACCACCAGAGCTGAGCAGGGACTGGGCTGCAAGCCCAGGTGCTCCACAGATGCAAAGCAGGATCCTGTCCTCATTTCTTTTGGAATTTAAATGGACAGAAATAATTGTGGGGTAAGGCTGGGCTCAGCATGAGACCTGTGTGCCCGGAGTCCCACAAGGAGGAAGGAGGAGACTACAAAGGGGAAACAACTGGAACTGGATGACCTTTAAAGTCCCTTCCAACTCAAACCATTCCATGATTCTGAGTTACTAATCCCATTTTTCCTGCCTCAAGTCATGCTCTCTCTCCAAGGTCTTTGCACACCAGCACATGGCCCAGCAGCGCTGAGATTTCCACCTTTGTTACCTGCACAGCAATGCTTTGCTCTATGACCAAGTTAATGTCTGAGCTCCTCCTGTACAATCAATCCTTTCCCTCTCTCTCAGGATGCTGATTCTGGTAGTGGATTGCTTTGTTCACTTGTTAGTCCACAACTTCTGCAAAGCCTCTGGTTCTTCCCACAACAGCCTGGAGGTCCATTTGGCTGCTCTGCCCAGGGGCCAACCCAGAGAGTTTCCAGCAAGCAGAAAACTTTGCACAAAGAGCACACGAGTGCCAAGGACTACAGAATGTGACTGAAACATTAAAGAAGTTTTGGCGAGTGTTTGGGGGAGGGAGAGACATGTTAAAGCATAAGAATTCTCCTCCAGCATAGTTTAAATTGCTTGGCAATACTGATTAAAATAAAGGAACATTATAGCTTGCTTAACTAAACATTCTATTTCTAAATCCATTTTCAATTGTTTTCCTTCAATTTAAACATTTTGAGCAATTTTATTGCTATTCATACCTGCTTGATATTTTTTATTAGAAATTATAATGCATATATTTTATCTTGGTTACAGAGCTCTGGCACATTTAACTCCTTCAGGTCTGCAGCCTGAGCACAGGAGAGCTATCAGAGTCCTAAATACACTGCCTGCCCACTGGATTAGAATATTTATATTAAAAGACAATTTTTGGCAATAATAGCAGTTGAGAGGAGAAAGAAGTGAACAAAGGAAGTAGAGGGAAGGAAGCAGGGAGAGACAGAGGGCAAGACCTAGAACAAAATAATGCCAAGGGCATAAGTAACAGGTTCAAGATGAACATCTATTTTGCCCTTTCATTATCCCTTTCTTTGTGTTTTGGGGACTTCTCTCCCTACTCGTCTCTCAGCAGGAAGAACAAAGCAAAAAACATCTCAGAAGTTTTAAGAAATAAGAACATGAATCAAGTGTGACTAAAGAAAAAGAAGTGTCTTTTAGACTGTGAAATAACAGAGAATTGTAAATACACTTCTGTAGCAAGACAGGCACCTGGAGTTCTTCTCAAAGAGCGAGGTAATAATTATCAATACTGAGAGACAGACAGCCTTGTCTGGAGCTGCACATCCTTTGAAAGCTCCTTTTTCTCCTTAACACCTCCTGTGTTTCCTTTTCTACAACCACCCTCCACTCCTCCTCTGGAAAGCTTCTCCCTGATGGCCCAACTCCCCACCATCACCCTTCACGAAGCAGGAATCCCCTCTGAGTACCTGGGAGATGATGTATAAGTGGCCCCACCACGTTTCTACCCGCACATTTCTAATTTCCCTAAGTCAGCAGGGGACGTTCAGAGACCACTCAGTGCTGGTAACCACATCAAAACATTAATTAACACAACTATATTCCCACACAAATAAAACATTAATATGGTAATTTCTAGCCTATAACCAGCTGGTATCTTTTCCCCAGCTATATAGATAGTGGGATTAACAGTGCAAAGCAAGTATTATAACAAAGTCAAATTAATATCACCTTTTCCCCGTTTCATAATTCAGAATCAAACAATAAATTATAGAAGTCCTTTAGAAACCGTCCCTCGTGAAATACTTCCCCTGGATGCACGCTCAAGGTGTAAATCCCTTCCCATCGTGTTCTCCTCCTTTCTGTGCAATTCAAGGCTCCTCAGTGATGGATCTCAGCCTCCACAACTGTGACCCTCAAATGCTCCTGCTCCACTTCCCACTCGTTGTCACCTACTTTGTCCTCTATCCCAGCTTTTCCTCTCTTAACACTTTTAAGATAAAACAGCCCAGGTATCATTCAACAACACTTGCTAAAGATCTATTGCCATAGAGACAAAGAACAGGAGGAAAACTCTCTTTGGTCCAAGATAAAACCAAGACAGAAGGGTTTTCTGCAGGATTGGGACTTGGTTACTACTTCAGTATTGTATTTATCTATTTATTTTAAATCTTCTCAGGCTCAAGCTATGCTTGTCAAAAACCACACACGTATATTTCCTTTCACTCTGCAATAATTCTGGCATCGCTTCCATGATAAATGCATTTCATGAACATTAACACATTATACATACATAATTTGAAAGAAATATGGGGAAAACAAGCAGCAAAAATATAAGCAATGTCAGTTAATGAAAAGCTCACATTTTCAAACTAGTGTTTGGCTAATTAAAATTGAATTAAGTGACTACAACATTAACTATGTCAACTATTTAGCATAAAAAGTTGTTAAATATATCACATTGTATGTGGGAAGATCCTTGCAATCTTTAATTGTAAGAAATAACCGTGTACTATTTAATTGCACAACTTGGTAGGATATAAAATTCAGTTACATGAATTATATTTAGTAAAATATTTTAAAATGTGTTGTTTTTAAGACTGTGGAATTTTATGCAGAGCGTAATAGAATTGAAGCACGTTCTTAATTGCACAATTATTTCTATTTTAAAAGTCCAGCTAACAGCACAACTGGTCTTGGTTTTGCAGTCTAAGGTAGAAAAAGACATGAAATAGTTTGAATTCATTTACTAAGAAATAATTTTGATTTCTTATTTGAATCATTTTCCCACAAAACTTTGCCCAAAGTTAATCCAGTATCAGACCATGCAGTTTCCTCCAATTATTCATGTAATGGTGTTCCTCAATCGTAAATACATAAATACATACAGAATCTTCTGGAAACACTAAGCTGTTGCTAACCTTATCAGAATTAACATGCTTCAAAGAAACTGGAAAAAGCCTAAATATGTCCAATGAGGATTTTTCTTTTTAAATCCAATTAAACTTCTGACATGAGGAAATCTGAATCCTCTGTTTTCCTTCACCCATAGAGAAACTGTCCTATTTCTCCATCTACCACAATGATCACCTTTTGTTTTCAAAATCAGATGGGTTTCACACCATAGAAATCTGAGATGTGAGGTTGGATGCAATGGAAATAATCTTGGTGTCTTCTGGTGCTCACAGTCCCTGAAGCACAGCTTGCTGAGGTGTTTAGTCCCCTCTGGTTTGCATTAGGATAATTACTTGAATTCTCTGATACCGTAATGATTTCTTTCACAGGGTGGCCTGGTGAAATCGTAGAGTAATATTTGAGATGTCTTTGAATAGGTCTCTCGCCATTCAAACCCACTTAAATACCTGCTGCTTTCTTACTCCTCCTGGAATATAGTCCAGATTTTTCTGAGCATTGCCCCTGAATTCCAGGCTGTTCTGGAGAGCAGGGAAGGCTGACTGAGGAAGCCACAGCCGTTTCAAAGAAAACGGACACAACCTTGGCTTTTAAAGCAGTGCATCCTAATGTCTTCCGACAACTGCCAGGTCAGCTGCAGCCACACAGTCTCACATTGCTTCCCAAAGAAGAGATCCAGTCAGAGATTTTCCTCTGAGGGACTGACTGCAACTCACTCCAGAGCTGTTTGTTATTGTTATATGAGAAGATAAAACAAATATTTGTCTGGTGTTTATGAGAGAAAACTGCAAGAGAACTTTGATGTTAAAAAAAATGTATGTAGAGGAAGGAAAAAAATTAAGGTTCTATCTATACTGGACTATAAATCCAAAGGAAGGGTTTAAACTCTAAAATGCTGTGGAGGTTTTACAGATAAGCTTTAGCACTCGCCAGTGAGGGATGTCTTCCTGTAATGTTTGAAAACTGTACCACATCATCTCCTAATTTAAAACTCAGAATGATTTGTCCAGACAGGTATCAATTAAAAAAAAAAAAAAAAAGGAGATTTTAGCATTTTAACACCCTATCAACCCCCCACTCGGTGAAACATTTTATAGCAACATCAAGAACTCTCCATATTCTCAAGGTAGTTGGGGTTCATTGTGTTCCATTCAGGAATTTAGCAAAGGTTGCTCTATTTAATCGCATAATAGGCTATGGGAATACCCTCTCAGCTCCTAATTTTCATGGTACAGTCTTAGGAGTTGTAATGAGGTGAAGGCACAAGAAATCTGACTCATCTAGGCCAGTTTTCACTGTAGAAGGTCTGGTCACCTATACATAGTCCGTGCAGCTGCGTGACCCCTTGGAAGGCAGCGCTGGCTCCCTGGGATACTGCAGCAGAACAGATCATGGCTCTGAAGCAGGGATGAAGGAAGAAAGACATCAGAAAGATGTACTTTATGATTCAGTGATGCTACAAAGGAAGAGAAGTATAAAATTCAAAGGCTCGTCAAAAATCATTTCCAGTGGACAATAAAATCCATGGCTGTACAATCATTAAATGATATCACTACAGGGCACAGTGAAGGCTGTTTACTCACCCTAATTAGGTATTTCCCCACTTGAACATGTTTGCATTTCTTTTAAGCACGTCTATTGAATTTTGTGGGCTTGCAAAAGTTGTTTTAGGGATAATTACAACATCCCTGGTTATTTCTTTTACCCCAAGTTACCGAAATACACTCTAAACTTCAACTCCATTTTAACTCAATGTTTTCATTAGGGAATATGCAGACCTTTCTTGTATTCCAGAACTGAATTCTGTTAAATTATATTAAATACAAATTCCATTTTTAATTTCTTTACTTTGAAACTGAAAACCAGTCAATTAAGGATCCTATTATAAAAATTAGTGGCACTCATCTGCAAATCTCAGCTTGATAAAACTCTTTTAACCTCCCTACAGTTGAATTGCAAAATTTTATTTTGAGGCATAAGGTGTTTTTCCCTCACAGGAAGGGAAGTGGAAGCTGTTCCCAGATGAAAAACTCTATCAGAAGCAAGGATAGGTACACTTTCTCTAGGCTGCCCAGGGAAGCAGTGGAGACCCTATCCCTGGAGGTATTTAAAAGTCAGGCAGATGAGGTGCTCAGGGACAGGGTTTTGTAATGGACAGGTACAGCTGGACTCAATGATCTCAAACGTCTTTCCAACCAAACAATTCTATGATTCTCTGTAACAAGTAGTTTTCTGACTCCAATACCAACTGAAGCTCTCAAGTCCCACCTTTAAAGTGCTTTTGCTCACTAAAGAAGACCAGAAAAGCCCAGTGCCCTTGGAGACCCCATAGTTGCATTCCGGTTGGGAGCTCCTGGAGGCCACAACAGCTCTGCATTTCCTACTGAGAAGGCACCAGGAGAGGCAGTGCCGTCATCATACCCCACATCCAAGATTCCCAGATTCATGCTAGCACTGAGAGTGGAAGGTAGGAGGAGAGGGAAAGCCCTGAGGGGAGGTGCTAGCTGCCCATCCAAGGCAGATTCCTGGTTCTAAACAAGTGATAACGGGAGGGGAGAAAACAGGTTTCCACAGCTGTGGAAATGCAAGCCCACCACCTCCAAATCTGTATTGGAATTTCCAGCCAGCAAGATGTGAAGCCCCTACAGAACCTGCAAACCAGACTTATTCTCTAGTAATTGTTTTTAGACCCTGATTCTACTGTGGGAATAAAAATTAAGAAGTGAGGATTTCTCTTAAATCCTTTCAATGGTGTCTGCATACAACTAGAATCTCACTTTGTTTTTTTTTAACCTTCCATCTAGATGTTACCGTAGTGGAAAGGTCTGTTAGATTATTGGGATTTGGGGGGGTTGCACTTTTTTTAGGGTGGATTTTGGCTCCGTTAGAAGGCACAGCCTGCTAGAACAGGTGCATTGCAGACAGGTGCTGCATAAGGTTCCCTACTTAGCTCTGCCAATGCTTCTCAATCATGATCTACACCACCCCTGCTACTCCTGCGTGGGGCCTCCCCTCCACTGCACTTGCCAAGGTTATGAATTATGCCATCACTTATGGATTTGGACGAGTGTCCACTCCCGACCAGGTCAGCACCACTGAACTTGGTCTGCAGGTAACGCAAGCCCAGTCGTGGAAGGCTCAAACTGAACATTTAACCCACTGTGCAGTCTTGCTCACAGTTACTCTTTTTGATTCAGCCACACATTATGTACCCTGACTCCCATGTAGAAGATTTGTGGCAATCGCGTGATGTACGAGGTGCCATTTGTAAAATATTATTTAGTGTAAAACACGATGTTTTTTTCTGTTGATTTACAAGTTGGATTTATAAATCTGCACTTCTCACAGTTTGAGTTATATATCTTGCCTCTGATTTATAAAACTCACCAGTAAATCTTGAGCAGAAAGTTTTGATTCAGAAATCATTATTTTAAACATTAGATTTAGCTAAAATATTCAACTGCTTTATAAGTCATGAAATGGATTTACATACCCCAATCTAGATTTACAAATTCTGCAGCAGATTTACAAATCATGCTGAGAAATTCCTAAATAAAATGCTTTGATTTATAAACCTTCACTTTGCACTTAGGATACAAGTGACTGATTTATTACTCTGAAGCTATACAATAAGGATTTAGTTTAGAAATCCTACTTTTACTTTAAGTTAAAGTTCTGATTTATAAATATTGATTAGATTTGCTGCAATACAGGCAACAAAAAGTGAAATTATTTGGTGCAGGGCTGCTTTGCAAACAGCTCCCTGCACACACAAAGGCAAGACATCTCAGAGGGCATAGGCGACCAACTCAGAGTTAGCAGAAGAAAAACTGGAACGAAGGAACCCTTTATTTCTTGCTAATAAGCCTGAGGTTTCGAGATGGAACATTTTGACTACCCTGTCAAAATCATTTCTCAGTTCAAAAAGCTTTCTCTAACCCCAGTCTCAACCTCCAGCTACAGGGAAATAGTTCGAGTGCCTCCAACAACTCCAGGAGTTATGGGGACTTCTACTGAACGTCATAAGGAGTTCCAGTCAACACTGGAGGAAATTTGTTCCTCTCAAGTGAACCTAATGGTTTCCAGCTTTTAGGCTCTGATCAGATGTCATTTATTTGCACCATTCCAGCCCAGGTGTTTTCAAGCATTCAAAACCAAGTAGGAAAATAGCAAAGCGTAAGAGTGAAGGAGACCTCTACGAATGCCTCCCTCTTTGATGTGCTCCAAAAACACTTACGTGACCAACAGGGCATTTAAATATTTTAGATACTTGAGAAGCAGTTCATCACTAATACCCATCAAGGACTCAGAAGGGATACTGCATACAGACAGAATTGTCAGGTAGCTTAAACATAAAATGCAGTGGAATAGAAATGCAACAGTCTGTTTTCTGTAAAAGCCAAATTTCCTGGAAACTTTTCCCAATAAGGTTTTTTTTAGGAATTACTAACAAGATGCAGGCCTATATTCACATTCCTGCCTACAGCAGTAGCTCCATTCCAATGTATTTGGTCCCAGTGTGGTGGCTTTGGTTCACAGCCCGACTGTTCCCAATGCCACCAGGAGCTCTGTCTCCTTACGGCACGCTTGAACTTCTCCCCTGTGCAAAGCCAGATACCTACCTATGTTTGATTACTTGCATTTATTTTCCTGACAGGTAGCCTTTTGCTGTAATTACAGTGGTAGAATGTTCTGCATCCGTGCTAACCATTTTCAGAACCTGCACGTTCTGAAAAAGAGAGTGAAGGGGAGTTTTAATGCTCTTCTTCCTCTTTGGTGTGACTGACACCTACTCAGCCACAGATAAGACAACAAAGCTTTTCAGTTTACTGACTAAATCTCAGTATAGAGCAGCAAAGGTATTTGGGGGAAAATGTTTCTGTGACTGAGATGTAAGCAAATTCTCCAGGATCACCACTCGTGCTGGGAGAACTCTGAGATAGTGAAAGATATTGGGGATTTTTATCCTGGTTTGATAAGACAAAACAGAGCAGCTGAACACACACGTAGCCCACACTCTGCCTGCTCTGGATTGTTTCCTATCGTGTTTTCCAGTATTTCCTCTATTTAAAACTTCTAAGTGATGGGGCTTCCACTACTTCCCTCAGAAGACTGTTTTGCAGATTAATTACACCTCATCATTAGGAGCTTTTCCCCTGACAAGGAAGCTGAAATTTCCATTTTCAATAACATTTTATTTTTCATACTCCTACCCTACTGTCAACCTCTGTTCCTGGCCTTTCTTTGTTCTACCTTAAAAAATTCTCCTCCATCCTTCAGGTCCAATTCTCAGCGTATTAAAGCTGTTTTGCCTCTCAATGGTCACACAGAGCAGACTAAAATCCAGTTTAGGAGTCTCCAGCTCTGCTGGAAGCATCCTCCCAGTTACACACCAGCCTTTTCCCCACTCTGCCCTTTAATGCTGGGCAGTATTTGTGGTGCAAAGCTGCTGTGGGTTGCTGGGTTTTGGGCCATACCAGACTGCGTGGCAGAACTGGGGTGCCTTTGAAATCTGCCTCTGCCACTGCTTGTGGTGCTTCCCCTCCCAGACTGCAGAGCTGTTTCTGTCTCCCCCCAGGGCATTACCTTACATTTGTCCCAGCTGACACTCCTTTCCTTATTTTTTTGGCATGTTTCTGATCTCAGTTCTTTTCTCTATTATTTTGCTGCCCTTACTGATATTTATAACGGCTCCAGTTTAGTATCATCTGTGATTTCCATTAACCACTTGTTTACTTTCTTCTTTCAGTTCATTAACGAGAATGTTAAATAAGACTGGACCTAATGCCATTCCCTGCATTGCATTAGTAGGAAGCTACCCTACAGCTGATACATTGCCTCTTCTGGTTCACCCTGTGCTAGGTGTTCAACCCATACACAGCCTTTCCAGAAGCCTACATGGATTGATTTCTCCAGTAAGACTTTGTAAGCAAAGGTATCTGATGCCTCACTAAAACTCAGTGCATACTGAGCATTAGATATTATGGGAATTTTATTTCTAGGAAGAAATCAAGTTTTTTTTCTGCTAAGAAATGTTCTGTAAAAGCCACAGTGCTCATAACAGCGATGGAGGGACCAAAGCTGTTTCAACAACTGCTACACTCTTACAATATTTTTTTCCTCAGCATTAATGCTGCTTTATCTACAGTCAGTGCATTTCCTTGCTTTTGCATTTGCAAAAAGGCACTATTTAAAAAAAAAAGACAGATTTTTTTTGCATGGTTATGTTTCAAGCTAGGAGTCTCCCACGCTGCAATCAAGGGTAATGGCAACTACTCACAGGTGTACATATATCACATAAACAAGTGAAACATTGATTGTGAGGGGTGCAGTGACAGTCCTCTATCCATAGCATAATCTTCTCAAGAGATATTTAATCAGATGATTATTTACATCTTAAAGACCAAGGAAAGGGAAAATGTTAACATCGAATTATGGGGAGGAATGATAAAGAAGATGCTACGCATGAAGAGCTCATCACAGAACTGATGAATAAAGGCTTTGCTTGAATATGCTTTAACACCACTAGTGTGATCTAAGCCCAGGCACTTGCATGCTCTAAATCAGCAGAATCCACTGAAGCTGGTGGAGTGCCAGCAGATCAAAACCCAGGAGACTGCCCTGCCCTGACCTGTCTCTGAAGCTCTGAGCAAGCCTGGTGGTTTTTTTTCCTCATCTTAAGGGTTTTTATTACCACACCCGAGTTAACCTATGTTATACATTATAAAATATGATCAGAAAACAGAATCAAATGTCACCTTCAGAGGCTATTCTTTTGTGTATAAAATTCTGCCAGTTTAAACTGTGGATAGAGAGAGGACCCCAAGCTGGAATTTATTCCACTAATACTACAATGGAAGAAGGCTTGCGAAGCCAGTGAGATTTCTAGTGGTGCATAAAAACATGTGGAGAGCTTATGGCACAAATTATAGCTCGATCCCTTATGCTAAGCCTTTCTTTTAGTAAGGACACATTTCCTACTGTAAGATCCAGCTTCTTATCTTAGCGGTGTCGTTCAAGGAGTTGGCCATGAGGTGCTTCGATTGCGAAGGCAGGCTCAGAACTGGGACTGTTGAGAGCTCAGATCAAAAAAAGAATAATCTACTGTTGCAGGTGAAATTCTTCCCTTAATTCAAGACATTTCACTGAAGGACACAAAACATCCACAATTCTTTAGTGTGGGAGCCACAGAGATAACAACAATATGGAAAGCAGATCAGGTCTTTGTGCTTTGTGCTGTCTGTGGATTGGTTCAACACAAACCCCTGTGTCGCTTCCATCTGACACAGCTTCAACTCCAAAACCAACAATGGGCTGCAAAGATGTTAAATTCATAAACTAAGTTTCAAAACAAACCATCACTACTTTAAAGCCTGGAGAACTAAGTGCTCAAAGATGATTGGCTGATGCACAGCAACAATTACTCCTATATTTATGATAGCTGTAGGGTTTTGTGATAACTGGTTAAGTAGGAGATGCCTGGAGGATTTGGAACTCCACTTTTCACACAAAAAACTATGGCCATGAATCTAAAACTTTGGGTCACTATCTTCTGATCATCACCAACACCAAATATCGCAGACAAAAGCCAGAGCAGAAATGGCAAGATGTCTATCATTCACTTAAGTTAATAGCTCACCAGAGCAGCTGCTTTGCTGCTTACCCACAATCTGCAGTATGCACATCCTTATTGTCCATTAAACTTGTAAATCAAATGCAGGAGTGGACTGGCCAGATGAGATTTACAGAAAATCTCAATCCAATTCAGGGCAGCACACCTTTCTCTGGTATTTAGATTCAGCATCAGGTTTGGTTTTCTGAACCCCATAACCCATTTCTTTACTTTATAATATCTTAGCAATTTTCATTAGCAAGTGAATTTCTATGCATCACTTCTAAAAAGCACCAGCTGCACCAGTAAAAATGTGCATCCATTCACTGAACAAGTCAAAAAATCCAAATGCATATTAATGCATCCATGCTCATTGAACTCTCAGGCACATCTAAGTAGCTATCGTTTGTTCCAGATTTCCAACACAGTGTCCCACACAAAGCTGATGAAAATACAATACAGTGGCTGCAAAACCACATCCAGAGAGCAATTATCAATGGTTCACTCAAAATGAAAAAGAAGGGAGTCTAGATCAGGTATTATTCAGCACTTTCATTAACCACTCGAATGATAAAATAAAAGGCTTATAAAACTCATTGAATAGATCAAACCAGAAGGAACTGAAAGTATGTTGAGCTCTAGGAAGAGCCAGACAGATTAAGGAAAGATCTGAAAATGGTTCGGGACTATAATGTTTAGTGCCCCACTCGGATGCATAAAACCCCACATACAGAATGAAGAAATGAAGTCATTCTTCCACTCTACATATGGAGAAGACCCCAGGTGACATCAGTTTGAGGCACGAGGCTGTGATCCAAGCAGAGAAAACTCTAGATGTACTGATAGATCAAGAAGCCATAACCTAGCAGGTTAGTTAACCAGCATTACGAAGCCAGGGAAGGAAAGAGTGAGCTGTGCTGTGCGTTACCCTGATAACAATTCGCAGCCACATTAAAGGCTGCAGAAAAAGAGGAATCGATTCAAAGCTGCCCTAAGCCACAATGAATAGAGTAAGAAATAACAGGTTTAAATTACAGGAAGGAAGAGTCAGATTGGATATTAAGGAAAAACTGTTGCATGGTAAAAACAGTGAAGCACAGGAAGAGATTTCCTGGACATATTGTGCAGATCCCCAAAATGATATTTTTAAACAAAACCGAGACAAAGCATCTGCTAGGAGTGACACAGGAGTGAGCAGTTACACCAGACCAGGGCAAGAAGATGGCCTTGATGTGTCCTAAGAGCCCTTCAAATTCTTTTGACTCAATTTAAAACCTCAGCTTTAATAGTTACTGGAGAGACCAGAAAACTGAGAGCCCTTGTTTTGAGGTGAAATAATACACAGATTTCCAGTTCCTACTTCAAATCCAAGAAGAAATGTTGAGGTAAGATTTCTTACTCATGATTCCTGCTCCTGAGCTTTTATGACAGCGTCATATGGTGAGAAAACTTCCCTGCACTGCAAGCTATTCCAATGCCCCCTCATCTTCACTGGTTACTCCAGTTGTTGCATTTCTTCCGGTACGTCAGAGAAAGCTGTAGCACATGGTAATTCAGAACCGACAGCATCTCTCTGGCCCACTAACTGATGGGATGGCTAATTGTTCACAACAATGTATCTTAATCTTGTCTTAATGGTCCTTTTTAGAAGCCCAGTGACGGGAAATTTATAAGTTTATTCATTTCTGTACTTGCTGCCAAAGGATTGCTGATAGAAAATAAATTTTCCTTGTCTCATATCAAGTTTGTAGATGAACTATAAACTTAGACTGCCAGACATTGCTGTACCATCAACTTTAATTTCAGTCTGGGCTGTGCAGGGGCTTTTTTTTTTTTCATTTGTGAAGACAACACAAGATTGTATCTTTTCCAAGAACACAACCAGACCTTACTCCACTCTCCTGTGCAGCCTCTCCTGTATAACACTTCTTGTAGGAAGGGGAGATTAATCCCTATCACAGTAAAAAGTTCTCTGGTCATTTTTTAGAGTTAGTTCAACTAAAATTTGAAGTCTTCATTTGATTCTCAGACTTCAGGGCACGGAAGCAATTTGATTCTCAACCTCCAGTCCAGAGGATTGATCCTTAAAGGCAAGGAATGATGGTTTAATCACACCGAAAGGATACAGCAATTAGAACTCAAACTAAATCTGGACTTGCAGCAAAGGCTGGTGGAGAAATTTGTGAGCTACGTGATCTCCATCGAGCCTGTTCCCTCACTGTTATGAGCTGCAGGAAGACCAAAAGGCTGTGACAAAGGAAATGTAATGTTGATAACACTGTTCCATTATACAGTTCTTTCATCTACAGGAATTCAAATGTGCCATTATCAGCTTGAATAGAAATCTTTTAACTATTGAAATGAAACCCAGTGAAAAGCAGCACCAAGGCATGGAAACAATCTTCACCATTGCAGAACATTTGAGGACAGGAAATGAAATACACTGAAGTTTACTTGTGTCAAGACAGCAGTGAGGAAAAAAAGAAGGGTTGGCATAAAGATGGATTGACTCCATAGTCAACACCAGTATCAAAACCTCTACTATTCTTCCCCCTTTTTATTTAAGCATAGAGAGGCTTTAAGTCTTTCTCCCTCCAGCCCCGTTGTTGTGAAACTGCAGGAAACCTCCGTGGGGCTGGAGAAGAGATGGGTGGCCTCTGCTGACCTTCAGATGAGTAAGTCCAAGGGCCAAGGTACAGAAACGTTCAACAGGAGATCCAAGTTCAGTTCATTCAACAGACACTCCTCTCTCTCACTCTTCAGGCTGTATGGGTTGGCACAGAAAGGATGCGAATGCCTTGCCACAGTCTGAATCAGTTTTTCCACTGAAGATCCTGGAAGGGATCTGTCCTTGTTATTTACTAAAATGTTGACAATGCATAAAGAAAATCTATTTTCAATCGCCATCATTGACTTCAAGGAATACCCACTGTCAGCAAAAGGATGGCTTGGCTAACAGGCAGCAGCCACAGCAACACTGCCTGGTGTGGGACTCATTCCTTCACTGAAGTAGCTTTTAAAAAGAACATAACTAGAGCAAAAACTGATGGAAATGAGTAACTCCAGGCTTGTAACTCAGAGCAAAACAAGACTGCACGAACATGCATGGGAAAACCTGATCTAAACTGTCATTACTAAACATCCCCCCAGTGCAGATAAGGTCCAGCTGGAGCTACAGAGATGGCTCATCTCCAGAGAGGAATGTCAGGATGGAGGAGGATGTGTCCCATCACCACAGCTATGATGTTTGAGCCACTGCCAGCTACAGAGTAGAGAATTCATCATCTGACAATGACCTCTAAGATCACTCAAAGCTTTCACTGCTCAGAAAGGAAAAATCATACAAAAAGTGAAACATCTGCTAGGAGAACAGGCTGCGTTTTCTGGTCTTTGCTGTCTGCAGCGACATCCCTGTAATCTCAGGCCATGAGACAACTACAGCAGAACACACTATATCTAACATAGCTGTAACATACTGACTCACTGCCTCCCTTCACTACGTGGCTGTGATGCCTGAAGTCACCTTGACTGCAGCAAATATTAATTTCTGTCAGCAGTGTTCTTAATGATTGCATAGGCAGAGTTATCAAGGCACGTGTGAGCAGATCCTCACTCAGCTGTCCTTTCGGAGCTCTGCTCAAGTTTCATACCCAGCAGCCACCAAAACTTTCCTTACACATAGTCTGGAGTGTAAAGTCACAGTAGTATTCAAAAGGTTAAAGCAGAGTGAACTGTTAATTTTAATGCTTTCTCTAAGCTTCAGTTTTAATAAGCGAAAATGATGTTCTTATTTGCAGTAAAGTGGTGTTATAAAATTCTGTCTGTCAAGCTCATTTTAAAACCATGGAAATAAATGATCTGACAAAATCAGGCTATTAGACAAGTGAAGAAGAGTGATTTCCATAAAAGTAGAGGAGCTGTTCCTTAATTTCACACTTGGTAGTCTTTTGGGTCGACTAAATTTTTAAATAAGTGATAAAATTATATTAGTGCAATTGCATTTTTATAGATTTTTTTGGTCATTGTACTCTTTTTCAATTCTTTTATTTTAACTCAAACCATTCTGCTGAAAGGTTACCTCTCAACTTGTGTTACCTCATAACAGTTTCTGCTCACACAACAGAACCGCAGGTTCACAAATCCTCCATAAAAATACCCAGAATGACCACACTGACCCAGAAGTATTCTAAACCGGAAAGAACATCTCATTGCAGTCACGTCCTGCTGAAGTGCTGGCCCTGCACACTGCATTTGACTCTCTGCAGAAGCAGATCTCGAAGAAGTCACTCCAAAGCAGCTTGATTTCACAACTGATCATTTTCTTTGGGAGCAGACTACAATTCCCATCATCTCCCCCAAGCATGTAAAAGCCAAACAAACCAGATGCTTCTCCGTGTCCAGCTAAGCATGGCACAGAGAGCCCTTTAAAGATAAGTCATTGCTCACCACCCTGAGCCCACGCAGATCAGATAGGTCTGTTTCTACAGCTCAAAGCTAAGAGATGTCAAAAACTCATTCTGTGGTCAATACCCCTCAAACACATTCCAGGTGACAGTAAGGACAACTGCCCGTGCCCTTTCACCCCAGAAAGGAGGGAAGCTTCCACATCCACTTGTGCTGCCAGTTTTCCTAGCCTAGCCTTAGGGAAAAGGAGCAGGGCTGTGGCTTCTCCTCACCTGAACTGAATCACCCACTCTGGGAGCACAGCTGGCTACATACAGCAATTTGGAAACACTTCTGCTACTACAGCCTCTGCCATGGAGTAAGTTTACCACCCCTGGAAATTTATGACAAGCTTTTTTCTGACAAATCAAATCATACATTTCAAGATTAACGCTAATTCTCCTCCTCACAAATTTAAATAATGTTCCAATAATTATGTTGCAGCAGGGAGCTCAAGTATAGAAGGATTTTCACCTTTTGTGAGGTCAATGACTCCTCACCTCATCTTGCTCAGTTCAGTTTGTTTGTGAAGAGAGGAGATCTAATACATTGATACACAGGTTGTGACATGCTGTTTGAACATTAGCTTACTATAATTGGTCACGTCATCACGCATCATATTAACAATATACACAAGTGCCCTGAAACAATTGTCTTATAGATCCATCACATATCACAACGAAGCTTCTGGGACTGTTATCCAGCAGCATCCGATTGTGATGTACATTCTACTTGAGTTCTGGATCTAAACATCACTGTCATCTTAATAGCAAGCGATAGATTAATAACTTCCTGCTGGCTTGCAAAACCTACATGCACGTAGGAGACTGCAGCACAAATCTATTGCCACTGAGCATGCTCAGAATAGAAAGCCTGTAAAAACCCAAAAACTTTGTGTGTGTCTTTCAAACCAACAGCTCCCAAGCATGACAATTCTTTACCCTTAGTGAGGCAGCTAATTGAATTGCAGTAAGTTGTTCCAAAAAGTAGAACTAGAAGAATAACTTCATCTATCAGCCTGAATGAGACTCACGTGACCTTGAAACACAAAAGAAATAAAATACTAACATCTTGGATTTACATCATAAATCACACCAAAAGCATTTTTTGCACTAATATTTTTATATCCTTTTCCCCCATATCCTTCAAGAGAAGTGCAAAATCAGGTTCATTCCACATACAGCTACCTAACTATAATCCTGTCAGATTTTGGTGTTATTAGAATGCCCAAATCTCTTAGGAAGTTCTGAGATTTTCAGCTAATAACCACCTTCTCACCACCACTTTTTCCCAGCTATTTGACACTGAGAAATACAAGTGATTTAACTCCTGATGCAGCAGCCCAAACTCTAAGCATCCCTTTATTGAGAGGTTAAGTGCAGAAGCAGGTCCTACAGTCAGAAAGCCTCTGACCCATGGATTCAGTAGCCTCGGAACATCATCAGTTTGACCCAGATTCAACAAGTAAACACAATTATCCTCCTTATACTCAATATAAGCCACTGGCACATCCTTAATCCCCAGCAGAGGCACTCAGTGAGGGAACAGCCCTGTAAAACGTAGAATTAGAATAGAAGCAGAGATCAAATCAGACCTTCCTCACTCCCACCCCAGAAGATGTTCCAGGAAGGGTCCACGGGCAGCAGTTTATAGAAGCCAAGCTTTACTTTGGCACACAAAGACGCCATTGCTGACTCTGCAGGGTCCTCACGGTTCCACGAGTGAGTCACACAGAGCGAGCGCCGCCGCAGCTGTGCAGCTGGGTGTACTCGTTCTCAGATAAGATGGAAAATGATGCAAATTTTAATAAGCCACGCAGACAAAACTACTAACATTCCTACAGCCTGCTCCACATATTTTCCTCACCCTTTCGATGCCAGCTGACCTGCTCCACTCCACGTGGCTGCAGACGCTCTGGGCAGGACGCACAGCGCGGGGGCATCCTGCGCCTCCTCAGCACCAGGAACGTGAGTACTGGTTCTGGGCCCCAGAGAAGGGGCTCTGTGGAGCAGGAAGCTCTATAAATGTGCTTTTTACCCCCCACACAAGGCTTGCTGCACTCCATCTACCAGAAAACAAGCTGCTTCTTTCCCTCCCTACTATTTCTTGCTGGTAGCCTTCTCTTTCACACAAGCCCAAGGCTCTGGGACCACCATTTCAGAAAGCTCAGGCTGGTGAGCAAGGGCAAACAGCCCTTCTCCTCCAACAAGGGAGTTGCTCTGTAAGGTAACCTCACTGCCCTGGGACGTTCCTGCCTGGGCACTAATTGTAGTCACCCATTGCTGCCTTCCACCATGGAAAGCACAGAGCAGAACACACAAAGTCACCAGTGCCACCCCACAGCACCTCTTACAGCCCTCAGCCACAGCACACGGAGGAGTCTACCAGGGATACTGCAGCCTGTGGAGCCCAAGAGGCTCATCAAGAGCATTTTAAGCCTAGGAAACAATAAAATTCCACTTACAAGGAGCAAAGAAATCCTGTAGCAGCACCAGCTGCTCAATCTCACGCATTCCTTCCTGGATGTTAAATACAAATAAAGACAGCTCAGGACACTCCAGCAGCTCCAATCTGCACAGGAGATGTGCATTCAGCAGAATTGAATGCATGCTCTCATTTTTATTAAAAAGAAAGCTAATTTGAAGCTCTCTGGTATCTCGGAGTCCTGAAGTGCAGTGTACATGCCTAAAACAGTGGCAGGATTTGTGCTGAAGCCGCAGATGTGCCCACAGGCAGCCGGCCACCAGCCAGCCTTCAAGGAGGCCCCCATGGTGTGGTGGGGATTCCTCAGGACCCTCTCACTGCCAACGGGACCCCTCAGTGCCGAAGCACCATGGGCACCATCAGCCCTGTCTCACACAGCCAAGAGCCTGCGCGCTACCAGGCCTCCGACACGTCGCGCACTCCCTGGATTCTCCTGCACGCAGGGGACGTCTCAGTTCATCCATGACTTTCAGCTCCCGTCTTTACAGCAAGAAGAGAAACCTCCCTGAGGAACAAGAGCAACATACAACAGATAATTTACCTCAGCTTTTCCTAAAACAAACAATAACAAGCTTGCAAGTGCTAAGTCCTCCATGGCACAGAGTCACCCGCAGCGCTCAGACCTCCCCACACAATACATGGAAAGTACTTGGAAAGAAAACAACACTGAAATTATTCTTTCAGGAGTAAATCACTGTGCTTGATCCAAACACCACAGAAGCACCCAAATCAAAGTTTTCAATTGCTCCCATAGACTTCTGCTGCAACATCAACTTCAAATTTAACACTATTTCGAACGCTCAGAAATTCCAATATTGATTTATTTGTACAGATAGGGTTCTGGTTATTTAAACACACAAGGCTGCAATTTAAATCAATGTAAAACTACCTGGAAACTGGGAGCTGGTACACTGCACCATAGGTTGTTTATTGCCTGGAACATCTCACCATGAGGACGACAAGAGAGGTTTTGCTTTGAGACTGATTGTCAGAAAGTTAGAGCTTCACATCTCAGGCACAAACAGCCTGCACTGTCTAAGATTCCACCTCATCCTCTCTGAGCCTGGAGTGGAGGTACTCATTTCCCCCATCCTTGATGCACCAATCACCTCTTGGTCCTGCTGGAAAGCTCACTCCTCCTCGCAGTGACTGGAAGGACTGGCTGAACTGGGGTGGATTTACTGACAGACCATAAAATTAGAGGAAAAGCGATAACAGTTAACAAGTGCATTATGAAATAAAAAGACAAATAATCTCCTCCAACAGTTCCCACAACAAAACTTCAAGACAGTGGAGGTGTCACCTCTCAAAGCCACCAAGAATCTCCTTAAAATGTGTTTGTAATGAACACAAATTATGCTCCTGGTAATAACAAAGTTCTTAATGCTGTATTCTGTTAACAAGTAGTTCTTATTACATTAAATAAAGGTGAGAATCCACATCAGATTTGACTGTTTAACACATGATTAACAGCCACACTGGCATGAGCTAAAAGTTCTAGTTTATTTGCTTTTCAGATGTAGCCACCTTTCATATGAACCTCATATAAAATCTATTGGGAGATCTTTAACAAAGAGGAGCAAGTCCTGTCGAATTCCCCAGGCACAGGCTATGAACACAGAGCAGAGTAGCTGTTAATAAGGGTATTCATCATGAGACAGCCTATTTTTGGCATTGTATATGATGGTCTCAGTTACTTCCAATTGTCCCTCGAATATGAACTTATCATTTAATTACACTCAGAGACTGGTTTCCCACATCACCCTGCAAGTTCGTTAACACACACCAATTCTCCAGCTAATCCATGTGTGATTGGATCAGTCTAAGGTGCACAACATATCTTGCAGTTCCTGGGAACTCCCTATGGAGCTGTTTGTTTGTTTCAACCTCTAGACTTCTTGACTTTAAATATGCACTGTCAAACGCTCTGAGATTTTGAACAAATAAATAAGTTGCCTAAAGAAAGAGGAATTTTGATTCATGATAAAATACCCAATGTTAAGTTAAATGGACGTGCAGAAAGCCTCCAAAAATACCAATAAAACCTTGGAAAGAAAAACAGATCAGTCATTGGCAAAGGCTTTATTTATTCATAATCACTGTATCTTAATAAAAACAACAGGTGTCACTGGATAATGTAGTCATATTTAGTATGTATTAGGAACAGATACGTTTTGCAAAGGATGTGGGGTACAAAAGGCTTTTTTTGGTATAGGAAGCATATGCTTATGTTAAAATTAACATTAAATAATTGTTTAAGATCTGATAGTGCCCCAAGTCCTATTAAACATGCATTTCTTTGTTCTTATTGTATGCCCCAGTGCAATGTTGACAGATAGACAGTGTTCTACCTTGCTGCAGTTCAGTTTCCTGGGGACAAGAAGCAGCTGTATCCTGAGGGACAAGGTCAATCTGAAATGCCACCTGACTTCTGTAGCATCTTAGTATATTCCCTATAAATAGTTATTGCTGTTACTATCCTCTCTACCTGGGAAGATGCACAAAAAGCATCACTTCCTGCAAAAAGCTCTCGATCTTTTGCAGACAAAAGCAAGAAAAGAGAGTGAAGGAAAAAACCAAGAGTGTTGTCTAATTTCTCCCATTCTGCTCCTTAGCTGTCAGAACTAACCCAGTGCAGAAGCCTTTGACATCGACACAAGCAGGTGCCCCAGTCACCTGTGGGCTTGGTCTGTACCAATAAAAGTCAGTATGCATTGCCTGTGCAGTACGTATTACATTCCCTTAGAGAGGCATTAAAATGCCAGCTACATTTAAACAAGTGAATGTCTGGCCCCTAATAAAACCCACATAATTTAATACTAATGAGTCTACCAATTATGACCTAGTCTCTGAACTTCCTTTCTGGGAAAAATCATTGGTAAGGTAGTTCAATGCCAACTCCAGCAATTACATTACTGCTCCAACACAGACGGCCCCAGCTTCACTTCTGGTCATTGCATTCACTGACTTGGGGTGCAGAGGGGAAGGGCTGAGGTGCAGTTGCCTCCCTGTGACAATGAACAGAATCTAAACAAGCTCACTGAGCCTCAGACCAACTGCCTCCACATCTTTCACAGAATGTTCACTGCTGGCTTTAATGGGAACAAGAAGAACATATGAGGCTGCTTTGTAAGAGGCAACTACAGCCAAATAACTTAATAGTGGCTTTATAACATTTCCCACTTGAGAACTGCCACAAACCCCACATTCACCTGTGTTTCTTTCAATATCTACAGGAATCCAAGACACAGACAACACGACTGCAACACCTACAGACTGCACAATAGAGAGCTTTCAGTCCCCTACTTGCTTCTTGGCGATGCTGGATGCAGGCGTATTATTTTCTCTGTTTGTTGTAGAACTCAAGGTCAGATGGAAACAAGATCTCCCCACCCAAGCAAGAAATTCCCACCTGGCAGCAACAAGAAGCACGCAGCCAAATTCACTGCAGTTCAGTGTGGCACCACCTATAGTAATTTTCTCTCTGCTGCCTGCAGCAAGGTTGCCAAGCTCAGGTCTCACCCACTAGAAGGCTCCACCCATTCGTCACCCATCCAGAACTGAATTCAGTGCTCAATGTATGTGTAATTAAGAGGCTCAGCTAGGACAATAAGCTCCATTTTGGGCTGACTGTTGAACCACCCAGAAAGTTTGGCTGGTGGAGAGCAGACCCATCTGCCCTCTACGCTTGGACCTGCCGCAGTCCCACGCGGCCTTCAGCACACGTACAATTAGACATTGCACCTTTGGTGTCCCCAGCCACAACCACCACGCTCTGCTTCTTCTATAGCCTCCTTCTGGAAGCCCTGGAGGGCCTTCTGGCAAGCAACACAAGGTGCTGGTGGTATACTTTTAATTCATGGTGTACCTTTAATTTCTGTGACATGCTGAGATAATACAGTGAGGAGTTCTTTAGAAATGCTATAAATAGCTTAAATAAATAGATATTCTCTGTGGTGGGTCCTCAGCTCCGGAACTGAGTCTTGCCAGAAATCCATCAGAGCCTGAATCTGGCAAGCTCTTGTAGGAGATGCGAGACACATCTTTTTACATTCCAGCTCACTAAATGTAAGTGCCTGGCTAGTTCTGTGAAAAGGGATAAAAAAAAATATGCCTGGAACACAAGGGGTCACTCCCTGTGCCAGCTCAAAAGTTGCCTGCCGTTAGTTCACCATGTACTCGCTGTTGGAAAGGGCACACAGACACCGCAGTGCCAGTGCCTTATAAATAAACACAATAATTAAAGCTAATTTCTGCAAGAAATAACTTTGTGATCCTTTGAGACAAAGGGCTCACTGGGGGCGTAGGATGTCTTTGTTATTACTAAACAACGTTGCGCACACAATTGCTGCCAAACGTGTTAACTCCTCACCTCGTCCTTCGATGAGCAACGGCTGCATCTTTAAAAAAAGAAGATTGCTCTGGAAAGGTATGTGCTTGGTAGTCAAACAGAACAGCCTCAAAATCACTTTAGGGCACTGGAGAAATGACTTCTATTCCTGGCCTCTGAAGTCAAATAACTGTCACAACTTTGTCTAAACCAACCGATGCCGAGGGTTTCAAGGTATTTAATTACATAATTATAGAAACATGGAGAATAAGTGGAAATGCCTCACATTAGGAGTCAGACATTTTGTTTAGGAGTCTGGCATTCTCAGCCCGCCCAGCAGAGAATCAAGATGAGGTCAAAATTAGCATTGTTACACTATTGCTTTTTATAGCAGTGACCTGAAAGTCCACAAATGCCAGCCCGTTAACGTGCTGCCATTCAGGAACATCACCTATTTTGTCCTTTAAGAAAGTATCTTGGCATGCATTTCTGAACATCAAAAGCACAGACATCCACCAATATAAACTTTTTCCACTGTGACTATTTCCAGTCTCTCCTGCCAAGATGTCAGCGTTGATCATTTAACATGCTTAGGTAGATATTATTTAGTGCAAGACGGGCATATTAATTATTTTTAGTTTGGTCAGAGTGTGTTGGTTTAAAAAAAAAAGGCAGTTTTACCTCCTTGGTTGTTACAATTCTCTCACCTCTTGTCTTTCCAACCACGCTACAAGTCTGTCAAGAAAAGCTCCAAAATGAATTTAACATTGTAATTATTACAAATAAGTCACGCTGGCATTGGTGTAGGAAGACCCCCCTCCCTCCCCGCGTGCTTCTACTGCGGTGGCAAACTTATTTCAGAAATTCTGATGAAACGCTTTGTAAATTTTGTTATTCTGTGATGATAATAAATCATTATAGCCTTAAACACTTCTCTAGCTCGGAGCCTCAGTCACAAATTATCTTGTCATTCTGACCAAAACATTCTCCAAAAAAGCTTGACAAGTGCTAAAACCCAGAACATGAAACCATGTGTTGTTGTGAAAGCAAGATTCAGAAATGTCAATTAATTAGATTAAGAGGCTACTTTTAGCTTTACTTGTGTTGCCAAATAACCCTTAAAATATGCATAGCAGTGGAAGTCTACCTCAGCAATACAGTACTTCTGTGCAAAATAAAGACAATGGATCTGGCTAATAGAGGGAATTATTGTATCTGTCATTCAGACAAGGAGAATGATCTAGAAGCAAATGTCTTGCTTCCCTTTCCACTATGGATTCACAAGTAAGACAAATCCTGCCACTTATGAGTTCAGGCACAGGGGTTTTTTTCCCTGAAATCTGATTCAGATTAGAAAATAAAAAGTCAAATCACTATTATACATCTCCATAAGTAAAATGTATTTCTAAAATCACTCTGTGTAGCTGCCTCCCCCCTTCCATAAATGATCAACTTTTATTTGCATTTTTGAAGTTCACTTTAGGAAAAAAAAAGCAGTGCAAGTAAATATATTTTTATTCAACTTTCTCATAGCTACCCCTAAAAATTTTATCTTTAAATAATCCATATCCTCAATTTTATTTACACTATAAACTGATCCTATATTTTAATGGTATGTTTGTTTTAAAAGGGGTTGTTGGCTTTAACAGCTCGGTTATTATCTTTGTAAACTAACATTCCACATTCCTCCTAACTAAATCCTAGCAAATCATCTGTGCTTGCATTGGAACATACATTCCACTACTGAAAATAAAATTTAAGCCAAATAAATGTTCTGTTCAAATTAATATACATAAAATGAATAACTACACATAGATCAATTTTGATGGATTCCACAGCAGGTTTGTTAGTGGCATGAGGGTCCTGGTACATAACACACCCAAGAGAATGGAACTAAATAAATTTAATTTCCTGTAACCCCTATTATTTTGGGTTACAATTTTTAATGTTAGAATGCTATCTCTTTAGGAAAAATCAACTGCTTTTGTTTTTATAAGACACACCTAGGAATGCATGAAAGCCACCTCAGAGAGCACTAGAAGGGTGCAGGTTAGCACACAGAGGTGGGTAAGCAGGGAAGTTAAATAGGAAGGATACCAAGAGTGGCAGATCTGCAGCTGAAGGAAATGTGGAAGCCTCAGTTTGTGCCCCAGGACCAGGCCAATTTACAGCATGGGACAACCCTGGCTGGATCTTAGGAGAAATAACTTGTGAGAAAGCAGCATCTCCATTCCATTTTTCATTGAAATACATTAAAATATATTTTCTCATCTCTCTCTTCTGTCCTGTCCTTTCAAAGGACCTGATCCCTGGCAAAGCCATCATTTCTCAGCGAGGATGGTGGTGGGCACAGCACAGACCTAAAGTTACAGCACATAGGATCAGAGAGGGATCCTGTGGCAGCAGTCCTGGAGTGATAGCCAATCTTTGAATGGCATTTAGTAACTCACATAATGAGTTTTGGCCTTTAGCTGTAATTTTAATTCTTCAGCTTAAAAAAGATTTTTAAAAAAATCATTATTTCAATAGTTTTGTTTCCCCTGTGAACTGCTTTAATTTCAGCCATAATAAGCAATGGTTTCTAGCATTCCCATCCCTCTCTTGCCAGAGCCTGTACAGCCTTCTCCATCACCTGGACCCTGCTAAGCAAATCTCCTTCCCTGTTCCTTGGCCTTTCCCTTCCTCACAGGATACCTACACAGTCTTTGGGCTGCAGTTAAAAGGTCCCTGTATGTAACCATTGATGCTGCCAAATACATGTTTGAGCCTGGCCCACGCACACTGGAAAGCAGGGAAGATCCTCTGCAGGCCCCTTACTCAAAGGGGAAGGAGACAAGGAAGAGAGATGGAATATTTAAGCATATTAAAAAAACTACTACACATTTAAAAAAAAAAACAAAAAAACAAAACCCCCACACAACAACTCCAAGACAGCCTTCCTAATTTTTAAACATTCCACAAACTATTCTTAAGTTCTCTAGCCAAGGCTTGCTAATAGCAGAACATCCGAAATGCTCTAAAAATGTGTACGAGAAGCAGATGGAGGTTATTTCCTTACAGAATGAGCCTTAAAATCAAGTGTAACAACTGGAATATATTGTCCACCCAGGATCAAGGCCAAAATCCACAGTGCTAGAGGCATCCTGCATGCCAAGGTGTTCCTTGCTGTATCTGTAAGGTTCCTTGCTGCTGGCCAAGAAGCAGCAGTGCCTCACCCGGGCCTCAGCCACTCTCAAGCAGAGCTGGGACCTCCCATGGGCACTTTTTTCTACAGATCCATTCCCTGTAGATAGTCTGGAGACCCCAGGACTTCTTCAGCAGACTTAAGTGGTTGTTTCAGCACTTAAATCCTACTCTTGGTGTCTGTGCTCAGAGAACCCCTATGAGGCAGTGAACCCTGGCTGAAAATAGAGCAGTGAGGATTAAACTGAAGTAAAATTTTGTAACGGGGCCCAAATGTTTACATGCTGTATTTATTTCAAACTTATTAACATTCTCATGAGTCTCTGAAACACTTTATTACCGATACACGGGATTGTGCTGCTATAATAGGCTTCTGAGGAGAAACTGGGACCCCAGCTGTGCTGCAGGGTAGGAGGTACCACATATAGGGTTAAATGGTGCTGTCTGTTATCTGTACTTCAAATGTAAATGAGGGAGCTCATTTGAAGTCTGCGCAGAAACACTGAAAAGGTTTGTACTGTTGGTGAAAGAAGGTGAAGGGCCCCCTTTTCAGGTAGCAAGAGACTTAGTGGTAGGATTGATGTAGAAAATTTAACACCTCTACCAGGAAAAGAATGGAGCTGTGTCTGAAGTAACTCTACCCACCAATGAAACCCGAGTGCAACCTCACCTGAGGCTGAGCCTTCACCTCACCTGAGGCTGAGCCTTCACCTCACCTGAGGCTGAGCCTTCACCTCACCTGAGGCTGAGCCTTCACCTGCACAGAAGGCAGTCACAGCCTAAAGCTGCCAAAGGCAAGGCCTGTCGAAAATACTTAGCAAAGGTGACAATGATGCCAAGCCACGTAGGTCCCTCCCTTGCTAAAAGGGGGAAAGCCAGTATTTCCTCCTATGCAGCATGAGAGAAGCCTGATGAACCACACTGCTGGCAGAAGAGACAAGAAAGCTCCATCAAAGTAGTTACAATTAAAATAATCGTTACCAAAACATGCCAGGAAAGCAGAAGAGAAATGCACTCTGCAACAGTCGCGTGTACCTGAGCTGTTCAGACAGACTGCAGGTTACAGGAGACCTCAGAGCTCACCTTTGGCTATGCTGCAGCACAAGTAGGTCAGGAACACCCAGGGCAGCTCCTCACCAGGTGCACTGATGGGGGCTGCACTCCCCCTCTGCAAGCTGCTCCCTGATTAACTTGTAGTTAGGCTTGTGTTCCCCTCAATTATCTGATCTCCACGCTCCTTGCTGCAAGTTGAACTGATTCACTTTTGTCCTGCCCTTGGTAGACACTGAGAACATTTGATCAGCACCCATTTTGTAACAACTTTTTTTTTTTTAAAACATAGCTGAAGACCGTTATCATGTTCCTACTCAGACTTCTGGTTTCTAGACTAAACAAACCCGATTCTTTTAACTTTTCCTCATAGGTCATGTTTGCAAAACCTCTAATCATTCTTGTTGATCTCCTCTGGATCCTCTCCAATGTGCCTCCATCTTTCTTAATGTCACCAACTTCAGCAGAAGTTTTGCATCTTGGAGGATTGTTTCTTGCTGCAGAAGTCACCTGACACCTTGACCTTTAGCTCAACAATGAGAAATAGCGTACAAGCTTCCTTAAAGAAAATAGTATAACATATATACTGTCATGTAGGCTTAGCGTCACACCACCTGCTTGCCACATCAACGGCTACTTTGCCTTAACAGCAGCAAAGCACCAACAAACAATAAAAACAGCTTCTTTTGTGAGCTGTTGTGTAGGCAGTTGTAGTGTAAAACTTAAAAGTACAACAAAGCACGGCTGAGCTCTTTTAAAATTCTATTAAAAACTCATTTTTTTTCTCTCCACATCTCAAAGAAACCTAAGCAATTTCATGAAAACAGGACAGACCAACAGAAAACTGTGGGGGGAAAAAAACCCTTTGTGGTCACTGAAGGATGTATTTTAACCAAGTACAGGGAGTGAGAAAAATAGCAGATAATTAAAAGAAAGAGAATAGTGCACCAAGCCTTTATCTCAGGTTGAACGATGATATGAACGCAAGACTTCCTTGTCAGGTCTGCAAGACAAACTTCTCACAGGACTTACCTTCTTCACTGGAGGCTGTGAGGTCCAACAAGCAGCTCTCCTACGAGAGCAACCAGCAGGGAAAGGCAGAGACTGGTGCCACTGGGCACAGAACCTGCCCGCAGGAAGCCGCAATGCTCTCCGAACCACCTCCCAGCTCCTATTTACCTCATTAAGCACCTAAATTCCTGCCAGGAGGGCTGGTGGGGTGTGGTCCAAATTGCGCTGGGAATGTCCGTGCTTGAGTTCGAGGAGAAAACCTGGGGAGAGCCGGGGAGCAGCCCAGCCCCTAGGATAGGGAGAAGGGAGGGGAGATGCAAGCTGGAATGCTGTGGTCTCCATCTCCAGGAGAGGGCTTGCAGCTGGGGTGCTGAGCAGGTGGCAGGCAGCACCCAGCTGGGCTCGGTTAGCCCAGAGTGGTAGCACAGGTGCTCCCGCTGCGCTCCAGAGCATCTCAGCTCTAGGCTCCGGGTTACCTGGCTGCGTGTTCGAGCAGCTTCCAGAGGTCCCCAGGCCGTCCCCGCTCTCTGCAGGGCAGGCTGGGTGCCCAGCAGAGCGTTGCTGTCCCACGGGGGCTGCTGCTGGGAGTCTCCGGTGGGTTCGTGGCATTCGCCGTGCCCCGAGCATCCCCCGGGGAGAGGGTCCGCAAACGGCCCGGGGAGGGCAGGGAGAGCGGGGCTGCAGAGCGCTCCCCTCGCCAGGGGAGCATCCGGCACGAGAGGGGTTAAAGCTGCTCCCGGGGCGCAGGGACGAGGCTGAGGGGGAGCAGGGAGGGCGCGGGGAGCGTTCCGGTGGGGTTGGAGCCCTTTACCGTGTGCTGTGCCCGCACCTGTGGCCGCTGTGCTCGTTTCTGCTGCTCTGCGCTTCCCGAGGAGCTGCTCCCTCCTTGGAACCTCTTCCAGAGCCTTTCATGAAAGCCCTGTTGAGGAAGAACAAGTGCGTGCTTTGTGCTTCTCCAAAACTTAGTTCATATTTTTAACATTAAATACTCAAACACGTGCTCTGAATTTGTGCTTTTTTTTTTTAAATCTAATAGTTTCTTGCTAACGATTTCCATACATTTTGTATCACATATTTCTTTTTTTCTCTTGTGTTTTTTGAGTGTTTCCATGCCCTGCTGAAATATTATGTTGAAATTAAGAGGCATTCTGAAGCCCTGTCGTTTAAATTATTGATGGTAACTAGTGTGGTTGTGTTGAAACACCTATCAGATAAAAAATAAGCATATGTAATTTACAAAATCTGGGCCAATGAGGAAGGAAAGGGTCACGATCCCTCCCAAAACCAGAGCAAGCATCTCCTGAGGGTTACACACTGCTTCGGTTCCGAGGCAGCTGGAGAACCTCATATATTCTGAAATCATGGGGGGGTATGAAATCAGCATAAGTTACAGCTGCCCTTAGGTGCTTTCTTTTGAGTGGTCAGTGCCACAGTCATTCAGCAGAGCACATTGATCTCACTGACTTTGGCAGAATTATAGAGGGTCCGTTTGCATGAACCATCGCTGAGCAATTTATCTGATGTATTTATCATCTTATCTTAGATAAAAGTATCTGGACTTTAGATTTTTCTTCTAACCCAATTTCCCTCCCGTGGTCTTCTGTTGTTGTTGGGTTTTCAGGTGAAATTTTTAAATTGCTTGGTTTTTTTTTTTTTTAATTCCTTAGGATCCAGGGGTCCATTTTGGGGCACTGGGGAGTAAAGGCTGCCATGCAGGAGTGCTCTGCAGCCTTTGGAGATGATGGAGAAGTTCTGGTCTCTATTTCCCCTTTCTGGCAGCAACTCTGCTCTGGAAATGGATTTGTCTACGCAGTGGTAGATTAAAATCAAGACCCTATTTTTTTCTCTCATCTTCCAAGTGTAAGAGGCAAAAAGTCACATTTATTAGACATTGGAAGAATTACTATAATTTATAGGGGTGATATGGCTATTTTACACACTTCCAGTAATCCCTCAGGAGACTGCTTGTGTGGCAACCCAGGCAAGTTGGAGGTGTGCTGAGGGCAATGTTGCTTGAAGATGAGGCTTCCCTGCCACACAGAGGGCAAACCCTGCGAGTGGCTGGCCCTGACCAACCAGTCTCTGCCCTCCAGGGCTGATCTCCTGCTGCTCTTCCTATTTGCCCTGAGCAACAACAGCATTGGAGGTGCCAATGCACACTGTAACCCCAGGCAAAGCCATTTCTTGCTTCCCAATCACCAGTACCCCAATAAATACTTTTCCAAGTGGTGTTCTAACTCAGTATTTTCCAGAGATATTTAATAAGGGGAACCCATTCTTCTGGGCTCCTCCAAACACAAACCCGTGATGAATTCACGTTGCATCACAAGCCAGACTGGGCACAGAAAATTTTCAGCCATTCAGAGGTACAAAAAGCAGCAATCTTAGCCTGAAACAATTGTACTGAGCTGAAGCACTGCTCCTCTTTTCTAGATCTACTTTTAAGATCCCTGTCAAAACAGCCCTTCAAACACATTTGATTGGGTTGGGGCTCATCACGCTGTCACCAACTCACTTTTCATTAGGCTGTTGCTCTCTGTTAGCCTAGCCAAGCAGAAGAACTCAAACACATGCACAAATTAAATCGACATCCAAACTCCACCAATATACAAAGCAATTTAAATGATATTCATTAGAGCGATGACAAGTCCTGATGAGGCTTTCAGGAGCGGAGTCCTTCAGCTTCTGCCGACTCGGTTTCATGGTCACTGAGGCGGAACCGCAGTGACTGTACCTCCAGTTTAGAAGGAAAAAAGCCGAGAATATGACTCTGCTTCCTGACACACCTCCCTCATTCTCCCTCTGCACAGGTTTACATCTGAGCACAGGTCTCAGGCTTTTCTTACAGTTCCTCCCAGACTTTAGGTCACGCACACTTTTACAAATCCCTTTCCTTTCCCCACCACCTACAAATGCACCAATTAAAAAGAATTCCATTTTCAAGTAATTTCATTTCACTTGGCTAGAAAGGTCACTAACTCACAATTATGATGGCTATAAACATGTCCCCAGTTTCCTACTGTGCAAGAATGAATGTGATATGTTCAAGCTTAATAAAGAAGTATTTTTCAGTATTTTTTAATTTATGCTGAAGTTTAAAAGTTACCCTCCCTCCATTTATATTTTTGATATTAAGAAAAAAAAAAAGATGGACACTGTCTTCTCCATAGGGAGTGGAATGGGGCTGACAGGTCTAATATAGGCTTTTCCACAGTGCCAAATCATTTGAAATTCATTTCCCTCGTGACCAAAGTCCTTAATTCAGGCATCAAGAAGTAAGGAATTGGAAAATTAGCTCGCTATTTGGTCACTAAGTCCACTACACCACTTGCAAAGTTTAAGTGCTTTGGGGAAAAAATGCACATCCTCACCCTTATGTTACCCCAGGAGAATCCAGGGGGTGATGAGAGGGGCACAACCGTTTGAGCTCAGATCTGGGAGATGCCACTATCGGTGGCAAAAGGCTCCACCACCACCCGCCTGGGAAATGGGGCTATGACCAGCATGGCTGGTTTTCACTTCTTTTTGCTTACCCTACCACAACCATTTTATTTCTTGACACAGGCTAAGAATTGTAAACCATAATGTACAGGAAATATCTTGTTATTTTATTACTCAAACATTTCTCTTTTTTTTTTTAATAGATGCCTGAGGTTGTAATTATTAATTTTACTTCTTAAACACTCCTACAATGAAAGATAGGCACATTGGTACATAGAATCATGGAGTCATAGATTCATGGAGTCATAGAATGGTTTGGGTTGGAAGGGACCTCAAAGCCCATCCAGTCCCACCCCTTGCCATGGCCAGGAACTCCTCCCACTGGATCAGGGGGCTCAAAGCCCCATCCAACCTGGCCTTGAACACCTCCAGGGATGGGGCAGCCACCACTGCTCTGGGCAACCTGGGCCAGGGCCTCCCCACCCTCACAGCAAAACATTTCTTTGTTATATCTAACCTAAATCTCCCCTCTTCCAGCTCAAAACTGTTCCCCTTTGTCCTATCCCTACACTTCCTGATATAACTAAGGTATGATTTGCAGTTGCTTATTTTCATTTCAATAAAGGATATATATATATATATATGAACTTGCTGAGCAGTCTGGGCATACCCACCTATCCCAAAAAGTCTGTCTGATTTTAATTCTCTTAAAACATTATTTAACCAGAGTTATAAATATGCCGAAGTGCACCAAGCAACAGCTGCTGAGGAAGTTAATGTGTCCCACCTAAACGCCGTAATATACTGCTGGAAAACAAACAGACAGACCAACCCCCACCCTGGCACGTGCTGGGTGCTGAGCATGAAGGAAGAGTGGTTTTACAAGTGGAAAAATGAACTGAAGTACCACCACCACCGTATTTGCGTATGTTCTAGAGAACAAATGCAGCATGAGCTACGGATTAGCAAAACTTCCACCATCTTTTTGTTAAAATTATTGCCCCAAACCTGGGGCAGTAATTTCAAGGCCTAAATTGAGATTGAAAGCTGTAATTAATTGAAACTGGTGATTACTGCTCGCCCTCTGGTTTAGCTCCAGCGGGCCGGCCGGGGGCTGAGAGGTGTGGTGGGACACCAGTCCCAGGAGAAGAGAGTGCCCCAGGGCTTTTGCTGGAGAGGGTAGGTATTTACTAGCAAAACCCACGGGAGTCACACGTTGGTATTTCCACCGGTAACTGTCCGGCCAAGCATTAAGAGCTATTCCATCCTTTGTTAAGAGGACAACACAGCGACTCTTTAAAAGACTCTTTAATCTTGAAACCTCCTCTTTTTTCCCCTTATTTGCTTGCTAAATTCTCATTCTATGACCATTCCCTGTATTCCAGCTCTGTGGAGCAGCATTGTAACAAACTACCTAGAAAGCACCAACATATTCTTTTAACAAAAAATTACCCAAACAAAGCAGGCAAAAATAATTAATAATTTGATATTTTTTCTAGAAAATATACAAGGTTATAAAATCTATAAGTTTCTCTGGAGGCGTATTTTAAAATACAAGATTTATTAACTAAATCTAGCTTTATTACCAGTCATCTCTGTTCCATTCGCACCAGTTACTTCTTTTCCTGTTGCAGCTAAAATAAGAACTTGCGAAACTAAAGGAGGTTCTTCCCTTCAACCCATGCCAGCACTTTTTTAAATTGCAAAGTATAGCCAATTTTTTTCTGTCATAAAACACAGAGTCATAACTGTCTCCAACTTTAAATAGTGAGATACACAGCCATATTAAAATGCAGCAGATAATTCCTATATTGATAACACTAATCTGCCTTGGTTTGGATAAAAGAATTGCATGGTGCTTACCACATAAGCAATAATTAAAACAACATACTGTCAATTTTAATACAAAAATAAAATATAATGAAGATTCTATAAAGATTTCAGTTTCATAAACAGTTCCTTATGCCAGCTCAAAACTCCTATTCCAGTTAATTGCAGATTTCTTACTCAGTAAAAGTTACAGATACATTCACAGGGTTGTTTTTTCTTTGCTAAATGTTGACTCCTCTGAACAGCTCTCTAAGATCTGGCATATTGATTTCTTGTTGTGAAGTGAGCTGTTCAAGCTCCATTTAAGATTTTCATCTTGCATGTAGCCCTGAGCACATCATAGCACCATAAATTAGTTAAATTGCACATTTATCACAAATGTTATTTTAAGATACTGCGTAAATGTGATGGCTGGAAGATATACAGTATGCTGCAACAAGCCACTACTTGGGTGGGGTTAGACCAGGGTCACCTTTATACACCTGTGATTTAAAGCTCTTCCCACCCATCACAATTTCATTTTTAAACTCTTCCTTAAGGCATCTTGTTTTCTCTCTTGCTTGATCTGCATATTTCTAAACAAAACAGCAAAAAGTCAGAACTTGGATGCATATTTTAAAATCCTGCATCCATACCTTCATATATTTGTCTAATAGGAGAAAAAATCATCTTACCATAGCTAGGTTGGTGATCTGGTCAGCACTAACAGTTACCGTGCCAATGTACATAGCAGCGCGTGGATGGAAAGGACATTATTCTAGTTCATTGCTTCTCTAAATTCTTTCTAATGTGAAATCGCATTGGTATGCCAGTCCTGGAGGTGCTGAAATGCAAGCTCAAATTTATTTTAATAAATTTGGGATATGCAGGACCTGACTAGCCATTCCTTTGAGAAGTTTCAAACATGTTTTAAAAAAAATGTATTAACAAGTCATTTCTGGTTGCTCCCTGAGTTTTGACCTGGTACATCTCCTCCACACACACTCAAACCTTGATAAGTGAGGCCCAGGCATTGACTTTGACCAGGTCAGGTACAGTTGCATCATTGATATTTGGTGTTTGCAGTCCTCAGCCTTTAATCTATATTTTAAGCAGAAGACTCTGTACTCTCTCACTTTTTCTCCCTCCGGTGTCCCAGATAACAGTATTGCATACAGAGCTTTTAGAATTACTATTATAAGTCAATGGTGCTTCTTAAAAATACTTTGATTGACAATATATGCAATAATCTGCCAGTCTCCTTATGTGTGAATTCCCGGTTTGCAACCAAATACTATATTTAAGCTGTTATAATTTTCAAAGGAGGAATTCTCTGCTATAGGGGTAAGAGTTTGGCTGCATTTAGATTGAGAACATCTATTTGTAAAAAATGGGGACAGCCACCTGGGAGGCTTCATGGAAGACTTTGGCCAGGCTGCCTCTCCCAGCGAAGTGAGGGGCACCTCTGGGATGGGCAGAGCCAACCAGCAAAACAACGCGCTGCGGTTTTATTGCTGGAATTTGAGCTGAGGCCATAAACATTGACACACAAATGACCTTAAAATCAGATACAACTGTGACCTCAGAGGAGGAAAAACACCCCAGAGCCCCAGTCATTAATCCCATTTACCAGGTCTGCTTAGCAGTGCCCGCTATGGAAGGAACCCAACACTCTTCCATTTTTCAAGACAGAGAATCATAGAAATATTGAGGTTGGAAAAGACCTCTAAGATCATCCAGTTCACCCATCAGCCCAACCCCACTGTGCTGACTAAACCATGACCCAAAGTGCCACATCAACATCCTTTTTCAACCTCTCCAGGGCTGGTGACTCCACCACTGCCCTGGGCATGGTGCTGGCCTTTACAACTACAGAGAACGCCAGAAGGGAAGACGGAAGGATGGAAGGACCAAAGATTGAGATTATGTTTTGCTGGAAGACAGTGGATTTTTTTTAAAAAAGAAAGGAAACTCTGTACATTTGACATTCAGATGCAAGTTATTACTTGAGACACGATTCTGAAGTGCTGTAATGGTGGTTTTGGTTCCCATGGAACCATCTCCAGCCTCTGAGTGCACCTGACTGGCAAAAGACATTTATTTACATGCAGAGTAATACCGGTGCTTCAGACTGTTTGCAGTGGTTTTGATGGGATGACCTGTCAACACCAGCAGAAGTCTCTCATTACCACATAAATGCTCCCGCTTGTTTGCCTTTATTTGGCACGTGTTTATTCATCTCCTTTTCCCCTCTCCTTCCTGCAGCAAAGGCTGCAACAGCAGCAGGTAGAAGACTCCCTTCAGCGTCTCAGAGTTGAAGCCATCAGTCTCAGGTTCCTACTCCTGCCACTTGGGAAGGCTGGGTAGGTGGAAGAGGAGGCTCTAAGGCATTAGACACCCACCAGTGCAACCTGCAGACTCAGGAACGCGTGTGAGGAGCAGCACCTGCCTGGCTCTGAACCCCCAGCACAGCCAAACACCAATTCTCTATGCCCCACGTCGCTTGCACACCCCAGCTTCCCCGTCAGCCTTACCTGATGTTTCAAAAGGACTTTTAATGCTCCTTTATCTTTGCAGGGGAGAAAAAAATCCCGTTAATGCAGGCTTTGAATAAGTGCTACCCTGCTCTTTAAATGCTAAAGTTCACTAAAACTCCAGTGATTTATGTGCAGCTTTTGACTGCCAGCACCTGGCAGATGAAGAAACCTACTCAAGCTTCAGTCATAAACAGAGAGCATACAATTTAATTTTAATGTGCTCGTTAGTCGTAGCACATTTCAGACATAATTGTGAACGCAACACAAAATTATAGCAAAAAGACAATTTTAATGCTGCTGTAGAAAAAAAGGTTATATGAAGAGTCATATAATGGTGCTTCATTGTCAACAACAAAACAGGGCACAGAGTGCATTACAGTGTCTGTGCTGTTTACATGCCAATATTTTATACATAGATTCTCATATGGTGTCAGCTGTCAGTTACTTCTGCAAATTAACTGCCAAAAATGGAGACGAACAGAATCACTTAGTGTGCTGGTAACCACGGGTTACCTTTCATATGCCTAAAGATAAAGCTGCAGTATGGAATCTTGGGAGAATAATTAGGCAGAACAAAACAGAAAGTTACCAATTGAAATAAAAAGGCATTCTACAATAGGAAATAACAACCAAGAGCGCTTATAAATAAGTAAAAGAGGTTATATCACAGAATGCCTCGTAACTTTTTAAGCAAAGTATTACAGTACAAACATTTTAAAGGCTTTATCAATGTTTAGGAAATACAGTACAAGTTGGTTTTTTTTTTTTCAAATAGATTTAACCCTTTGAGCACTGAGTTTATTTTGAATTTTCTCTTTTTATTTATTTTTTATTCTTTTTTTTTAATTTTTTTACTAATAAATACCTTTAAAAGTCATGTTGTGCAAAACAGTTAGAATGCATGCCAGGAATGCAGTCCGTGGCTTCTGTTTCTTCAGACGGTTTAATAAAAAACCAAAACAAATGATAGCAACACTAATAAATATGTATAATTTAAACATGAACCTCTATTAATATAGATGTACTGTATAGCAAAACAAAACAAAACATACTTCGCTTCAAGAATAATGTTTCTGAATACTTTATAAATGCTATCCGTGGTATCTTTCATCATATAATTTACAATGCTTGGATGTTCAAAGAAAAACCCTAGGCCTAAAAAATGAAATATACACTATATATAGGTACAGTTTATACCTGGGGCTCGTCAGGTACAAACCCCACCGTTGCTAAAAATGCTGGAGAAAAAGAAAATGGCATTAACCACAATCACATTTTCCATCAGAGATTTTGAAATCTATACAATATATACATCTATGTTTCAATGTGAAAATTATATTTTTAAATTTCAAGGTGTGAGCCACCTCTGCATAAATGGAGGTTCATATTCGTCATCAGAACTAAGCTGGTCAGGGTTTAAAAAAAAACCATAGCCATACATTTTTACCAAATTAATGCAAAAGTGCTTCAAAGTACTCAGAGGGCTAAAGATTATAGGGTGAGAAATACCAGCACACTTAGGTCACATGGAAAAAGTGCACCAGAATTAGTTATAAATGCTTAATTAAACTGTCTGTTAATGCATGCAGCTTGATGCATCAGAGGGATGCACAGCAACTAAATCCAATTTACACAAAGTTCCAAACACTTACCACTGCATTTTAACCTTCATATTTTACCAGTAACAACAGCTGATTATGCACCTCTATTTAAACACTGTACAGTTATACAAAACAGTTCAGCCCAGAGCGACTCTGGAGTTAAAATAAGAACATGTGCCAAGAACTAAACAGTAGCTTTAAGGCGTCTTTGACAGTTTTCCTCAAAGCAAATTACAGTTATTTTAATCAAAAGCAAATGCTACTGCTTCTCTAACTCCGAAACATACAGAAGATGATCCTCTGGTGACTTCCCATGTGTTTTACTAAGATGGAGTTTAACAGCATGCTTGCTTGCAAAAGTCCTGTTACAAAGTTTGCACTGGTAAGAAGTTCCCATATCTTCCTCTGGAGAGGACGTCACCAGTTTTTCCGACGGTGACTTTGCTTGTGCTATCTGATTGTTAATCTGTTCACTGGACAGTTTGGACAAGTCTCTTAACCTGAAACCCAGATGCGATTCAAGATGACTGATGTAAGTTGAAGGAGTTCTGATCTGTGAAGCACAGTCATTACAAAAGAACACTGGGTGCCCAGTGTCCAAATTTTTAAGGAACTTAGTTCCCCCCGTCCTTCGGAGCTGGTATTTCACATTGGCCAGCCAGTGGCTAATTGTGGTCATCGAAAGTCCCGTAAACCTGGAAATGTGCATTCTTTCTTGAGGGCTCAAGTCTGACATGATGTATTTCCCCTCTGAAGTCTGCCGCAAACTCGCCGCAAACTGGGCCTGCAAGATGAGCAAGTGCTGAGGGTTCCAGTTAGACTGGCGTCCCTTCCGTTTCTGAGCTGGTGTACTCTCTTCTGGTTCCTCTATTGTGGTACCATCAATGTCAGATTTCTCAGATATGCTGGAAGGTGTGGAAGATTTTGATGTGTGACTTTCTGTCAGGTTCTTCAGCATATCAGATATATCTGACAAGGCATTCTCGCGTAGCGGCGAGTTTGACATGAATGACACGACTGCAGATGTCTTTGCTGTTGTCACTGTAGATGAAGAAGATGCAGAAGATGTCGATGTGGATGACAAAAGCGCTGAACCCAAAGAGCAGCTTTTGTCACTCTTGCCTTTCGTCAAATCTATGGGTTGGTCATTGTTGACATGATAAAAATAACGGTCTAAGTGCTCTGGTTTTTTGGACTGTAGAGGTGGGGTGGCCACTGCAGCCTTTTCTGCCAAACTGTTGCTCATTTTAAAAAGCATGCTCATTGGATCCAAAGCGGGCAGCGATGGCTTTGCGGCCTTCCCAAGGTGAATATTCATGACAGATTGCAGTGCACTTAATGGATTTACAAATGGCTGTTCGGGAGGGTGATCAGTTATGATGGCTGTGCTGCTGCTTAAGGAACTCACAATGGACTTAACGGGCTCTTTCCCGTTTTCCACAGGCTCTACAGTTGGACTATCCTTGCAACCATCTCTCTGTGGGACTGGGCTGTTCTGCTGGCTTTTAAAGCCACCATCGTTGGAGGGCTCCATCTTAAGGGGTTCACTGACCTCACTACTGCACGGTGAAGGCGTCGCACGCTTCACTGGAGAAAGCTTTCCTTCAGGCTCTTTCATTTTTTCCTCCACTTTAGCCACCTTCTCGGTGACTTTCTTCACCAATTCTTCCATGGCGTGAAAGTTTGTTTTTGGCACAGGTGAGGTCTGACTGCTTGGCGGAGACACCAAGGGCTGGTTTTTAGTTGGTGATACAAGTTCATTGTTTCCAAACATAGGTTTTAATGGCGTGCTCTTCCCAGATGAACCCAACGACAGCTTCATCATATTAGGCAGCTGATAGGCGGCGTGAATGCTGGGGTAGCCGCCCCAGCTTGGTGTCCCGTTCTGGGCTTTGTTTATAGCTGATGTAACCGTGTTTTCCAAAGACTTCAATATATCTAATCCCCCCTTAGGGCTTTCTTCTAGGTCGTTTTCAGTCAAGTAATGGTATTTTGAGGAGATATCATACTTCTCCTCATCTTCACTTGACTTTTCTTTGTCCTTCATTTTGTCATCAGCCACGCCTCTGTCTTTATCTACTTCTTTTTTTATTTCAACATTTAATTTAGGGGAAACACTAGAAGGTGTATTGGAAGGCGACGTGAAGGTGGTGGCAGCTAGTGGCACAGACTGGACTTTCTCATCTACTAAGGACGTTATCGTTGGTGTTGCTGGGGTTTCTATAATTGGTTTCCCTTTCTTCATGGCAGAGTTGGTGACTTTAATAAAATGTCCCGTCACCATCATGTGAGCCGTGAGCTCCTGCAGAGTGTCGTGCGAACTCCCGCACTCCATGCACTTCAGAATCTGAGATTTCCTGGCCTCGAAGTGCCAGGCATAGCTGGCACCGTTCTGGTGACCGTAGCGGTTATTTGGCGTAATGTAAGGATTAGCATTCTTCTGAAGTGCATCATTGGTATCCGAGATTGTTGCTTTTGGTGTCCCACCTGTGGAGTCTGGAGAACTTGGAAGTTCAAGCTCCAGTGATGCTTTCTTTCTAGTAGCTGGGATAATTTTTGCTGCTACAGGTGTAACAGGTTCCTTCAGAGGCACTTTTTGGTAGTGTTTTGTTTTGATCATATGAACACTCAAATCCTGAAGAGATTCAAATGAATGACCACAGTACATACACTTTAATACTTTCTGGGCATCTTCTTTCCCTTCCATTTCAAGCAAAGAACGTTTCCGAGGTTTGGACCACCTTTTGGGGTTATTGTTATCAGTTTCATGGTTGTCATCTCGATAGTGTCCCGTTTCGTTCATGTGCACTGTTAATTCTACCAACGTATCGTAGGCAGCACTGCAATCCTTGCAGCGGAATTTACTGGCTCCGGTAAATATAGAGCCATAAAGTTTACTGCTTTGTCTGTACAACTGAACTGTGCTAAAAAGGCTCGGCTCGGGAAGAATTCTGCTCTGAGAAACCTGCTGCAGTGTTTTAGCCATAGCAGTCTGGTGCCAGTCGAAGCTGCCACTTCCACAACTGCTACTGCTGCTGCTGCTACTGCTGCTGCTGCCGTTGTTTTTTTCTGAAATGGGCTGGTGAAGGTTCAAATTGAGGTTGGACCAGTAGGAATTGGAGAGGAAGTTATTATACACAGCTTTCATTTGTTCTAAACTATCAGATACAGTAGAGTCTTCCAGTGGTATCGAAACCTCCTTGCTCTCCTCCTCATTTTTAATGGAGCTGCTCTCGAAGTCTGCCATGCGGTCACTCGTCTCGCTGATATGTGACTCACTGTCCATTTCATGGCTAGAAAATTCAGCTGCTGGAGAGTTTTGGTAGCTTTGGCAGTTCTTACTGAAGTCTTTTTCCGGACATGAATATTTGGCTGAAGGCTCCCCATCAACTGCATTTTCATCAGGTTCCACATCTTCTTCCACCAGTGCTGCTGCTTTTAGCTCGTCTGAAACATAGGCTGTTATAAAGAGAAGAAAATATAAGTTAGTTTCTGCCAATCATATGCTTGCTTAAGAGTTTTAGCCAAAGAAGTGTGCTTATTTGTAAAATTAAACAGTTAAAATTTAGTGTTGCTTCACAGCAAGAAAAAAATCTGCTCTTCAAACATAATTTGCCACCTTATTCTTCTCAAGGGGCAACAGCTTGAAATTAAAACTAAATTTGAAATTAATGAAGCACATTCTGGAGGTGGCATTCATTTCTAAAGTAATAAATTACTTGTATCAACCTCAGAGACAGCAGTTCCTGTCTGTCAATTAATATGTCTTATGCTTCTCCTACCCCTAATGCATTTCTTAACAGACAGATTCACAATTTAAATTAAGCAAGCATTTTTTTTTTGCTCATTACAGTTTTGAGGCTCAATCTCTAATAAATATAAAGCACAACAAACATTAAAAATTCCTACAAAATAAAAAAAAATCCCCAGTTGAAATAATCAAAATATGAGGTTTTTAAGAAGTCAGCATTATCAGTAGTATAGTATTTTAGAGGAGGTGATGGCAAAAGCAGGTGACGCACCCTTCTGAGACAACTCACTAAGAGCTATTTGAAGGTATTCACTATGGGTATAACAAATGACCCATTCACATTTAAACACACCTTCCTCAACAAGAAAGCCCATGCAGAATTATGTCAGGAGCTAGTTCGAGAAAATTGGTATGCTGTACTCATTCTTGCTGTATAAATATATACAAGACCTTCCAGTGGACCTTACAAATGTCAAAGTGTTTGCTCTTTAGACTACTTTGTCAATATTTACTCAGCATAAGCTACATGGACACCCAACAGGGATCCTGTCTTTTTTCTCCCCCTCGTGTAATGCAACTGGGGATGTAAATCTAAGATACTCCTCTGGAATAGGATAGTTGGGAACTGACAGTAAACACACCCTTTTATCCCATGGTTCTTCAGTGCACGTATTCTACATCTACAAAGTCTACATAAGTTTCTCCCTTCAGGCAAGAAAACTACAGAAGCACCAAGAGAGGGATCATTAACTGATCAAAAATATCTGTTTCTGTAAAACACAGTAATTTACAGCTAAGCAAGAAAGGAAAGACAGAACATGACTTTTTTTTGTATTAAGTGAAACTTCAAATTTACTCTCAAAAATACAATTATAAAGTTTGAAAAAAACCACACTTCCAGTACGCTTTGTGGTTGAAGACACTTGACTTTTGACCTTCTCTGGAGCAGTGCAGAGAAGATAATGGTTAGCACCCCAAAAAGACCAACTTTAACCAATGGAGTGGAAAATGTAGAACAGTAGAGCACGTAACACCTTGCAAACAGCTTTCAGTAAAAGTATGTGTAAATGTTATCAGAAAATCACAAGAGACAAAACAAGTGTTAAAGAGACAATGAAATCAGGCTCTTAGTTTCACATGGAGTAGTTCTTCATTCAGTTAGGAAATACAGAAATATTCACTACTGTTCTTTCACACGGATGAATGGTAGCGAATCTTCCTCCAAGCATGTAAGGTTATAATCTGATCTTCAGAACAGAAGATAAACTTTTGGAAGCACAAACATATCACCTATGAGCAACACATTATTCTCGTTAGATATTTCAGCTCACACAATTTCAGTGCAGAAAATTTATGCAGCAAGAGTCCTATTTTTAACATTTAGGAGAACACTGTTTGAAAAAACTATGTTAAAAACATTATTATAAGATGTTTCAAAAATGTTGATACAAATACTAGATTTAACCAACAAGTACATGTACCATAATGAAGCAGGGCTGTGTTATTTTGTCATATTTTATGCTTTTTCAAAAGATTTTGAAAGAATTCCAACTTTATGTTTGTCACAGTCATGTTGGCAATGAGTAAGCACCAGCACCTGTCCTGCAAATACTTGCAATGAAACCACTACAAAGAACCAACCAGGTGGATGTCATTCAATACTTTCACTCCCCTATGGACAGAATAAAATCGTTCAAGTTAGAAAAGATGTTTAAGACCATCAAGTCCAGCCCTGAACCTAGCCCTGCCAAGGCCACCACTAAACCATGTCCCTAAGCACCACATCCACACATCCTTAAAATCCCTCCAGGGATGGTGACTCAACAACTTCCCTGGATGGGACAGATGGGTTTTCATCTTTTTTATTTGTTCCATCATGTTTCTGAACTCTACCAAAAAACTCTCACAAAAGAGAAGGAAGCAGTTCAAATTGTTCTCTAAAGCTGAAAAAAATTAACTAATTACTGATCACGTGTAAACAATTGGCTACCAACCACCTCTTCCTCCGTGACGCTGTGTCCCAGTGATAGGAATAAGGAAGGATGGAAGGAAGAAATGACAGCATGAAACCCCTCAGTTGGAAAAAAATGTACCCTTTTTCTTTTCCACCCTGTGGAAAACTTTCTATTTTCTTTTAAAACTCCCTTTCCTTTGCCTCTGTTGTGAAAATTCCCTTTTTAAATGGTAAAGAAAATCCAAGGTTGTTGCCAAACTGACTGCATGGGAAAGGTCTCATTCACGCCCGTGGGCTGAGACAAAGCTCTCTCTCTGTAAGTGTACCTGTCTTTTGCTCTCTTTGTCCACTGAGTTCCAGCACCACAGCCCTCACCAAAGCCCTGGGCTCCATCCCTCAAACCATGAATAGTTCTCCTGGGGAACCAGTGCCCACTGACACAACCCGGGGTCAGAGAATCAAGCTCCTAATTAATGTGTTTCTCATTACATTTTTATTTCTCTTTCTGCTGAAATCTTCTGAATATTGTTTGGACTGAAGCACTTGCATTGTCACATTCACACTTTTTTAGAGAGTGACTTTTACATCAGGGAAAACCTCCAGCATGCAGCTCATTTAAATGTAAATCTATTTACCTTTCATGCTTTCTTTGCCCTTTTCACCAACTATCAAGCGTATTTGCGTGTTAACCAGGAGCTGCCTCCTCTATCACTGTTCTCCTTCCTAAGCTCAAGTTGTGAAGCCAAGTTGTGACATCAGCCTTTGATCCAAACATGCAGGAAATGAGGCACAGGAGACAGTATGGAATTTAACCCAGCAATCAGCAACTTCCATCAACTGACAGTTTGAACAACTCCTTCTGCTCTTTCTCTTGCACAAAGGAGAGGAAGGATGAAAACACAGCATTTCCCCCAACTTCCTCTACCAAAGATTTTGCAAGAGATGAGGGTCCTGAAGCAAGTATTTGGTGCAAGACTTAAAACACCATCCTGAACTGGAGTTGATGCCAGTGGCTTCTAATTCCTTATTCAAGGCAGTATAAGGCACCCAACAAGCTCTGGACCAACCTGTGCTGGCAGACTTAGGGCACACTCAAAGCTCTTGCAACACCACTGAAGGTGGGTTGGTGGTAAAAGAGCACACAGCTCCCTGAGGCTTTGCCCTCAGAAGTTCCATGCACAAGGCAAACGACACACCTCCTCCTCAGAAAACCCAATTAAATTGTTACCAGCATGTACGATGGAAGAGGAGAGAGGGGGTTAAGGCCAAACTTCAGTTCTACGCAAGCAGGGAGCAGGGGATGCAGTGCAGGTCCTCGTGGAAAGGAGCCAGTCTGCAGCCGAGGGAATCTCTAACCTCTCCCTGCTCACCAGACCCTGCTCAGGGGAGGGAGATGGGCTACAGCCTGGCTGAGCAAAGATGAAGGCAACACCTTCACTGAAAGGAAAGAAAGACAAGGAGGGCTGTAGCAGAGAAATTTCTTGTTTGGTTAATTACCTACAGGATGAGCAAAGAGACTACGAAAGCAGAGGATTAAATCAGGAGGCGATGGTAAATTGTTTGACTGAGATTCACTGCCTGGTAGAAGGCTTGTCTTTAAGAAGCACCATCTCCAGCCCAACGTTACTCAGAGGTTTCTCTCTTAATACAAAAAAAAGACTCTTGGTTCGATGTTTTTCCAGTGTAGAGTAAATGTTTGAAACAGCAGAGCATCTGTAGAACTGTTCTTTAATGCCTCGACAGAAAATCTGATGGAAAAAATCAACTTTAAAGGCAAATCTAATGGCAGAAGTGGTTAATAAGAAAGGAAATGAAAGGAACTAGATATTTATGTGGATTTTTTCTGTTTTTCCAGAGAAAAAGAATAAAATAAAAATTACAGTTCTTCAAAAAGTATTTAGTTTACACCTCAAAGGGCAGCATAACCTCTGGGAAATCACTTGCAATTTGAGAAATAGCATCACTGTGACACAGTATTTGAGAAAAAATGGACAGGAGTTCTGTGGTGTGGCCCTCAGTTTCTGGATATGAGGATATCAGAGAGATTCAGAAACCTATTGCAGGTACAGCCATGGAGAGGTTGAGCACAGACAGTTCCCTCATTAATATTTATTATAATTATTAACTAAACTGCTAGGTAATAATGAAATTAACACTTTTTATATCAAAACATAACAGTAAGCTGTGGTATAATGCAATTCATTTCTACACAAGAGGGAATTACCTTCGTAAGTGAGCTATGGATCATTCCTTTGCCACTGGAAATAAATTGTGATCCATCACTGCCCAAAATGATCTACATATTGTATATATGCTAATAAACTCATCTACCTGGCTCCACACAGACAGCAGAATCCTACTATACAAGATCAGAGAAATATCATTGCTCCTTTATATTTCTGCAGGCAGAAGTCCCCATGCAGCTCCAAAAGCCCCATTGTCCTGGGCCAACCTCAGCAATCTTCTGAAATGCCCTTCGGCACGGGAGCCACCGGCTCAAACCCCGACTGCTCGAGGTCCTCTTCAGCAGAAAGGTGAAAAACACTGCATGGTTTTCATTCCTTCCACCCAGTAACACGGTCAGACACAAACCTCCTTGAGTTTGTTTGGAAATACAGAACCATAACATCAAAGCCATATTTTACTGGTCTCCAAAACCCAATTAATCGCACAATTCTTCCTTTTTTATTTTCCTGAAAAATGCATCTGAGACCATATATTTTGGCTTGGATCTATCCAAATATTTCATTTTGATACTTTTGAAATGTCTTGTTTTAATTATGTTTTTTTGCCAAGACTTTTTCTCTCTCTTAATTAGCTTACTGGGTTATATTTAAACGCGTGTATAAGCTCTTTGCTTGAAAAAGTACCACAACATTCAAATATTCTCACATGAAATAACGCTTAACTACAAACGTTTATCAAAACCATGCATTTCCTTGGAAATATTTTGGCTTTAACTGAATAGGTTTTTATTAAAAAAAATTACAACCAGATTTATTATTTACTTATGCATGGTTTGAAATCATCATGTAATACTAAGGGTCATTTCCCAAACCATATGGTTTTGAGTGCATCTTGAAAAAAACCTTTTCAACCCTTAAAAAACTGAATCCATATATATCTCTCACTTGAAGAAGAGAACCACAGAAAGGGATTGGGAGCAGTAATAGTTTTAAAGCAGCCACCTAAGGAATAACTGGAATATTTTGTTTAAGTACTGGATGAAAAACCCTTGGACAGTCCCCGGTTGCAGTGGGACCACTCAAAGAGCTCAGCCTGAACACAAGTGCAGAGGAAACCAACAGAGAAGCAGCAGCACGGAGATGATTTGACTGTGCCAACGAACCTCACTCACAAAATTAATGAACACAGGCAAGAGAAAACCAGCTCGGTGGATAGAGTCAATCAAAGCCCTAATGCAAACGAAGGCATATAAAAGAGTTATATTAGTCTGTTAGAAAACTCCCACTCTGCGGGCCTTCCACTTACAGGAAGAAAGGCAAACATTTCACCCACAACGTGAGCTATTTCTATACTGAGACTGGCTGATAATTCACAAGGAACTGAAATTGTACCTGAGGCTCTGCTGCCTGGCAGAGACGCTGCCGTATTCCTCACTAGGCCACGGGGAGGGGAGGCAGAGGGACGGCCCTGTTTACAAGAGTGGCAAATGACAACGCTGTCTCTAAACGGGCATGGCAATACTGATTACCCAGCACCTTGACAGGGACATTATTCCTCTTAGAAAGGTCAAAGGTTCTGTTTCATAGAGGCAGGACTGTCTATTATGGGAGAGAAATGTTATTTCCAAGTGGAGAGGTCAGCACTTCTCTCGCACGTCGGTGGAAGTCGCTGGTCCTCGGACCGGAGCGGGATCCTGCTGCAAGGCTAATTATCCTGCCCACTGGCAAGGTCAAGAATATTAATTTTGAACATGTTAATTAGATGTGATGTGCACGATTAATGCTTATTTAGCTGGAATTTTTTTGTGTGTTGGTAAATCTGCAGCCTTTTCACGCCAGTAAGAGCGCAGCATGAAGGTACTGGGAATCGGCGTGGATGGGTGTGACACAGTGTGCTCTAATGGGTGGGTATCGTTAGGCACTGGAAACTTCGAAGTGTCCTTGTGTTTGTCCCTTCAAGGAAAATATTGCAGCCCTCAGCCCCAGAGAGCTCAGAAACAGGCTCGAGGAAGCCAGCCAGCTGCTCTAACCCAGCATCCTGGGCTGGCATTACATCTGGAGGAACTTCAGAGAGCTCAAATCAGCTGTGAGTGTTAAGAGCTGGGAATTACATGGACAAGAACACACAGCGAAGAGACAATAACAAGAAACGAGTTTCTACGTCATTAAAGGGCAGGCCATCTAAGTGCAGGACAAAGCAAGTCTAGAGCAGGCACCTTTGCCTCATGGCACTGTATTCCAGCCTCCCCTGGGTTTTGTGTAGTTCAAAAGAGGGCAGAGGATTCAGGTCTCCTATTCACTTTAGACTTCACCCTGCTGTATGAAAAGCATCGTACAGGCTGCCTACAAATAGAGAAAACATTCAAAAATGGCTACTAATCCTGATAAGGGAGGCTCTTTTTCTTTCTGAAACCAAATACTGTTGAGATGCTTGTTAAATGAGAGATTCCTATGCAAAGAGCCAATTTCTGTATTATCTTCTTTATTAAATATACAGCAGAAAACCCAGGATGCCATAGATTTAAATGATGGCTTAGAAACAGCTTGAAACTACTGGACAGCATCACTCTACTGAGGAGTTCAAAAGCTTTGACCACTGTTTTATTCTTCACAGCAACCCTGTGGAGGAAAGATTCTTATCCACAGTTTATAGCTGCAAACATGGAAATGCAAAGAGGTTAAAAATTACTTGGCTGGTGCCAGAGAAGACGACAAGCAAAGGAGCCTGTAACTCCTGTAGGTTAATATCTATAATTCAGATGTTTACACAAAACATGAGAAGATGGCTTAAGTTTGTGTTTCTGTTCCTATGCTTCCTCACAGTGTGTTTATGTGAGTACAGTCTATGCATATAATTGAAAATAATTGCCAGTTTTCAGCTTAAACAATTACTAAGGATGAAATACCCAGTGAAATACCCACAGGTGCCTGTATTGTGCACAGCCCAGAGTCTGTGGTTACAAATCTCCTCCGAGCCAAGCTGCTGGGATCCAACAACTGCTGAATCTGCAGACTGCCAGCAAACTTGTTTTCACAATGGGGAAAATGGGAAAGGTTTTCGAAGCAAGGAGAAGCATTGTCACAACTCTCCTCCAAAGGGTTTTCTGCTCCTAGCGCTGAGGACTTCAGGTGCACTGGGAACGCCTGTTGTACCAGAGCTGGAGATGTAACATGATGGATCATGCCTCTCTCCTCCAAAGCTGTGCTCTGCCTTGATTGCTGCCTGGGGCCTAAACTGAATTCAACCTGCCGAGCAGCGTTTTTCTAAAATCTGCTCAAATTATCCACCCGTGAAACATAACACCACTTCTTCCTAACGTGGAGAAGAACACACAATCCCATCACACTGCAGCGTGCTACTCCACGGGTAGGGTTGTGTGAGGGTATGTCTGAGACCTTCCTCACTTGAAGAGCTCATCTGCCACCTTCCACAAGAAGTTTTTGACAAGAAGAGATCGGAAGACTAAAAAACTTGAAGTGAGACCCAAGGTCCAAGTTACTCCCTTGTATAATGAACAAAACAGTACAGATTTTTAAAGAGACTTCCTCACAAAAAAGCTGCCTTCAGATATCATTATAGAACAGTTAGAAGTGAGGACAGGCTTATGAGCAACAGTTTAGAGACTGTGTGGTCAGGAAAATAGATTTTTATGGGTTTTGCCCTAGATTGGCAGTTACACGTACGCCACACAACTGACTGCCGAGGGTACCACAGCTGCAGAGAACTGGGGAACAGATTGTGTCCCACCGTGCGTGCCCACAGTTGATTACCTGAAGCAACACAGGATCAAAGTGATCACACGGAAGGGCTGAGAAACACTATGGACTCCCGTGAGGACAGAAGGACCATCCCTGATATTTGAGGGATCAGTCTCCTCCCCTCTTTGCACTATGGGGGAGGAGAGATTTTAACAGCCTCTGTGAGCATAACCCTGGGATTTCTGGTTGAAAGGCCTTCTTGGCCTTTGCCACCACCACACAACCAACCTTTCACCAGCACCATGAGGACTGGATCACGTAGGCAAATGTAACAGGGACTGTGAGCACCCACTGGGAGTTCTCAACAGCTGCTCAGTTTGAGCAGTTCAAAGTCTTAGTGTTCCTGTTTCATCAACATTCATGTACTGCCTTCCTCTGACTCTCCTCCTCATCCCTCTGCATTCCTGGGGAAGGGATGCCCTTCCTCCAAGTGCACTCAAGTTACAAATGAACAGCTTTCATTGGAGCATAAAGTTCCTTGAATGTCTGTTGGGAGGTTAAGGAGCAGCCAACCAGACACCAAGGGGAACCACTACCAGCCATGCAAGAACCAGGCATAAACTGTTGAAATAAACAACTCACAAGCAGCCTCAAGGTCTGGAAACACTCACATAAACTTAAGAAATACAATTAGTATGTGCAGTAGTAACAGCAAAAAACCCACCTACATTTGCTGTATAAATTATTCATCGCAAATAAATGTGATCCACTCTCAGCGAGACAAAACTGTTTTTTCCTTGGTTTCCAAGACAGTTGCTTGGTGTGAAGTTCTACAGACTTGTGATAACGAGTTTCCTGCTCCATCCTAGCACACACTACAGAGGGAAATAGATGTTCATAAGCAGACAAAACAGCTTCATGTTATGCTTTGGCAGGGAGGAATTTCTCTAAGCATAGAATTACCGGTTCCTCAAGTGGACAAAAATATTTACCAGAAACCCCAAAGGATAAAATTATTTGGATTAAACCAAAAAAATAGAGATCACTATCAATAAAGTTGTAAGAGCAAGCCAAATTCTCTGTATGAATTGGTACTAAAACACACAGTGACACAAGCTCTGCTTGATACCAGCATTTGGGTGGCATCTTTTAATCACTGAAAAACACACAGGGCATTCAGCAAACGAAGACAAGATTCACAGCCAACTCCAGGACAAGCAGTCATGAGCATAAAAATTCTCAATATGGCTCTAATAGCTCTTAATTATTATAATCCTTCACTGAGCAAACAGATGTTGTAAGGGAACTTTAGTTTCTCCAAATGCAGTAATCAAACCATTCTGCCTCTGCCCTGCCTCTTTTCAGTGAACGCTTTGTATACTGGAGTGGAAATAGCAAATGTGGTGACAAAATGACCACTTAATTGTCCCAGAAATCTGTTTCTGAACAAAACTGATGTTGTCATTTCTCTTTATCCACATTTCTCAGAGTCTTCTGATTACAATTTAGCATTTTTTAGAGTAAGAAAAAAAAAAATTTACACTTTCCCACCCTGTTGGTTGTTCCTAGTAAGTCCACACCTTACGAGACTGACAGTAACCAGAACACTGGGTTTGTGTTTGAGTTTAACCATACAAATATTAACGCCCTTCTCTGGAGCTGCAGCTCTCATTGTGAAGTTTCAAAAATCAAGTCTTCACCTAAAATGTGTCAGTATATTACAGTGAGTCATTCTGCTTGGAGGTTTATTTGTAGACAATCAATCAATGACTACTCAAGACATTCAAAATGTACCAGAAAACCTGGACCCTGAGCCTTCATTTTTCTTGCAAATTTGAAATCCCCACTTTATCCAGTAGTTTTCAACAGCTATTTTGCTTGCAGTGCCTCCTTAAAATAAACTCCACACAACAGTATGAATGGTACAGTAGAAATCCAATTGATCTCAATCACAGTTTCAGCTGTTATAAACCTGGACTGATAATAAAGTTTCTCCATGAATAAAGCAGTTCACTGTGGACCAACAAAGCTTCGAGCCCTTTCACAGTTTTTATTCAGCCCTCATTTAAGAGAAACAAACTGTTGACTGCAATATGAATGTTAGGAGTTGGAAAGCAGAGCTTCTAAGGATTACCTCTATGAGATGGCCCCAGCTTGGCTTGTGTGTACAGCAAAAAGAAGCACTGAATATTCATTTCACTCCTTTTTTAACTACACTAATATACATTTTGTAAATGAATCTCTATCTAGCACTCACTATTGAACTGAAGGGTATTTGAATAGGTGGGGTTTGCTCTAATACCATGCTAAGATAATGGTTCACTGATTCCTGAATAGACAACTTGCTGTGAAACCCTGAGCACCGGGCGATGAGGGGGAGGGGATGCAAACGTCGCTTCAGAGCCACCAACCCAACTCTTGTCATTTTTAAAAGATGTTCCTGTGGCACAATATGAATAGTTTATAGCCATGATTGTGAACATTCAATGTCATATAAGAGAAGACACTTGTCAAGAGTCTTTCCCTTACAAGCACCCTCATCATGACCTGTGTTAATGAAGTTAATTGAATTTAAGATCAATAATGGTTAATTATTGCAATTTGACATTCTGAGATAAATGGCTTTAAGACAGAGAAATGTGTGTGTATGTGAATTCTCTCCAAAGAAGGTGAACACATTACAGCCTAAGAGGGATCACACAGTCCTTCCATTGATCCTGGTACAATCTGATCGACCTAATCCTCTGATGAATGTGGGCTTTTCACAGCTACAAGTAAATGTTCTACAAGACTACTCTAACCCTTGTCACTGACCAAATCTATACGAGCTGTACACTAGAAATCTATTGAGATAGATTAAAGGACTGCTGTAGAAACAAGAGATGCTTCAATAAAGATGAAGGTTTATTATATTGACTATTAATGTTACACGCAGTACGTAATTATGAATGCTTATGGATCATAAGAGTTTAATTTTGGTCAGTTAGATGTAAATTATCATAACTGAACAATGGTATTAAATTAAAAGAATACCAGATTAAAAAAAAAAATCCAACCACTGCGTTGAATTTGATGGCTCACAGGCAAACGTTCAATAAGAAAGTGATTTTAAAATCATCCTTGAAATGTGCAAGATGATGCTCACAGACAGGTATTTAGTTCAGAAAGTCACTCATCAACCTACTTCATTTGGGGAGGGGGGTTAAGTTTACTTTCACAACAGTTCCTCAACAGGAAGACATTTTTTCCAGCGTGTTAGTAATGATATTCTTACATGCATACCGAACAAGTTAAATGACCACTTACAAGATTTATAATGACAAAGTAAATGTCAAGGAAAAAGTATTACTGATTGCAGAGCACTGACAATAAAAAGCCGCTGAAGAGTTCTGTCAAAATGTAAGATTATGCAAAAACACTATTGAGAACACTGCTAATCATCTCCTCTTGTCAATTATTTGAAGGGGATCTGACAGCATATTTACATTAAACACATTTCAGTCGCAAAATCCTTAATGCTCTACCAGAATATTTTCATTATCATTAGAAATCCTTTAAAAAGTCTTTTTGCAGCAGAGCATTGTAGCAGCAATGATGCAATATCTGTCTCAGTATCAGGTAGGGGGATCTATTTCATGCTATTATAGCTACATAACGCTTGAAATCATAGAACTAAAGACTAAGCAGACATGTGAGATGGCAATCTCCAGGCTCCTGCACCCAGCGCAGGTATTTGCAAGTAGTGGCTGCGCAGGAGAGTCTCAAGCTGAGTGCAAAGGGATGATCTGTCTTTGTCTGGCCATCCTTGTAGCCTTTTAGTCCCTGTGTGACTGTATTTTATTGTGGTAAAAGACATTCTCAAGCAGGCATTTTTTTCTAAATCCTTGATTCTAACTTACAATCCGGCTGCTTTATGAGAAGTCACATTAAGTACCAATACCTTTCACCCGCAGCAGAAACTTATTTTAGTTATGCCTACCTCATACTTTATGGAACCCTTCCTCCAAAATAGAGAAATAAGTGAAATGTAATGAAAATGAAATGTTGATCCTTCCCATGCTTCAGCAGGCGTTACTAAAAAAGCACACATAACCCTGTTGGATGTGTAAAACAGTAAGCATGCATAAAAATGGACTGAGCGTGAGCTGCCTTTCAGGAGGAATTCATTGTGGCTTAGAGGCAAAAAAGAAGGAAAATAAGCCCTGATCATGACTTGCAGGATCAGTTTATGGTCCATCCACCATTTCCCTTGCGCACTTAAAGTCTACCTGCCTGTAAAAGGGGAAAAGAGCCCTGATGCTCCCACTGCCTCTACACAGATTAAAAACAAATCCACTTATTAAAAGTAACCTGGCAGAAAGCACAGCCCAGACCTCAGGATCTGGATTAAATTCAGCCCTGATTCACATCGTACAGGTACGTGGCATCGCACGGCATTCGCTGTTTAATCCAAAGACAAGTGTTTGTGATGATAAACTACAAAGGTGACATCAGTGCAGGGTATCAGATGTGTTGCACACACACCCAGCCACACACAGACCTCCACTCCCACTCTGCAAGGAAGCCGGGAGGGCAGCAGCCAGGCCTCCCAAACTCACCATCACCCCAAAACCGAGCAAACTGGAGGCAGCTCTTGGATCCTGTCCTTCCCCTCCCACGCAAAGCATCTCCGTGGTGCAGGCAGAAGCACCTGGCAAACACGGGCAGCAACAACCACCGTACGGTGCTGGGTGTGGTGCCAACCTGACACCCATCCGAGCTGCTGACTGTTACGGGCAGACAGATTCCCACCTGCTTTCTGAACCATCGGCCATGCCCCACCGACTGCAGTCAAACCCTGAGGACATCGTTGCCATGGTTTCTGCGTACCTAAGGTCCAATCCTCCTCTCCATCCCACCACTGTTAGTGGCAAATCTTCCACTCATTTCTGAGAAAGCAACTACAGGCTCTTAGGAGAAGAGCTCACAAAGCCATGCTCCAACAGGATGGCGAACAGCCAGGCTAAAACAAAAATCTCTGTAAGGTTATGGCTTTTTTTTTTTATGTAAAACGCATCGGTTTCTCCAGGAGAATGAGATTTTTTTTTTCCCCCAAGTGAAACGAGAAAAATCCTGATTCTTAAGACAAGAGCTAACTCTACGTGCCACGCTGCAGCCTCGATTGAGTTTTATTGTTGACCTGAAAACAGTGATTTCCTTGGAAATGCTGACACAAACATGACTATTGCTGCTGCTGATACGCATCTCACATACTCGGAATTGAAGGGATGCAGGAGGATGTTTTAATTGTTAAATTGAGTAAAAAGGACATAGAAGAAAAAGTACCAGACAGTAAATTTGTATGTGGGGTTCCTGGTTCCTATTGACCTCACTGGGAATTCTCTGTGGA
>JAUMJJ010000184.1:3377500-3382500 GCA_033556795.1 Tapera naevia | reverse complement strand
AGCCCCTCGGGACGGGAGGCGTGCGGGGCCGTGCTGGCAGCCTCCTGCTGAGAGACGACCACCGCTGAGCCTGACAAATGAGATGGGACTTCACGACCACATTTCCTGCCAAGAGGCCTAACAGTCAAGTGTCTGTCTTCTTCTCTTCGCGCCGAAGTGACGGCATGACTTTGACACGTTTTTTCCATTGTTTAAAGACATATTTAATGCAAAATCATCAGGGAATAGGAGGTTTATGAAAGTTTTAAAAGCCATACATAGGCACTTGCCACCTGGCCTTATTTTATCCTTATATTTCCAAGACAACCATTATCATTAAACACCAAATAGGCATTGCTCTTGCAACTAGTACCTACTAATCTTTTATAATCAATTACTTTGTGCAATTATGTTTGTTTGCTTCTAATTATAACTAATTATGCTTCTAAATATGTTCTTTAGATTACCAAGAGAATGAAAATAGGGGCAGAAGAAAGCAAGAATAGATTATGATTATTAAAAGAAAGGGAAACACACTAATTACTTAACAGGAATATTCATCAAACATCCATTTCAACTTCCAAGACTGAACACTTCAAAATAAACACTCCTCACTTCACCCTCGACATACTTTGAACATAAAAGTTTAAAGTGAGTAATGCAAGTTTTGGAACACCTTCTGTCTTCCTTTGCTCAATAGAGAAAAAAAAGCTTTTAGTATATTAACATTTTCTGTACAGCAATCACATTTTTATGTATCTCTAGCTACCTGCACAAATCAACTACTAAGCAAGATCATAAATAAGTATGAAAGTTCCCTTTTTTTTTTCCAGACCAACATTAAGAAACTGTTTGGTGTACTCTTACCAAAAGCACTCTGGACATTTTTTCAATCCAGTATTTGTGTCATTTAGGTAAAAAAACCTGAAATGTAAGATGCTTCACACCTAGGAAAACAATCTTAAAAAAACACCCTTAACCCTAGCAGATTCATCTAAAATTCCTGGGATGTTGCTCAAATTATTCTCCATGTTATGGGAACACAATGACATTGCTTATGGACTTTTGTCTCACATGTTCTGATAATAAAAAGATCTTTATCTACAGAAAATATAAAAGCAGCATTTTGTAGAATCAGAAGCTGTCAATTCCCTATCAGAAGGAAACAATTAAAACTAGATAATGGTTAGGAAGGGCTGTGACCTGCTGAGAGCCCGAAGGCTTTGCTTCACCCAAGGACTCCACTTCTTCTGACTGCAGGTCAGCCCTACGCAAACAAAGCCTTAACAGAAATGTTACGGAGGAAATAATAGCCATTTCCAATGATAATACACAATTTTAGCACCTACGCTTGGCTGATTTAGGTGGTCGGCTAACATGTCAAACAGCCTGCCTTAGTTAGGTGAGCCTTTAATGGGTAACTGGCAGACTCTGGCAGCCTTATTTCTGTTTTAGATTTGGTTTGTCATTGGATATCCATTACCTGCCATTCATCTTTGATCTCTTTGGACAGGCCTGATCAAAAGATGTCATTTGACCTACTCCACTTGGCAGAAACTTGTATGACTCTCATAAAGGGGGCACCCCAGCTATAAATAAAATGACATTATTATTTTTCTGTCCTATCATGTAGAAGAGACAATTATGATAATGCAGTGTCTGTCACTTGGAGCCCAGCAAATTGCTAGCTCTCACGCAACTGTTTAAGCTTTCTTATTTGTTTTTTGTCTGTTTTCCTCCATTTCAAGTTGAAAATAAAACAGAATTGAAATCACTAATGCTCTGCCTCACACTCTGACAGTCTCAGGGCTTCCTTTTATGGGACTGACGTGCAGATGTGGCCATCAGATTGTTTGTCAATGGTGGGTGGTGGTTAAGTGCTGTGTTGGCAACACATCCCAACAATGGAATCAGGTTTATACTTCATTTCCAGCTCCGCGCACGAGCTCTTGTCTGAACGCAGTGCGGGCAGACATTACGACAAACAGATAAAATCGTGGAGAGAGTTTATTGTATCTTTAATAAAGCAACAATAGAGGAAACGTATGAGCCCTTTCTCTACTGCCAGGGGCTCACGGGCGAGAGCGGGGTTTGGGGAAGGATGAGCAGCACGCCAACTATCAGGACGTTGATTGCCTTTTGGTATTTTTCCCAGTCTACCCCATTCCAACGGGTTCACGCTGCTAGCAAAGCGCGCTGCGTGCGTGGGCACACACAGAGGGAGCAGAGCACAGACAAACTGCTTGGTCTGGTACCTCTGTGCCCACGTGAGTCTGCACACCCGAACAGAGCTAACGAGCTCTGCTTGGCCGCTGGCCTGAACCTCTTTACAACCTCTTGGCTGAAGCTCCCCTCCCCACACGCAGCCTTCCACCGGCCAGCATCCACGACGTTCGCCTCTGCCATCACCGCGGAGAAGCACACAGCGACGGTCAAAGCGCTGTGCCAGAGACAAAGGCCACAGCCACGGCCACCGCTGGCAGCGCCGCTGCCCCAGCGCCCAGGGTCCAACACCCCAGCGCCCGCTCTGCCGCCACAACAGCACAGCAACAGTCACAGAATTCATCACCCGTTACGTCTTGCGCAATATGCGGCAGTCGGTCCATAAATCCACTACAAGCACTCACTACGGGGAGACTCTGCAAAACCAACACTGCTAGGGAGCAAAAACCACACGTGTTGTCAACTTCCTTGAGGAGGAGAACAGGCACCTACGAGAGATGATACACAAATCTAGGTACCTCCACCTGGTACTCGTTCTACTTGCTCTTACGCAGGCGAGTGGCGCTGCTGCCGGTAAACAGATCTCTGACAGGGATGCTGAGAGAGAACTAAAACTGTTAAGGGCTTGTAAATACCGAATAGTTACTCCTCATTAATTATTTGTAATTAATTATTCATGATTAATTTGTGCCAGAACAGGAATGTTTTATTCTGAATTAATTTAATTCATTTCAAAATTGCTGCTTTAAATTCCCACCCTAACATAACGTGATATAATCTCTCTCTGTAGACGAGCCCTAAAATATTAAAAAAGCATTAAAAACAAAGGAAGAGCGGCGTGTTCTTTCACAGAAACGCACGCTCTCTGCCGCCTTTGCAATATACTTTGTCTCCTCATCAAAAAAAAGCAACCTGGACACAATGGAGCCTCTCTGGTGGCCTAGAAAATGTTCACAATAAGGAAAATGGGGAAAAATGTTCTGTATCAAAGTTGGGAGTGGCTTGAAACAGAAGGGCACAAACCTACAGCTCCCTGAAGATGGGTCCCACTGATGCTACAAAGAGAGCAACTGAAAACAGCTCAGTTCTGCTTGGGCATGGCTACACAGAGAAACTCAAGGGATCTCAGGAAGGAGCATCACCAAAGGAATACTGGAAACAAAAATAAAAAATTGGGATTGGAGGGTATTTTTTAAAGATAGAAAACACCTATATCTTTTTCTTATGGAATTAAGAACACTACAAAGAAAGCAGATGGTAGGGCTTAATAAAATACATTTGGCAAGGAAGCCTTTTCCTGTTGCAATAGGGCACATTTTTCTCCTAATGCATCACAAAAGTGTGCCTTCAACATAGCACAAGTCCTTCAAGTACACTTCTTTATTACAAATTGTAGGTTCTTAATGACATACAGCAAAGAGGAAAGATGCACAGACCGCTAACTTCTCCCAGTGGAGTTTTTACTGCCCAGAAATCCTCAGCAGAGGTAGGAGCCACAACAGGTACGAAGCAAGCATTGCTATAGAGTAACCTGGACAATTCTCACCTAATTCCTGCTTCTCAAACCAACCAAGGGTGTAGATTGCTTTTATAGAGAGAATCTTCTTAGAAGTTAACTCCACACTACACTCAGCAAGAAAAATAAAAGACATGGAAACAAGAGTCCTTATTTTTCATCAGTGTTATCTCTTCCAGGATACGGTCCAAAAGTACACAAAGCATCTTATTTCTAGGGTCTAATCTCTAAGGGAGTCCCACCACAAGTCCCACCAACACTTTGTGAGAAGGGATTCAAGTCCCAATGCTTCCAGGATCTTGTTTTCCCCATGATAGATTTTTCTGACCCTCTTCTGAGAAGGCAGCTAAGTGAGCAATTCAACAGTGATCCTAAAGGAAAAATCTGGCCTTGGTGAATGGAGACTTGTCTTGTTGGCATGGGATAATGTACTAAGGTTTAAATATTATATAAAGGGGCATGGCTGAAAGAGAAAGCACCACTTAGAAAACAAGTTGATCGGTTACATTAAAGAAAGGGAAGCAGCACAATGATGGCTCATCTGAGATACAAACTGCTGAGCTGATGGAGAAACATCTTCAATAGGCACCAGTTCTGCAGAGGAGGATCAAAGGCAGTTCCTGCTCACCCCCTACCCTTGGACAAGGATGGACAACTGCCTGGTTTAACCCTATTCTATGAAGTCACTCCTTCTGTTTACTGCTCAGCCTTTTCAAAGGCAAAGAGAACACTTCCTCAGATCCGAACTGCACATCCATCTGCAATTCTCCAGCTAAGATTTATTTCTAGCCAGTTACAGCTAGATTGCAGCAAGTGACAACATTATTTCAGTATAAGAATGCCCTATTTTGATTTAACATAATGTCAGTTGTACTATATTGCTATGAAAATGGCCAGAGTTAAACTATTTAAAAAACATGACTTTAGTTAAACCAACACACACTCGTGTGCAAGCACCAAACCCTGCCACATCATCAAAAGTATCTCCCATCTGGCTCATTTAGCAATCTGCACTCTGCTTGGTTACAGCTGATGCCTTTGTGATTCGCACTCTCTCTCTCCAAAATTCCTACAATATTTGGTGATCCTCACCCCAATAAAATCGCCATTTTTCACAGGAAGAAACACAGAGAGTGTCTCCCCAAACAGACATCATTTCCTGCTTCCCCTGCTCCTCCCAGATACTCCTGCAAACGCGTGGCCATCTCACAGCCTGCTCAAACCCCACAACAAACCATTTTCAGGCTACATCTGACTGTCCAATGGCTTTTTGACACCTAAG
>JAUMJJ010000184.1:3285000-3372500 GCA_033556795.1 Tapera naevia | reverse complement strand
TTTTTAATTATTTTTCATGTTCTGGTTGCCATCTGTTGATAAAAGATGGTTGTACAAAACTCACAGTGCTACACAATGGGAACTTTTTTTGTAGAATTCTATTCATAAAAAAGGGGGGGAAACAGTATAAAAGCATGGCACCTCTCTACACTAAGGATCATTAGCTGGTTCATTGTATAGACCGATATAAATTAGCCACTTTTGGAACTAAATATCTCTCTTTTTATTTTTTCGCAGAAGATACTTATTTTGGGTATTTTTAGTATCATGAATAATAGAATAAAAAAAAATCCACTTTCTGCAACACCTTCTATTCTTCTTGTTCTTTTATTTAAAACAATGTAAAACAATTATGATAAAAGATGTATCAACATATAGAGCAATTATGTCATAAACTACCTTCTGCTCAGAAACTTAGCTGAAAGTTCATTCAATCAAGTATGTGAGCCTGCCAAATTAAGAAAATAAAAACTCTATTAACAAGAGCCCATTGTGAAAGCGAGGCACAAAACCTGGTAAGTGCCTAATCCTGGGAGCACAACTCAAATCCCTCCGACCTTCCTTGTACAGTATTTGGAGCCCTTTCGGGCCGAGCTACACCTCCACGGTACCGACTACAACACGTGTCCATACACAACCTTCACAACTAGTGTTTTGTTTGTATTGGAACATTTGATCTAAAAATAGATGTGTTTTGTTCACAAACTAATGCTTGCCTTAAGGCAGAAAATAAGTGGTAACATGTCTGCAGAAATAATATGTTATTAACATGAAAAACAACAAGAAAAGTACCTCTTGTAAAACGCCCTGAAGAACAATGCTTGGCAACAGGCTGAGGAGCACTTGGTTTTCATAGGGTTTCTAAAAGTAACCAGTCATGCTGTCATTAAAGAAGCACCACTGAGAAAGCAGCAGAAATGTGCCCACAAATATTAGAGAAATTTATTTTTCAATCTTCTAAATAATCTTCTAAGGAGGAAGGAACTGAGGGGTTTTTTTCTGAAAAAAAATAACAACTGAAAAGAGGTCCCGAGTATTTACAAGAATTTATACACCACTGCAGCACCAGAGCAAACTTAAAACCAAATGAAAAATGAAAACTAGAAAACTCAACAATTTTGGATTACCAGCAGCATGGCACATATCGAACTGCACAATGTATGAACTCATCTGCAGGGGCAAGGGGTCACTAACTTTGCACACATGCTGTGCCACGAGGAATAAAGGCTGTGTAATCTGTGAATTCCAAATTCCCTTCCTTATCTTGGTGTGAATCACAATCTGCCTTGATAGAGAATGAGTATCAGCCTTCCATAATGTACCTTGATAGGAGAGAGAGAGGTTTTATGCGTGCGCTGCCCAACAGAAAACTGCAGGGATGAACTGCAGCTATTTGTGTGAAATACATACCTTAACAGAACACACAAAATAGCCTTATTTGGAAAATGGCATGAAATTTTAGAAAGGAGAAGCCAATGCTTTCAGAAAAATCAGGAATGTGCTGCAATCCAGACACGCCTGTGTCTTCCTACAGCCTGCCTTTATAAAAGCCTACTTAAGGACTTTTTAAAAGCATTGCCTGGGATATTTTTGCTACTTTACATTAAAACAGGAAGAGATATTTGGTGTTATTTGGATTTGAATATAAGTGGAAGGAATCTGGAGACAGCAGAGTATTGCTATCACCTCTCCCTGCAAACCCTGCCTGCAGCCGGCGGCGTACTCATGTGAACACCTGTTCACAGGTTTTTCACCCATCTCCACACACCTCACAGAAGCTCTCAAGGCAAGCCATGGCTCTCCTGGCCCTGCTGACCGAGGGGAGGGCAGAGCCCTGCTCTTGGGTGAACGGCTGGGGCTGCAGCTGGAGAGGCACGAGCAGAACCCCAGCGCCGTGGAGCGACCGCCAGCCACCTCCGACGGCTCCTTCCCACCACCCCAACAGCCACAGAGCCGCCGGCGGGACCAGAGCCTACAGGAGTCGCTCCCATGCACCACGTCCAGACACTGAGCCCAAACCCACCCCAATGGTGAAAAAGGGGAACTCGGGACAAGGGGGCCTATGAACACCTGGATTTGGACAGGCTGAGGCCAACAGGATGGGATTCAACAGGCTATGTGTCATGTCCTGCACGTGGGTCACAACAACTGCATGCAACGCTCCAGCCTTGGGGAAGAGTGGTGGAAAAGCTGCCTGGCGGAAAAGGCCCTGGGGGTGTTGGTTGATAACTGGCTGAACATGAGCCAGCAGTGGCCCAGGTGGGCAAGAGGCCACCAGCATCCTGGCTTGGATCAGCCGTGGAGTGGCCAGCAGGAGCAGAGAAGGGATTGTCCCTGTGTAATTGGATTGGGTGAGGCTACACCTCAAATCTCACATTCAGTTTTGTGCTCCTCACTACAAGAAAGACATTTGAAGGGCTGAAGCATGCCCAGAGGAGGGCAACAAGGCTGGGGAAGAGGCTGGAGTTGTGGGGAGCAGCTGAGGGAACTGGGGTTGTTTATTAGTCTGGAGAAGAAGAGGCTGAGGGGAGACCTCATCAGTCTCTGAAGCTCCCTGAAAGGAGGTTGTAGTGAGGTGGGTGTTGGTCTCTCCTCTCCAGCAACAAGTGATAGGTTGAGAGGAAATGGCCTCAAGTTGCACCAGGGGAGGTTATTAGGAAAAATTTATTCATGGAAAGGGTTGTCAGGCCCTGGAAGAGACTACCCAGGGAAGTGGCTGAGTCACCCATTCCTTGAGGTGGAAATAGTTTAGTGGTGACCTTGGCAGGTTAAGGGTTGGACTTGATGATTTTGAAGTTTTTTTTCCAACCTAAACGATTCTGTGACTCTATGGATACTCATTCAGGTAGTGTTCATAAGCCTGTTACACTGGTGCAACCTTCCATGGAGCTGGTGCAAGTCTGAAGCAGGGAAGGAGAGCAGGATGAGGCACAAACCCATGTACTGTTGATCTAAGTAACTCCAGGAGCCCTTCACAGCTATTAAAGTCCATCACATACAACACTAACAAGAGCAAATAGCCAGGCAACCTACGTGACTATATCTTGATACATCACACAATAGCTTCATTTAGCATAATGCAATACATTACAAAGGCAGCACAGAAGTTAACATTAGTCAACAACATAATGGACAGATAAGTGTCTCGCCATGGTTAAGAACATACCCAGGTTCCATTATGAGCTCTATTTTTAGCCCCCCCTTTGCTCCCTCTCCTCAAATTGTATGAGTAGCAAAATTGGTCTGCTTGAAAATACTAGGCTTAAGTCAAAGGAAAAAAAATGCTTCAGAGGAAAATGGAAATGGAAAAATGTTTCATGGAAAAAAAAATGGACAACTTATTTTAAATTAGACATCACTCCGGGTTCTTCAATAAAACTGTAAGGACACCAGGGGAATGCATAATTTTCCGTTTGATACCTGCTGTAATTCACCCTGGGTTCATCCCTTGGAGGAGCAGTTTTTCCTTATTTGATACTGAAAAAGTCTGCCTTTTGGCTGCTGAAAGGTCCTATCTTCTGGCCTCAGCTTCCAGCATTCCCTGAGTCCTGACCACCACTCGGGCAACAAGTGTCTTGCAAAATTACAGGCAGCTGCTTTTTCCCTGCTACCAAATACTTAAGTTACTCTTGGGGTCATGGAAAGTTAACAGATGCACAGATCTACTTCACTGAAGTTTCTCAACCAAAGCCACTCCTGTATGTTACCAATTTGGCCAACTGTATTCCAAAGTTTCCTCAAGATACCAAGGTAACCACGTGGTAATTCTTACAATGAATGAAGGCACAATAATGTTCAATGTGTCAGTCTAGTTAGTTTTAAAAAGCATAAAAATACATAGTTCCACAAGAGGTTGAAAATCTGTTGAATCCTTTTCTTTTTTCTTTTTTTTTAAAAAATTTAACACTTTTTTAATTTTTAAATGAGCTACTGGGAGAGGAAAAAGTGAAAAACATTTTTCAAGGGCATTAAAATTAAGAAAAGAAGCTTTTAAAACTATGAAAATAAATGAAAGAGGCTTTAAATGCAGAAAGGAGATGGATGTTTAGCTGCGACACTTGTTACGTGTCCTCGCCAGAAAGCCTGAATTGTGCAAAACTTGAATTAAAAAAATGAATAGTTTTTCCATTACGGTAGTCAGAAATCCAAGAAAGCCCTACCACAGAGTTTGTGAGTTGTAATGAGAGCCAGGATTCCCAAGTTTATCCCAAGCTCTGATTTGCTGTATGGCTTCACCCAACCCATTTCATCCCTTCCACCTTTGCTGTCTCTGCAATCACTGCAGTAGCCAATAAGCTCCATTATACACCTTTGGGTCAAGTTCCTTGTAGGTTTAAAAGCAGCTCCACTGATTTTAATGGAATTGCATACTAATGCAGAATTTGGCTTTCATATTGAGATGTTATAATTAATTAATGCTTAAGAAATACTTTGCAATCATCTGTAGTAATAAGCTACACAAGTGCAGTTATTGTTGACATGCTGAAAGTGCCCAGGAAAAAGCAAACCAGTATAGAGTGTGCTTAGTGTGCAGATGGGCTCCTCATGCCAAAAGAGCATGTGACCACGGGGACATGCCCTGCGTATCCTCCTATGCTGGTCTTTACGAACTCAACACTGTGACTTTGTCAGGTTTTGCCATGCTCATACCCCTGAAAGAGTGGAAGGTGGCCCTGCCCATGGGATTTGGGTTGGATGAGACCTTAAAGACCATCCAGTTAAGGTGCCATCCAACCGAAATCATTCTATGATTCTGTGATATGACTTTATGGTATCAGTTTTTAACAGAAACACTCTGATTTCAGCCTATTTCATTCCATTCCTTGTAAGGAATGCAGGAGAAACAACAGCCTGTGCTGTGGGTCGGGGTCAGCTTTCTCCACCACAAAGTGGAGGGTGTGACAAGAGCGAGAGCATCTGCCGGCTCCCCATCCTGCCTGGCCAACCCCTGCCACTCCAAGAGGGCCGTGACAGCAAGGAGCAGTGAGTTTGTAGTGCCAGGCTTACACAAGCCAAGCCTTTTTGTTGAAAATAAAATTACCTTCCACACCTTACTCAAACAATGTGGACAGCAAGAACCAAAACATGACGGTTTATAAAAATCAAGCTCCCTTTTTATAAACTGCATGAATACAATCATTCAGCTAAACTAGTAAACCTCACCTTTATTTGTATAATTTTAAAGATTGGCTTTTTTCCTTTGAAGTTCGGATTTTCAACGTGCCACAAATCCCTGTAGGAATTTGCTGAGGCAACAGGCACTGTCATACTGTTCTACCTAAGCTTACAATGTACTGTTATATAAAATGGTTTATGGTTCATAAGTAAGAAAAAGGGTCAGTATTTTCAGAAAATTAAATAACATTGACTAAATTAGCCTGTGAGCTCTGCAAGGTCTGCACCCTTACTCACTTTTGAACTGTATTTAGGGCAAGGAGACCCTGGTTCTAAGCAGGGTCTCTCATTACCACTGCAACAAACATAAAGAATAAAGGGAATTTTAGACATAAAGAACTGTAATAATATCCCCACACTCCATCAAGACACACGACATCACAGGAAACATGAGAACTAATGCAGAAATTATACGTGCTGTCAGATTCTGTGCATAGTCCTTCTATGTATGGTCCACTCCTTTATCACACAGCATTACCCAAACAGCATCAATTACATTTATTTTAGACATTGCAGGTTCTAAGGAAACTGGAGATATAGGAAAAAGGGAAGAAGTTTAATAAACAAGGGTTATAGTTGCTGTTGGTGGAAAGTACGTTGTACTGTTCATTTAGAAAGTAAGCCTCTGGGGGTATGCAAAGAATGATCCCAGATAAATGAGCTGATTCTGTTAGTTTAGTGTAAGAGAAAGGAAAGAAATCACAATTTTATGGAAATATTTATCTCACAGTGATGGTTAAAACAAATGTTGAATGAGATGTCCCTAAATGTTACACAGACATCATCAATTACTTGATTAAAAAAGTAAGAATAATTAAATAAATCACAATTCCTGAAAATTAGTTGCCAAAAAATATTGTATCCAGTTACCCACTGCGCTATGTGCTGCATAGGAACCCCTTTTCTGTTGTTGGCCTGGCAGTGGCTGCCTGTGAGTATTGCAGCAGTGACCTCTCCTATCATAAGCATCCCTCCATACCTGTCACAACAGCAAGTTCAGAAAGAGCACTGCAGCACAAATTAAATACCCACAATTAAACTATTTATGCTGTGAGACAAAATCACTGCATAAAGAAAGTAAAAACTGTGGTATATGGAAGAAAATAATCCTAAATAGCCTTGTCCCTGTGAAATGCATACCCTATAATGTAACAATTTTATAGAGATAACTTACACATTAAGATCCATTGTCAGAAACAGAATTAGAAGAAACCTTCAAAGCAGAAACAAATGTGACATGTAATTTTTTCTTACACTACTACCCCTGTTTTGAAAGGAGTTCACAAAATACTCCACAGCACAAAGGGAGCCAAAATAGTGTTAGTGTATCCTTCTAGAAAGATTAACCTGAAACATATCCCTGTGTCTGAAATCAAACATCTGCATTATTTGATCTAATGCTATTAATAAACATGAAAGCTCTGGCACCTGTGAGAGAGTGAAAAATGGAAAACAGAAGTATCTTTTAATTAAATATATTAATGGTAAATAGCACTTCAGCAAGGGAGTTTTATTTTATTTTTTTAATTTGGCTGTAGACTAAATATAAACCCAAATAACTTTCAATTATTTCAGTATATATTGAGATAACTTTTCTGGTTTATTTGTTTACCAACTTTCTTGTTCCCTGAGGTCCCAGCTCTCTGGTGCAGCAGCCGGCAGCCAGCAATGCTCTGGAGGAGGAGGGGAAAGGGGACGAGCAAGGCAGCACCTCAACGGCACAACCCAGTGAGCCCTCCGCGCATCCCACTCTGGGAACACCGGGCACAGCTGGAGATCGCTGGGTTTGTGACACTGCACCGGCCAGCGCAAGGAGCCAGCCACCACGCAGCCCTTTTCCCAGGGGTGACCTTGCAGCAGGGACAGGCAATGACAACGTGCTGACAACTGGCACTCGCAGCTTCTCTTGGGTGCTGCTCTACCTCCCTACTCCACCTCCCAGGCTCCTGCGCCAGGAGGCTGCAACCAGAAATTCAGTGCTCGGCAATGATTTCTCCCAGAGTTGTGTACTCTTCCCACAGCTTTCAGTAGGAGAGAGAAAAGCCACTCTTAATTCAAAACAAAAATTCTGTATTAACTGGCCACCAAGCATATTCTCTTAAAGAAACCTGGGGTTTAAAGAGATGGAGAATACAGAGCTGGCTGGGATGAGAATGTTCGGCTCTGCTTGACCGTTTAACTGATTTACTGATCCACCCAATGAAAAAACCTGAGTTCATTTAATGAAACGTATGTTTTTGATTAACAATCAAGCAAAGGCTAAAATTAAAATGAAAAATGAGGAGAACATTAACAATAAGAATTTTCAAGAGAGGAAAATGCTGGGTGAAGCAGTCACGTACTGGAAAGGCAGGAAATCGGTGGTTTAATTTCTTGGATTGTGCGTGTTCAGATCTCACACAGCCTGAGCTATATTTTTCAACAACAAGCTGATACATTTTCTGTCTGATCATTATGGATTTTGACAACGTCATTTTGGAACCTTGGTTACTAAGATATCAATAATTAAATGCTTTCACACTTTGCTCTTGTGGATACTGGCAACTTATCTTTGTCCTCTGAAGAAGCTAATGGTGTAATGGGCAGAACATCAAGAATAATTAAGGAAAATGCTGGTATAAGGTCCATCAGAAAAAATACAACTTTGTGCGGAGCCCCTACTTGATACCTCACATCCTGCACTTAGTTTTGAATTTAGAGAAAGTTATTTCATTCTGGTACCTCTTAACTGGGTTTTGTCTGTGTTTAGAGAAAGAAGTACTCGCTGTAATTAATGATTTAATAGCCTCTATGTGTACTCTCATGTTCTAGTTAAAAGAATAACTGCCTGAAACAGCAGTAGCCCATTACAAGAAGCATCCCTCTCCTTTTGTCTCTCCCTGTAACATGGCACTGCTGAAAGTCACAAGCCTTGATTCGCAGGAAAGATACTGCAACCCAGTGACATCTCAGAGAGGAGGGGTGGGAGAGGGAGAATTAATTTTAAAGAGCACCAAGTCTATTTTATACCTGTGTACGCAATCTTCCCTAACTGGGGAACTCACACAGGGAAACTCCAGGAGGTGAACAGTCCCTTCCTGGGGGTATTGGATACACAAGGAGGGAGCAAGAATTTTAAGAGCATGTAAAAAGACAACTTCATTACAAAACTACTAATATCTTGATGCTGTCACTGTGAGAAACCAAGGCAGAACAGATTCATTTGGCTGAGCAGTGGATGCAGCTTTATACGAATGATTAATACTTGGCAAACCCCCTCGACTTGGCTCGTCACCAGCAAACTCGCTATACTTCCTTCCCAGCCCTCCATTGTATTGTACATAACGACAGCCTGGGTTCCAAGAGGAGATGAAGCTCCTGTGTCCTCATCAAGCACAAGGAAACCTCACAACAAGGAGCCTGAATCACCAGCTTAGCTGCAGCAGTGAAGGACAACTCGACTCTGCTGCAGATGTCTAACCCAGCACCAAAACTCCACAAGAATCTGTCCCGTTCTCATACTGTGCTGAGGATTAAAATGCAGCATCAGAATGGTCAAAAAGCACAGATTTGTTTTAAAGCAAAACACCCAGGGAATGGATTGTCAATGCCATATAGCACTGCTTTTACATCACCCCGGGAAAGGCCCATGCATAACTACACCATTAAGCAAGAGATAAACACGACTGTCCAGGAATATTCCTGGAGAGGGCAAGTCCTCAGGTACAGAATTACAGGACTCAAATCCTAGAAGTGAGGAACAGACACAGGAAAACAAGTTGAGCCAAGGAGAAGATGGGTAACTGGGATGCTTTTCCTCTGCCCTGCTCTTTCTGATACCCAGAGCCAGTCCAAGGGTCCCCTGGCACCGAGAGGCACTGTGTCCCCCAGAACTGGAAAAACATCCCTAACCCCTACTCTATGCATGTGGAAATCAGCAAACAAAATGTTGCCTGACCAATGGAGAGGGAGTCCCTTCCAGACCAGCAGCTGCACATTGTTGCATATCCTTCTTTCTAAAATGCATAATCCTATAATTATTTACACAGAAATACTTCTCCATTCCGGTACGTAAAAATTCAATGTTCAAGTTGGTGACAAAGTTCTTACAAATAACATACCAGCTTCACAAATGTTTATCTTTAATCTACAAATAACTACATTTGGAGAAAATGAAATGCTTGCCTTTTCATCATTAAATTATGCAAGACTTGCAATCTTCATGAGTAAATTTGTTGCAATGAAAATGGACATCTTGGTATGAATTACAAAGGACTGGAAAATCTGAAGGAGAAATAAGCCACCAAAAAAAAAAAACTATGGGAAGAAATATTACAGGAACCAGTACGTCAACCCTAATTGTGTAATTACTTTTTGGCTTGGTCATATAAGCTAGAAGCAAGAAACATGAGACAATGGTAATTTCCTACTGCTGAAATGAAGGTGTCAAATTGTCTTGTATGCTCTGGGTGCTCTAAGCTGAAGTTTACATTTATATCATGTTACTTCAATTACAATCTTAAAAGATATTTGAATACTTCAGCTGCATTAGGCCAGTAGTCGTGAACGTTCAATGCAAACCTACTACCAGTGGTCTGCGTAAATGCGATCTCGTGTGCACTTGTACTGAAACTTTACTGCAGAGATTACTTGTTTGAAAAAGAAAATTTGTTTTTTTTTTTTTTTTTTTAAACAAATACGTACATTTGAAATATTCTGTAATTGTACTTTCATTCCTGAGAAATCTCAAAGATTCCCAAACATCACTCAGTTAACGTCTGCAGCAGCATGAAATGCAGTGAAACACGGGAATACTTCTGGACCTGATCCTAGCAGCCTGACTCACGGTACTCTAATCCCACAATAATCTCATTTATAAAATGCTACACACTGTAAACATGCGGAATTCTGCCTGTCCTGCAGCTTGTCCACAATCAGAGGGGAGGAGAACTGTGTGGTTCAAGGGCAGCTCTGCGCTCTCTCCGCCGCTGAATTCCAGCCCGCGCTCCCTCTCCACCCCGTGTCCCATGCCCACACCATCCCACCCAACCAGACACCAGCTGTCTTCCTCAAAAGCAGCCCAAAGCAGCCTTTTTGCTCCTGCACATTATCACCACTTTATTTTATAACATTTATTTTCATTTCTCCAGTTTGCCTCCAGTGGGATTGACTCTGGGCACAGGACTGACAGATGAGCGCGCGAGCGGAGCAAAGTTGGTTCTTTGGTCAACAGACAGAAATCAGTGAAACATAGATGGCCTTTCAGTAAATAATGAGACTAAAGGGTGGCAGGGGAACAAATGTGACAATGAGAAACTAAGCCTATACAGAGCAGCCAGTTGGGTGCAAGTTCCAAACTGCACACAGGTGTTGTGATCAGCTCAACCAAACAACAAAACTGCCGTTCTAAGCCACATGATCATAGACTTTATAGGTACCATAGGTTTCTACAACTCATTTTAGGAATGTTTTTAACCATTTTGATGAGACTATTGTCAAAATGCCATTTTTTAGGAGAAAAAAATTGCTATAAATAACGTACAACAAAATGAATATATTTACACACATGCTAAGGATAATTAATATCGAAGATATTTATGAATCTAAAAAAGTTCACACAATTTGTTTGGACTGTTTTTTAACTGAGTTGGGCTTCAAGTGCCATAATTGTGAGGTTTTTATGGGAAGAAGTAAAAACCGTGCCCATGATGCAGCAATTACTGAAATGCAAAGTATCCAAATGTCTTTATAAGCTGGAATATTGAGATTATTATTATAATGGCAAATTAGCAAGTTCACTTTTTAGTAAATTACACAGGTACCCAATAAAGATTCCGTTACAAAACACCGCACCCATGTATACATGCAAGCTATTTCTCTCTGTGTATAAACAGATAGTTCTTCACTGCGTATAAATTCTACTTCTTGCTATATGCACACATAAAGTATAGGAGAATACTTTTGTATTTTGGCCATAAAGTGTAATTTTCAGAGGAGGAAGCCCCGTTGCTCAGTAATCAGGTAAGCAGTCTCCATGCAGCCGGTGAGGTGACTGATAAATGGAAGTCACACTATTTGTCTGCAAAATATCTGTTTAATTGAATATACTGAGAAGTAGAATTTTAAAGAATTTCAGGACAAATATTTTCCTGAAATTGTCTAAAATTAATCGTAGCAGTATGCCATAAATAACTGAAAAATATATTTTATAAAAGTATGACTTGTGATTTTCTGCATGTATCTAGAAAAAATAATCCTGTTTATGTGCATATACATATATGTGGTATGCAAAATCCTTTCCTCTCCTATTTTACAGCTATGTGATTAAACATAGCTTTGTGTACAGAAAAAGGGCAGCTTTTAAACTGAGACTCAGATGCAACTCCCAACATGAGCAGAAGCCATAGCCAGGAGATCAGTAACAATTTTGGCTCATTTTTACCCAGCTTCCTCAATCCCTATGTAGGATGTGAGTAATTGTGACCACTATAACATCAGCCACTTTGGCTTTCCTTAGACTTTTTCCTCCTTTTCTGTTTCCCAAAGAATTTGATGAGGATTTTTGATTGTTTGGTTTCTTCCCTTTTTAATTTAGAATAATTTGATTGCTATGAGGATTCTCTTTTCTTTGCAGCTGTTTAACCTCCACTTCAGTTTCTGAACTGTAAAACTTAAAAAAAGAGACCCCCTCCTTCAACAACTTAAAACACAAGTTCCTTTTTCTTAAATTGCCCTTATCTGACATTGAATGACTGATGATAAAGAACACACTGCCAAACCAGGGCAAAGGCTACGCATATACAGCGAAACAAAAAGTTGAATTAAAAACCTCACCTCAAAAGGAGCACCTACAGTTACAGTTCAGTTACAAAGCTGCACACTTAAGTGTTACTGCTCTAAATTCTCTCATGAGGTGAGGTATATTCTCCCCCCTCCTCATTTTATGGGTTGAAAACCAAGCTATACAAAACTCAGCGACTTCCCTTCCAAGAAAAATCAGGGATTCCTAATGCACAGCATTACATTTCTACACCTCTTTTTCTTTAACCAGAACTGCTGCCAGGACCAAAAAGATGTTAAAATAGGAAAGTTCAAGATCGTAACAATTACTACAAAACCTGGAAAGCACAGATATTCCAAGTCTTGCTTCTACTGCCAAGCTCTAGCCAGGAATTCCACACACACGGGAGCCTGGCTGATTCCGGCTGTCTTTGGCAATGGAAGGCTCAAATGGCAACAAGTACAACCGCATGGATACAGACGGGGATTCCCTCTTCCTGATTCCTTCAGCACCGTGGGATAAATAAAACCCTGTTTAATACTAAAATTGTACCTCTCTAAGTAGTTCTATGCTACCACAGGAAAAAAGAAAGCAAAACATTACACCAATGTTTCCTCTGATCCCGGCCTCCTCTGGCTGGCATTAACTGACCCACAAATGTGTAGTTATGCTGTGCTGAAACTGTATTTTCTGGACACAGAACGGGGGTAAGAAAGCCCTGAAGTGCATTTTTTTGGAATTAATATTAATGCCAGCAAAAAGTTCAAAAGGCAACTGTGAAGGAACTGTGTTTTATTGAGTACCAGTACTCTCATACACGTCATAAAATATACCTTGGACAACCATTAGTTCAGTACATAGACTTATGCCCAATTACGAATATATCTAATTCCAGGAACCTCATCTGTCACTGCAATACTTTTCTTCCAAGAAAAAAAAAAGTACACCTGTATGTATATAAATTTAGGCCTCCTTGAACCATATGCTCCTAGTTTTGATGCCTGAATTCAAGTTTTGAAGATACACATAATAAATAAATGTATTACTATGTGGAGTAAAAAGTTCTATCTGAACTTCAAAATACCAGTGTCTACCAGATGCTTTTGACTGAAGGCAGGATTTGTGAGATTATTTTTAATAAGCAGGCCCAAAAAACAGGAGAACCTGCATATCAAAGAATGTATTTATGACAATGTGTTAGCATAAATAGTTTGGACATACATATCTTTTAAAACACGTGCCCACTCTCAGGCAAAGCAAAATAACACAGCATTCCAAATAGCAGAGAATTCCGTAACAATCCAAACCAGCATCCTCATAAGAGGATTTTATAATGGAGTTGCTGACAGACTTGAGATGCCATCGAGGGCACAGCCACAACAAAGCTTTAAGGGAATAGTTGTTCAAAATATTCTCATGTTATACAATTTGTGGGGTTGGGTTCACTGACAAATTAAAGACAGCATTTTTTGATTTTTCATAATAGCTTGTTCATCTTTTTTCCGCTTATGTCACCAATATTTCACATCTTCATTGATCTTATTTTTAATGCAATTTCCACACATCCAAGCACCAAAAGATAATAATGATAGTAATACTACACAGTGTGGTGTGACTAAAATGCAGCTTCAAACTTTGAGGCTGCAGCTGTAATTTATGTTTTCTGTCTTTGCTTGCCATGTTTTGTCATAATGAACAGAAGTAAAAAAAAACTCTGGGGAAGATGTGTTTTGAGAAAATCTATTTGCACAGAGACAAATAAAATACTAGTAGTTCTAGGAGTTCTAGTTTGCTTTGGTGTTACCCACCCCACCACTACTACACGGATCAGGTGCAACGCAGCCGGCTCCCAATTGCCTATGAACACTCAGATTGTCTCTAGTAAATAGCAATTTTTGCTAGTTTTAGCAGAATTCCCATTTTGGACAGCAATATAGGAAAACCAGCAACCAAAGGGAAACAGCAATTGGGAAAATTACAGATTAACTAGGGATCTTCTGCTGAACTTTACTTGCAGAAATGGGAAACAACCTTGACACTTATAAACACTATCCTCCTCTTATTTTCTTCAGAACTACTTGGAACATTTTTTTCATCCAGAAGAATGCGCGAAGCCCACAGATTCAGAACAAAACTATCTCCAGAAGATAAGGCCATCTGTAGTGTTCTACTGTTGCAGTCTAAACACCGGGAGACAGGCCCCGCGCCCCCCGTTTTCAGGGGGAGCAGACAACGTGTGCCTCCTGACAACATCATCGTTACAAACTTTATTATTACATTTGGTATTTCACGAGATGTCTGGCAGCCGATTGCAGAGACACTGCATCGCGTATAGTTCTCCCACACGTTTCACAGATATTTACTGAATTCCAGTATAACCTAACCTGTTAATGCTTCTGGAATGTATAAACACTGTTAACTGTAAATTCTCTGCACCAACATTTCAGAAATAACCATTAAAGAAGTTGGTTGCTAACTCTCGGGGAAGATTTTTGATTTATTGAATAAGGTATCATCATGGGATGAAAATCAAGATCACATTTTTAGGGAGACATGACATATCATCCATAACAAGACGTAATTTTGTACTAAAGGAGTAAGGATAAAGAGAATGTTTTTAGAACAGAATCAATGGCCAAATTTACACTATGCTGTTACCTATCAATCCAGATGCTTGATTGTGATAATATTATCTACTTATAACTTAATATTATTCTGAATATTAACAAAAGTTTCTCAGCAACACATTAATAATTGTCTAATCATTCCAAAACAACTCTAAATATTCCAGCTGATTGAACGCCATCGAACAAGATGTCCATTCCTGATCGGGCTATTAGCATTACATTACAGCCTTCATGAGAAAAACAACTGCTTGGCACCTACTCCCAAATCTTTAAAGGTTCTTAAGCACTTAAACATGCACAAAAGTGTATCACTTGACAAGATGAGAACCCAAACAAGAAGTGTCTACCAGAATCTGTCCGTATCTACATGACATCAACAATGAGCAGAAGCCCACATGAAGTTACCAGGTAACACGGGTAAAATTCTGTACCTTAAGCTGTCGCTAGAGGTTTTGCTGAAAGCCCAAGAAAGTCAGAGGCAGTGAAAGAATCACGTTTGAGTTGAATGGGCTTTGGATGGGTGTTAACGAGCACGAACATTGCAAGCATCACTCCCTATGTCTGACTCCAAAGGACAATCCACAGCAGCACAGGTTGTTCCAAACCTTTGCTTCAAGCTATCAACATCCAAGTCAGTCTGTAGAACACCTGAAAGTGAACTAACTCACAGGAAGCTCCACAGGCCGCTCTAATCTCCAGCTGCAGTAAGGACACTTGAAGATACTGCCTGGCAGATTCTGGGCTGTCCACAAATGTCTGCCAGGAAGGGCATGGCTGCAGTCAGCTGAACTGGAGAAGGACTGGACAGCCTCTTGGAGGTTCCCTCCATATTTATGTCCTACCATTCTGCAACACACAAACAGACCCAGGGAAGGAACTGAAGTTCTTCAGTCCATCCAATTTAATTTCCTTTTTCCTACACATAGCCCTGGACTACTTGACCTACCTTAACAGCCATTGCTGATAGTTGTTAATAGCTGTATGTAGCATGACAGGCATTTGCTCCAGCTAAACAGTTCTCAGACATGGTCCATTGCATGTGGGTTTGTGAGATCCATCAGAAAGTTCTTCCCCACATGGGCTGGATGGAGCCATGATGGTGATGAGAAGTTTGGCAGTAACAGAGCAGTGCCACCCGCTAGGTACCTCACCACACCAAGGAGCTAAGGGCAGGAGAAGGAAGGGGGAGCTGAAAGGCCCTTTTACTTTCACATCCTAATAAATACAACCCTGAAGAACCCTGAAATACAACTGGCTTTCTATCTGGTCCTCAGCTCCTTAAACTGAAAAACGGTACCACTGATATCCAGATAAAATACTGCTGTACACCCAAGGAAGGATCAAACAACTCCTTTCTCAGTGCAGGTGCATCCCACATTGATACATCCAAGATCCCAACTGCAAGACTGAAAATTCCTTAGGTTAGGAAATTACCATTTTAGTGTTTTGGGAAAGATCTTGTCTGGAAAGTAGAGAGCACATCAGCGATCTGACAGACTTCAGTAATCACTTCCATAATCACAGTTTTTAAACAGAAAAAAAAACCCCAACTGTATAGAGACTTCTCAGCAAAATCTGGGGGCTCCAGAGCATTAATATTATTACAGATTTGTACTACTGCTGCTGAGAAGACCCACTTATGGATTAGCACTCCATTATGTTGGGCAGGACACAAACATAAACACACAGAGACACTTCTACTTCGGCAATGTAACCAAACCACTTTACATAAAGTTGATACCATAACCTAAGCATATTCTCCCAGTCCTTAGAATGAAGCACACCAGTCATTCTATCACAAATCTTAACTATTTTGCTTCCTTTTATCCACATTCAATAAATCAATTTTACAAAATGTCTGTAGTGTCTACAAAAATAATCTTCATTTCACCCTAATGCAAACAAATAGGTTTGTTAACTAAAACCCACTCCCAGTGAGTGCTGAGTCACAAAAGATACTGTCCTTTGAGCAACGTTAAACACTTCGCTTCTTCACGACCGAGTACAAGTTTCCAAAGGATGATAACTTCGTTTTGTAATTTGTTTATTGCTTAATCATGAAGACCAGATTGAGCGTTTGAGTCACACCATTTTGCGTCGCACACTCCTACAACAAGAATGTGCTGTAAAATTTTATTTCTTTTTCCTTCATTCAGCTTGCTGCTCGCTCGTCCTCCTGCTTATTCAGCTAAGTGCCTCGCAAGGAAACGCAATCACACAGCAAGATTTCACTGCTGCCAGAATATTTTATACAGAAAACATATAAGCACAAGGAAATAATGCACCGCTCTTCTCATATATTACATCAGAGCATTTGCTAACTAATATAGATAGGAAGCATTTTATAGCAGGCCCAGAGCAAAAACAAAGGAAGACAAGGTATCCTGGGTAAATGATACATTTCAGCATATAAAAAACCACTCACTCTTTGCTGTTTCGGATTCTACCTTCTACTTTTCAAATATTCTTTCAATAACATTTGCAACAAGCCCAGCCCAGTTAACCCACCTAGTTTATGTCTCTCCACTTTACCCATAAAGTTAAGGTAGCGACCAGAATTACACTCTTACGCACAAACCCTCTAATTAAATTAATATGTCAATTGCAAGGGGATTTGAGGGTTAACTAAGAAGCAAAGCATGAGTTTAACTCAAACAACAGCAGAGGATGCATGGAATTTTGAAGGTAAGTGAATGAGAGTGACATATGAATTCAGATATTTCTCTTCTGGGAACCACATAGCGGTCCAGACATCAACCTATCAGTTTTTTCTTCTCCATGGCACGAGTCCTTCCTCTCCCTTCTCCTGAAGGCATTTCCACTCATGCTCCTTTCTACACAATTACCCTGGACATTAGAGCAAAAGCAGCACCCTGCCTGATAGCTTGTATCTGATGATTCCCTATCTTTGAAGCCATCTGGCTCTGCTCCTGGATTATCAGGTGGCATCAGTTAGTCATCCTGCACCTATGACTGTGAGCCCATTTTCTTTTACCCTGTCATTTCTGAAGGAGTATCCTAGAAAATATGCTGAATAAAACAAGATACTTCTCGTACTTTATGTACCTACGAATGTATTTCGCACATTTCACTGCAGTGTAGCTTGGACACTGAAGGACCTTCACTTAGAGAATGCCAGGACATCTTCCAAGCTTCAGGCTTAGCTTGTGGAAGATTTTTCTTAAGCATGCTGCTGACAAACTGAAACTGGAGATAAGAAATATTTCTGTTCCACCGCACAAGCTTGGAGGACTGGAACCCTAAAATCACTGTGCATATAAAAGATGGAAGAGCAGCCTACACTGAGAGGAATAAAATGGGCAACTAACCTTAAAAATGTGGAATAAAAAGTCTGTCTCGTATCGGAAATCTTTTGAAGGAAACGCATATTCTCAATCCTTTAAGGAGACAGCGCTCTCTAAAGAGAGGGAGAAAGACCCCTGCTCTCTCGCCGTGAGGAGGACAGGCCTGAAGACAACCTGTCAGACAGCTGTGACTCCAGAGCCTGGAATGTGCAAGGCTCTGTACTGGGGGGAGCAGCGCGGGACGCTCATTCGGTTCAGCCAAGCACAGGACACCGTTCAGCCGAGCACGTTATATATATTTCCTCAAGATATTTTTCTCAGTATACAAATATGATGTAACGTGGTGGTTCCTGCTGAGACACTAGATTCCACTTAACGCAGCGAGTTAAATACTGGCTAACGCTCGATTATTATTTGACTGTTGGTTTTCAACTCCCTTCACATGTTTTTCCACTAGTTAAAGAAAAACTGTTTACTTGCTATTATGGTTTCCATGTCTGACATATTCTGCCCATTTTTCACTTCATTTGAACAACAAGGCAAGCCAGCTTTAACACTTTTGGTACCACAGTATTTCAACTTCCCAAGACATTTTCTTAATACAAGCAACCTGCATTTGGGGACAGGAAAAAATCCTTTCATAGAGTCCAACCTCTTTCACCTGTGAATCAATAAACACTGCGAATGGGAATAGCTACTCTGCCTTCCCTCAACACCATGCATGGAAAAGAGACTGGGAAAAATCAGAGGGAAAAGATGCACCTTCATTTGTTGAGCACAGGGAAACAGACTATCACGGGGAACTTTTGTCTATAATCTGCTAAGAAATCACTACCAGACTAAACAATAGCTGCCTACATTTCAACATGCAGCCATCTATCCATATGTCTCTTATCCAACATTTTCTTGATGTCAGCACTATATATCCCTCCATTAGGGAACTACTGCCACAGTTCCCCTATCAGTAAATAAAACTGTGATCAGCAGATCTGAAATACAGCAAATACTTGAAAAGGTATCAGAGGTGTTGATATGTGAAAAGGAGATGAATCCGTTTCCCAGCAAAGGAGGAAAGAGCTCTATAGCCATAAACATGTCACCCTGCATGCAGGCACGGTTAGCCCACGTTTATTTAATGCACGGGAACAGGCTAGAGGAAGCACTGCATCCCCACACACAAACACACACCCCCCGGTGCCCGGCGTAGGCGCAGGGCCTACACACCGGAGACAAAACCCGCCAGTGATATCTCAAACTGAATTATCATTATGTACAGAAGAAAAATGAATTAAAAAAATACCTGTCAGCAACTCCAGACAACATTCTAACTTCACGTAAGCGTGCTACGCTATCAGCCCTGGGTGATTCTGGTCACACAGCTCCTAAAGCCAACACTCACATGTACAATTGTGCTTTCAGAGAGTTTCCTTACTTCTCACACAAACTTTGGTGAAAATCACATTCTGAGGAATCATTAATATGAAATGTTAATTGAGGCTGCAGATTTCTCCAAGTCATCCAAGTTAACTCCAGCCTGAGTTTCCTGCTACCAGTGTTGAAGCGAACAGCTCGATGCAGCAGATGTGTCACACCCAGCACTCAGATGGTCCCCCCTTTTCCTTCTGAGCTGTGTTCTCTCCTCCTCTAAGTAAATACTGGAATGATTACAAGTGAAACAGGGTGTGAGAGCAGAAAATGTGATACAGGCTACACACAATTAGCAGAGGAGCTGCTTGTGACACACTGCAGCAAAGAATAACCCAAGGAATTAGCCAATGTGAAAGGGACGGGGTGCAAGATTTTCATTCTGCAGTTTTAATTCCCAGTATTTCACAGCATAGAAACTGGCAAATATTACTGATAATCAACACTAATATCTGGGTTTGATATTGATATTGGAAATAGTCGGTTTGTTCTCCTGGCTGCAGAAACTTGAAGTTGCTTTGTCCAGTTCTAGAAAACAGGGTAAAGTAAATATGAAATCAGAAATGAAAAAAATACAAAGAGAGGGAAAGTTGCCGTTACCTCTGCTTCACTACTGACAAAATGTTTTTGAAAGAATAAACCCTAATAATGAAACCAACATACTCGTGTCCTCTTGTAATGAGTATGGCCATAGACTTTTAAGCATGAAGTTGGGGTTTTGTGGACTACACAATACTTTGCCCAACAGTCAAAAATATCATATTCTGTTCTTACAAAGATGGTTTCCAGTATTACGGCTTCAGACATCCAGCTTTTTGGTAATCGAGGTGTTGAAGCCCACCTCCCTAACGTGCAGTGGTATGAGCTCTACCTAGCTGTTCCGCAAGCACTGGGTCAACGATGCTGTAGAGCAGAAGCACGTTCCTGGGTACGCTGGACATAATGCCGCACCTCCTACCAGGGTAGCCAAACTCTCAGGAGTTGGACGTTAGGTTTTGCAACATCCTTTTTACCATTCCAGCGAGAAATAATAGGATTGCTGGAAAACTGTGTCCAGGAATTGGCTGCCGAGAGCCCGTTATTCCACATGCTGACTGGAAACGAGGTAGGTACTGCCTCAAGGTCTTTCCCATATGGAATGAAGAGCCATGCGGTGGAGTCGCCGAGCTCCGCCTGCCTCGCCGATGGTAGCGCAACTCCGATAGCTGCGGCACAGGACAGCGGAGGAGACAATGCACTGAAAAGGTGGCCCAGGCTGGAAAGGCTGGATGAAAGCCTCGGGACCCTCTGGTGACTGCCCATGCAGATAGCAAAGCTGAAAGAGGCTTAGTGCAAGCATGCAGGAGATTTGTGACAGAAAGTTAGAACTCCATGTCAAGCCTTTCATGCAAACAATAAATATTACTTCTGCTCATAATCAGACTTTTCTCCAGCATCGTCTTTGAATGTTGAACCTTTTTCAATTAATTAAAAACTATGCACTGCAGAGTGCATATTTTATCAGCCCTCAGCTGCTTAAGTGTCTAGAAAAGACCAGGCAGTTTTTCTTTTTTCCAGGCAACCCAGAGCAAGTACTTGCAAGGGTCATATCTTTTTAATTATCTTTTCTCTCTTTGATTAATTATTCCGTCTGACAATAGCGTGTTTCTAATGCTATTCACCTGCCTTTGATGATTGACAACTTTTCTGTCGGATTCAAAGCAAACAGCTGCTGCCATGATTGCCTAGCAACCGGGATGTGATGGATGAGCCCCAAAGATGGATGGCTGCAATAAATCATGTCTCCAGCTATAAAACTGAAAAAAGGGATAAGAATAAAAGCGAACCAAAAAACAAAACAAGGTTTCTTCCCATGAGTGCACTCAGCTCCTTACCAATTACACCTGAAATGGACTTTGTGTCTATTAATAGCAAAGTTTTCTAACCAGTAAGAATGCAATGATGCCATTTGTATCAAGGTGTGTTTACAATTGTTCCAGCAAATTGGCACTTGTACTTCAATTACCTGCTGTGTTACACAAGTGCAGGGGTAGGAGTTCAAAGTTTTACCTTCAGCTGGGGGAGGCTTTACAGAAAATAGTATGGGTTTTCAGGGTTTTCTCACGATGTTGGATTTGAGCAAAGTGTAGAAACTTGAATTCTTACTTTTGGCAATTGAGAGAGCAGAAGCAAAGTGAACTGAATTTGTAGAAGGAGCTACAGGCACTAGATTTCTGAAAAACTCGTTTCTATAAAACTCATACAAAGTCACTGTTGGCTTTGTGAAATGTTTTAATCTAAATGTTGAACATTGTTTCTTAATGTTCCTATAATTCCTTCTTGCTAGGAGGGCATCTCACAATCAAAGAAAAAGTTCATGTGACAAGCAGCATTTCAGAAACACCAAATTCAAGACTGAGTCAACAAAAAGCCATTCTTGTCTAATTTTACCTACCGTCCCTGTCAATCGTTTGTTTTTTGATTGATGTGCCAGGCAAGAAACATTCAATAGTTTGTCAACTCAGAACAAGTTTAACTGGGCTGCGTATCGCACTTGCCCGGAGATGTTTGTGCACAAACACTCCATCACTCCAAGTTTTGGCACTACCTCTTGCTGAAGCTGCTCTCTTGCTGGAGTGTCTGTCCTGATAGTCCCTGCCTGCGCTTCAAAGGCAAGACTTAATTGCCTATAAAAAGCTGCTTCCTTAATTCTTCCAGTAGGTGGGGGTGTCCTGGTGCCAGCAAAAGTGCTTCAAAAAGGGAAGGGATTGCCCTTGCTATTCCCATGGATGGGCTCTCCACCTCCAGGAGCATCCCGGACAACTGGGAGCGAATGCCAAGGTTCAAAGATTCACAACAGTGGGTGGAGAGGGAAAGAAGAAGAGAAAAAGGTAAAGGCTGAACTAATTATGTTCTAGAACTTTGTTTTCTTTGCCATTATGAGACCAGAATGTAGCCTATTAGCGAAAGGGAGCTGGAGCCTGTTAATCTGTTTGCAAGCACATTTTTATACTGGAATTGGCAATGCCTGACAATGCTACACTGGAACAGCTACAGCCCTGCTTATATTTTAGTGTTACGTACAGCATGTGTCTGTATTCATGCAAAAGATTGCCTGTACCCTTGCACGGGCCATAGCTTTGTCTGCGTTCTTCACAATTATTGAAATGCTCTCACAGAAAACTTAACTCTGTCTCTGCCCATCCCTCCCTCTGTTGTACAAACACACACACACAGAAATTCAGCCCCTAAAACAATTGTAAGGCACTCCTGTAATGACCGGCTAGTATCTGGTAACAAACAATGAGAAAGCAAAGCCATCAATCACAACGTGCACGCCGAGGCCTCCATTCTGTCCCAGCTCATCCAACTCTCAAGTTACAGCTTTACACGGCAAGTCTAAATAATATTCAAAATGATAAATGGCACTATAAGCCTGATATCCATCATCAATCTTTTTTTAAGGAACATCCATCTTCAATAATGCACGTTTGAATCATGTGAAACCAAGAGCTCCCAGATTCATTTACACAACCCCCAGCAAGCTGGTGCTGCTTGAATGATACGTGTCAGCCAGTTTGTCCCAACTGCCAAACTCAAAAAAAAAAAAAAGAAGGGAGGGGGGGATAAATAAAAAGAGAGTGGGAGAGAAAGAAAACAGGAGGGGGGAAATCTTCAAGGGATGGAATGAGTCGATTTAGCAGATAATACGGAGGGACACAAGCTCTCCCATCGCTCTGGCAGCCCCCCAGCACAGGTGGCCGAGCACCCCTCTCCGCGGCCAGCGATGGGGCCAAGCGGGCTGTGCGATGGGGTCGGCCAGCAGCACTGGAAAGGGACACCCCCCCCCCCCGTGCACCCCCTGTGCCCCGGCAGGGCCTGCGTGATAAATGACACGTGTCATTCTGTCGGGAGGGAAGGGTGGGTCCGTGATGGATGGCTCTGCTGAAAAGGAAATCGACTGTTTGGCATGGCGCGGCTATTCTCCACCAGGATTTAGTTTCAGAACTCTAAAATGAAATCTCCGATGTTTCAAGTGCACGGTTAGGGCAGGCCGACGTGCGGCCCAGGCAGCTTCTCCCCCTCCCTTCCTCCCTTTTTTTTTTTTTTTTTTTTTTTATCCTCTCTCTGCCCTTCGGATTTCAAAAAACTGCTCCACTGACTGGAAACTGCAAAAGAACACACATATATCAAAGTCTTCAATAGTTATGATCCATGATAAAATTTAAATAGGTTGAGGTTTCTATTTTTATTTATTATTGGGGGGGGGGGGGAATGGCATGCAGGCTTGACACAAAAGCAAGATAAAAATTAGCATGTTTGAAGTAATCGTCCCACAGCTTGACATCTGCATAGTAAATTTTAAAGGAAAAAAATGTGTCAGGCAGGCATGAGCTGTTCCCTCCCTCCCCCCCTCTTTCATTAGCTCACTGGCAGGGTGGCACTTCTGAACCTCATTACTGCAGGAGGATTTATGAAGCTGAACCCAATGGCAAAGAAAAGGCATCTGTCAATAATTGTAGGGAGCTGCACTCACAGCTTTGAAATCTCATTAAGTATGCAGTTATCAGGCATAAAGATCAAAAACATTACTCAACTCCGACAGAATCTTATGGAGGAACATTAATTAGCAACAGGCCTACAGTACAAAAAAAAAAAAAAAACCCCAGACTTCCTCTCACACCTGCCCAACCCACAAACCAAAAGAAACACTCCCCCTCCCTTCCGAAAAAAATAATTCCCAGCATCTGAGACTGATCAAGTACATGAAACAAGAGAGAAAAAGAAAAAAAAAAAACACCCAGTTGAGACAGTCTTGGCGGTGAGGAGAGAAAAGGAAGAAGCTGTCAAAGTTGAGAAGGATGTCAGCACTGGCCCCGATTACAAGGGCCTATACAGTTCCCAGGCCTTTTATCATCCGTGCCATCAAAAACAGGCTCTGTGTCACAGATGGATGACTGATGGCTGCCAGTCTCCAGCTGCCTGGCCGAGGCTCCTGCCGAGACCTGGCCTCCAGCAACAGGCTTGACCGAGGCGCAGAAGGGCTGCCGGCAGCGAGCCCAGCCCAGCCAGGCTCCCAAACAGCACCCTGCTCTGTTCTTCCCCACAACAATCCAGCCAGAGGTTGCTCGGGGTGTGTTTGTTCAGCTTACTGGAGTTAAATGCAATACTTCTGCTCGCCATGCGAAGACCGGGCCTTATCCGAAAACAACGCTCGCAAATTCAAAGTAAAATTCTCCAAACCTGCTTTGAAATAGGTAGGGCTTATTTCTAAAATAAACCAGTTTTTCTCATCTTGTTTCTAGGTTGCATTTGAACCATTATTTGCACACTCAATCACCTAGAAAAAACAGGAGGTGAAATATAAATTTGGGGGAGAAACATATGAATTTCGAGAAGAAGCTGGGCCATAAAAGCAAGTGGCCTTTGCAGCACGAAGCGCAGTGCGCAACTCATCCCGAACCATGGCCATAGGAACAGTTTTTGTTACAGAATCAAGGATATCAACTGCATTGCTCAACCCACTGCACATCCTTTTTTCATTTCCTCTCTATCAAAACCTGTGTTTGCAAACAATAACTCAAAGCTACTTGGTAAAAAAATAGGAGGGAGAGGGGAAGATCACCTTCCATGGTCTTTTTCCCACTTGGGGCTAGTCCTAAAAACCCTCCCTCTCTAGTTACACGCTGCCCTTTGTACATTTTATATTTCCCATAATTTTGCACTGCAAAGATGCTTTCAGGAGCCCAACTTCATTTCTGTGGCATTAACTGGGTATTGGATTTTTAATACAATGTACGAATTTGTCTCTTATTCCACAAGATACCCCGCGCTATTTATGCGTCACTTGTAGCAACGCTGAAGATTGGCTTCTTAATGAACTACAGCGTTAATAGTGCAGAATCAGAGATGTACGAGTGCACAGATAAGACAACCTGCCAGTCAAAAGCTTTTCGATATCTAAAATTCATTTGTTTCCTGAGTAATGTACTTTAAAATAAAACATTAGCTCTGACAAAATATGGAAGCGGAGGTTCCGCTCTGAACAAGATTTGAAAAAGAATTTTACATGAAGTGTTACAATAAGGTGTTTATATTTTTTCATATGCTTACCATATTATTTTTATTATGTGTAGCATCAAAGTGATTAGAGCAATTACATCTAACAGAATTAATTATAGAACATCCCATCATTCCTAAATACATAATGCATTAGAGGTAAGCCAAAGAAAGAAAACATCTTGACTGTGGTGACTATTGTTGGAATAATTTTTTTCTCCAAGTGTAAAGGTGAAACCAAAGTAGAAAGAAATATACAGAAACGGCGGAGCAACACGGTGAAATGTCAGCTACAAAAACCTGAATGTGAAGGTGGGTTTGTTTTTAACAGAGATGCTAACGTGCGCAAAGCTGCACTGGCACAAATATCCATGTAAAATCCATTAAAGTTTTTTAATCACAAAATATGGAAACTAGCCAATTCACCTACCTAGTGTGTTAGTACATAAAGACAAGAGTGTATGGGTGAGAGAGTTACAAGCCTTTACGTATGCAAAATAAATTCACTCAAAGCTTCATTAATATTAATTTAAATTCAGAACCCATTTACATTAAATTGTTCATTAAAAATTGCCTATTTTATGCAACGTGCATGCCGCAAAGAACACATAAGAAACTGAAACAGAGGGCTCAATCTGATGATGGAAATATCAAAAGTAAATGAATTTGAGTCATTCCAAACGAAAAATAGAAGAGGTCTCTCTGATAACACAGGGACTTTGGCGGGAGTTTGGCGGAGGGGGACGCCAACAGCTCGGTCGCTGCCCTTCGGATCTCCCCACCACTCCACAGTCTTGCTAAATCACGAATTATTTTACCTAAAAAAACCACCTCAGTAAAAGTGTTCGCAAACTGTGAGCACCTTGAGCCACTCCACCACCTGTATTTATTCCACGCGAGGCCAAGCGTAGCCTGTGCTTCCCAGAATGAAGAGGATGGGATGCAAAGGTAAGGGGCAGGCTGGGAATGGAGAGCTCTTCATGGGCAAACTCCCACCCCAACAAACACAGTGAACTTAACGCCATTCCCAACAGCTGTTCTGAATGAAGAAGAGAGAGTCATAATTAATAACATGTGTCCTGACAGAATTAATTAATAATTTATAATTAAGTCTAAAATACGAACTTGGATTATTCTTGAACAGTCGCACCTTTACTGCCGAAACAAGGCAGGTGATGGCATTGGCAAAGAGCCTTCTGATATATGATCTTCTGGTAACTCCTTCCCCATTCTCCCTCCACCCCCGGGGGTTGGCAGTGGGGAGGTGGGAAACAACCTTTGAACATTTTCTGAGAAACACCTTAAAGTTGCTGCTCACAACAAGAAGTGTTCAAATCTTACAGCATGGCTCCCTATTGAGGTGACCAAAACATCTTTCAGAAGCAAAAGCAGGAAAATCGACCTCACAGGCTCTGAAATTAAAGCCCTACTTATTTCAACTCTTACAGTTCTTTTTATGAAAACAGTAACAAAACATTTCAAGCTCTGACAGCATTCTGTTCTGCATTATTATACTTAAGAAAACTACCACGCAGTCTCTCATGGACTATGCTTTAAATCCTTTGAGCCAATTCTCATGCAATTTTTTTTACAATGTTGAAATCAAGAAAAATCAATTGCATAAATTTGTTAAATCCTCCTGCTTTAGGTAACGACACACACACATACAAAAAAAAGCAGCGCATCCATTGTTTAGTGGGATTTTTAAAATTAATTTAATGTCTAACTGCAAATGCTGGAAACTAGAATTAATCTGTCTGGATAAAAAAAGGCTTACAGACATTTAAATGCATGTATCGGGACACTTTATCAACCTAACATAAAATTGTCATCTTATCTTATTATATGACTATTTTATGCATGTGTCAAAGAATTTAAAAATGAATGCCTGTCTATTCAGTCTAATTACAACTGCGTATTATCTGTCTGGATGTACCAGTCCATATCATTGTTACCAAATACAATATATTGTAGTCACCTTTCATTTTTAACTTAAGGCTGATAAACCACAATTTGGGTGTAACTAAATTTTAAAAAAAAAAAAAAGAAAACAAACCAAACACACACAGAAGAGAAGAAAAAAAAATAAAGGAGGCTCAAAGAGCAGAGGTAGATTGTTTAGTAAATGATGCTGAAGTATTTCAGAGAGGAGACAACCCAGGCTGGTTCTGCACCTCTGTTCTCTCCGGTGTTGTATCACAACCAAGCACACACACACCCTCACTTGACAATGCAACACTTGAGGCATCGCACTACTTGTGCTACCAGCAGCACCTTGTAAGTAGGGCTGTATTAAAACCCAACAATCCCTCTTTGGATTCACTAGGAAACGGTCATGACATTGGATTAAAATATGGATTACTACAGCGTAAAACGAGCAGTGCCAAGGTTTGCTCAGAAAGATAACACGTAAGGTTACTTTACGTCCTGGCAAACGATTTCTTTTCCTTCCCTCTGCACCACCATCTGTTTCGACACAAGCGTGCACGTAGCACACTTCAGAATTCACCCCACACTTCACCCCGAAGGTGATCTTTTCCCATAGAGTTCTCACTAATCCCGGGAAGAGGGCTGACAAAAAGGACCACTCTCACCCTGCTGGCTCCCCCCCAGCTCCACCGCCTTCCCCCGAACCCTGCAGCAGTCACAATTCATTCTAATCACTTTACAAAACAATCTTTAGTAAAAAGAGGAAAAATGCAGACTTGTAAGCCAATTTAAGAAATAACTGCTGATACATCAGTTATTGACTATTTCACTCCTGTTTGTGATAGTGCTCAAGGCAAAACCGAGAACAAAATGACAACATCAACCGCACGCAATAAACTGTGGCCCAGGAGAGCACTGAAGCCCTAATTGACAGCTGTCAAGCTAATGGGAGAAATGGCAGCTGATTCTGGAAAATTCTCTTTTCCAGGCAGATATTCAGGGGAATATATCAGGCCTTTTTATATTTATGCCCCTTTTTCTATTCTTTCTTTTTTTTTTTGCATTGTTCCTCACACTTTCCCAAAGCAAAAAAAAAAAAAAAAAACAGCGGAGGAGAGCCATAACTAATCATTTTGTCAGCTTGCTGCTAGGAAGAATCTCTGTCCAACAGAGAAATATGTGGCAGGTTTGGAGGCAAATAACATACCAAGGGCTGACACTGCAAGTACCTTTATAGGTAGTCTACTTTATCGCTACATTTACTTTTGGGGTATGAATGTAGTTGCAAGCAATTCCCATAAATTAAAGCAAGCATTGAACTTCCTGAAGTCAGAGCCGCCTGGAAACACATCTGCCCAACCTGTGTCTGTATTTCACACCCCACCCTGGAGGTGCTGGGACACGGCAATGGCACTCAAGTCCCCAAAAGCAGCATCTCTGAAAAAGCAGTTTAATGCATCTCAGTGCTCTCCCAGACCACGCGCGCCTTTGGAATGGAACCACTGAAGTTGTGAAGAGCCCAGAAAGTACGCAGCCACCTCCAGGTTTTAAACCATACCATACAGGAAAAACAAAGTACCATAGGCCCAAGTTTTTTGTTGTGTTTTTTTTTTTCCCCAGAGGCTTCAAAACTCAGTGCAGTTGTCTGGGTCTAAAAAAAAAAACAATAACTGTTTTATGCAATTTAAAAACAAACCAAGAAAAAAAGAAGTCAACACATTTCCAACAAATTCTTAGTTCCCAGCCCTCCTTGGAAAGGCTTTCGGTGTGTACAAAATATCTATCAGGTCGTTTCTGCCAGGAAGCAGTAGGTTTTCTTGATCTTTTAAATAGGTTTCTAAAAAAGCTATGAGGGAAATTTGTAATTTAAGGATGGATAATTATCATTTGCATGAACAGGACTGGCCCCTGTTACTACAGTATCTTTGCTCTCCTAGTCAGTAGCTCCATCAGCAAATACCTTCTCCTCCTGCCTGAAACAACGGAGCAGCAATGCTGACCATCTTCCCTTAGCAGGTGAGGAATAAAACTGCCATCCCTGACTCTCCCTCCCCAATTTCTCCAGGAGATTCACCTGAGTCTCAAAGCAACCAACCCGAAATGATCATTTTTCCAGATTCCTGATTCTCGGAGACAGCTTTCACCTTCCACAGTGTGGTGTTAACACTTGGACTAGACATAAAGAATTTGTGCACCTGCCCGTTCTGTCTGTGAGCTCTGTGCTGCTGAGAGGGCTTTGTTGTTGTTATTCTACTCCAGACCATTAAAAGGGCCCTAATTCCTATGACATGATTATCCAGGTACCAAAGCCCATTTGTCACCTGCAGCAGAAAATTGAGTTAATGCACAACTAAAGGCAACCAGGACTGTGTAATATCAACTTGATTACATCAAACTAGCTGCAAACCTAATTCTGCTGGATGACACTGCGTGGAGCTTGTCATCTCCAATCATTAAAGCTGTCAGGAATCCATCAGGTTTACAGCTAATTAGGTGAACACTAATGAAGCTGGCAAAACAACTTTTCTTTTTTTATGGCTGAGCGGACCTTTCAGTTTGGAGAAAAAAAATTCTCGAGTATTCTCAAGGTTGCTGGGGACTGGATTTCCTGAGTTACCAATCAGCAGACATCTTTAATTCTCCCCCCCCCACCACCTTTTTTTTCCTCTCTCAGTACCAAGCAATCAATTTGTCATCACTCTCAGTATGCCACAAAAGCAGTCATGAACCTTATAACTCGCAGCTCTGAGGCCAAAAAGAAGGAGGAGAAAAAGAAATAATGTAAGTTTCTTCTGTCTTTAAAAAAAATAGCCTCATACAGCTCACTTATTTATCTTCATGCACTTATCAACAGCATAAATGTTCTTGTTTTTTCACTCTTCTCAAATAAGTAGCCCTTCAGTCATTCTACATCCCCCATATCCATTAGGCAGAGGCATTTTGATAAAGTAAAGCCAAAGCTAGTGTATGGGAAAGAATGAAAGCACTCACTCTGCCAACTTCTGATTGACCATTAAGCTATTGATGAATGTGCCTGTCAGGAGAGAGACAATTAAATCAAATATGAAACAAAGTCGTTTTGACGGGTCATTTTGATAGAGCAAAACCATTCTTCCATCTCCTATTAGTCCTGCAGTCAAGTTTTTGTAATGAATATTTCTTAACTAACCTGTTATTTCTTAGCTGTTTTTTTAAGGTGTTAAAATAAAATGCCTTTGCGTTTACGGCTCTTGGAAAAAGTAACATTTCCAGTGTGACCAATAAAGCATCATTTCAGAGGGAAGCAATTATAGACAATACTAAATGTTTAATGTGGCTATCAAAAAGCTAAAAGTTTAAAGAGATTACACTTCAGCTAAATATGAAAGACAGATCCCACATCACGGATGGCTCACTTGAGAAAGGAGGGAGAGACAAGGAGCGGGAGAGAGAGAGGGGAAAAGACACCTCGGAATGTGTGCTTAGTGCAGAAACATTTTCCTCCAGCCTACAAGAGAGCCCAGCACACAGCACAGTCGAGCACTTGGAAGAGCTGGGTTTTGCAGAACTAAATTAATACCACAAAGCTGAATTTCCCAAGTATTAGGAGAAGTTCACCTTTCTAATTTATTTGAAAAGTGTTATTTGATGGCACGGGCCAGAACTGCGAAACACTACAAGGGAAGCATTTGGCCAGGATATTGTTTGCTAGACTGTATCACTGCAAAACTTTCCAAACTTTCTTCCTGCTAGCACAGGGAATGGGACTGCTCCTAAGCTCGTTCCCATTCCGAAAGCACTCGGTATGAGTCAAAGAGAAGAATAGAAATGTGGCGCTCGTTATTTACAGTTTGTCTGACCTCTGCATCCCTCGCTGCTGGATAAACCCAACCACGTCACTCAGGAGTTGTCTGTCACCTTTCTGAACGCCTGTTCTCTAACAACCCCTACCAAGGCACAGGACAACCTGCTTCATGCACAGCCACAACCCCAGCCCCCCCCCCCCCCCCAATAATGCTGCCGGAGCCTCTGGAATGTCCCTCCTGGGCCTCTTGGAGCAGAGCCTCCCTCTGCACAAGGCAAGTGATGGGTGACACACTGGTCCCCAGAGCGGTCCCCTACACCTGCACCAGCCCCAGCTAAGCCCCCTCCATGGGGCTATGGGCCACCTCCAGCCAGGAGCCCCCGAAGTTGGGCTGACAGGGAGCTGACAGGCCACATGTGACGTCACCGAGTCTGGCGTTACCATGGCAAGTGATTTATTGATGTTTATCGGGAATGAATAGATCAAAGGCAGCCAGATGACAGGCGATCAATCAGCCATCAAATCAAGGATGGCAACAGGCCAAGGAAACCTTTTCCAGCCCACATAGCCCCAACTAAGGATTACTGTAAAATTACGTGGGGCTTTTTTTTTCTTCTACTTTTTTTTTACTGTTTTCTTAGCAATTTGACTTTTTAAAAAAAAAAAAAAATCCTGCTTAACTTTAACAGGAGTTGACATATCTGGCATAAGAAAACAAAACAAACAACAACAAAAAAAACCCTCACCGGGACAAAGCCTCAAAAAGTATTTCTAAAAAGAAAAAAGAAGAATAAAAAAACAAACCCATGGAGGAAATTGTAAAGGCTCTATCAGAAACGTTCGCCAGGCATTTGACAATACACAGAACACTTTTTTTTTTTTTCTCCCCCCCCTTCCCTTTGATTTCCTTTGCAGCTTCTCATCTGGACTCATAAATAAGGAATCCATAGGATTAACAGCGAGGCTGCCAGAGTGAGTGACCGAGCCGGTGGGTCTGTCTGTCCGGTAGCGACAGCTCCGCTGCGGAGCGGAGGGAAGACAGGAGAAAGGGAAAAGTTAAGCACAGGAGCCCGGGCTAGGCTTGGATCTTCAAGTAACACTGCGGACCCTCAAAATCACTTTGTCCCTACCATTTCACTCAAACCTGTCGTGGGTTTATACACATTCTCTCTCTTCTGAAATAAGCACAGTCACAGAATGACCTGAGTTGGAAGAGACCCACAAGGATCACCGAGTCCAACTCCTATCGCTGCATAGGACACCCCCAAAATTTACATCGCATGTCTGAGGAAAGACAGAGAGCCTAAGAAAAAAAAATGTATATAAAAAAAAAAAGAGAAGAATATTTTCACTGGCTTTCACAAACCATTTGAGTGTGAGGGAAGAGCATGGAGAGGAACGAAGATTACAAGGCAGAGAGGCAAAGTAGGTGCCAAAGTACGGGTTGAAAACGACCAAAATCCGCCGCCTTCCCCCATCCCCGGAGCCCCCCGCGCGTCCCCGCCCGGCGGTCACCAAGCGTTGCCCCCAGGACCGACGGCAGAGTTCGGGATAAATCCAAGTGGCTACCAAAGTAGGGAAAAGGGCTGATAAAATCCTCCCCCTCCCCTTTCCCCACGCCACAGCCCAAGAGTTGCTCCTCAAATAAATAAAAAAAATCCAGCGTGCGATGGCGGGGAGAGGGGATGGAGCCCCGGTACCGGTAACCGGGCTGGAGAGCAGGGATGGGAGCGGCGGGGGGGAGGAGAAGGGAGAAGGTGAGGACCGCGGGGGAGGCTCGGCTCGTACCTGCTGCCCGCCGGGGTGCTTGCTGCTTCCTCCTCGGCATCCTGGGCTCCTCGGCGGGGGAGGGGGGCGAGCGGGGGGGCGCAGCGGCTGTAGCCCCAGAGATGCGGTGAGCTGCTCCAGTCTCGGCTCGAGGGCTGGGTCGGGGATATATTTTTTGTTGCTGTGCATACACGATGCCGGAGAGGAGGAGGAGGAGGCGGCGGCGGCGGAGGAGGAGGAGGAGGTGGAGGCGGCACAGAGGAAAGGACAGCCCTGCTGCTGCTGCTGCTGCTGCTGGCAGGAGAGGGGGGAAGTTTGACAAATCGCCCCGGAGGAAGGAGGAGGGGGGGGAGCCCCCCGAAGAGGTGTGGGGAGAGCCCGCAGCACCCCCCCCCCCAGCCCGCCGGGATCACGGCATGAAAGGCGGCGGGGGGGAATCGCTTGGCAGGAGTCGGAGGAGCCTCGGCTCGCGGCTCCCGCTGCCCAGCTCCCGGCACGGCACTGGAACGGCGGCAACGGCGGCAACAGGCGAAGCTTGAGGGAAAGGAGATGATGGCAGTGTCACTGGAACTGCTCCGCAGAGACTGGGGGGGCGGGGGGGCGAGAGAGAGGGAGCAGAAAGAGGGGAGGTGGCAGAAAGAGAGAGAAGAGGCAGAAAGAGAGAGAGAGAAGAGGCAGAAAAAGAGAGAAGAGGCAGAAAAAGAGAGAGGGAAGAGGCAGAAAAAGAGAGAGAGAAGAGGCAGAAAAAGAGAGAGGGAAGAGGCAGAAAAAGAGAGAGGGAAGAGGCAGAAAAAGAGAGAGAGAAGAGGCAGAAAAAGAGAGAGGGACGAGAGGCAGAAGAAGAGAGAGGGACGAGAGGCAGAAGAAGAGAGAGGGACGAGAGGCAGAAAAAGAGAGAGGGACGAGAGGCAGAAAAAGAGAGAGGGACGAGAGGCAGAAAAAGAGAGAGGGACGAGAGGCAGAAAAAGAGAGAGGGACGAGAGGCAGAAAAAGAGAGAGGGACGAGAGGCAGAAAAAGAGAGAGGGACGAGAGGCAGAAAAAGAGAGAGGGACGAGAGGCAGAAAAAGAGAGAGGGACGAGGCAGAAAGAGAGAGAAGAGGTAGAAAAAGAGAGAGGGAAGAAGAAAAAAAAGGGGAGCAAAAAAAGAGAGGGAGAGGCAAAGAAGGGGGGCAAAGAAAAAGAAGTGGGGGCAAAAACGAGGGAAGAAGGGCACCGCGCGCCGCCGCCTCCCGGCCCGGCTGCTCTGCGCATCGCCCCGCACCGGTCACGGCGGCAGCAAAGGGGGTGCCCCCCCCCCCCCCCCCCAACTTCGGCCGCCGCCGCTTCTCGGCAGGGCACGGCAGCCCGCCCCGCTCCGCCCCGCTCCGCTCCTCGCCGCCCGCACCGGAGCCCCCCCCCCCCCGCAAATCCACGCCGGGATGGGGCCCCCCCTCCCCTCCCGGGGTGCCAGCAGCGCTGCCCCCCACCAGCCGCCCCACCAGCCGGGCCGGGTTACGGGACCCCCTCCTCCTGGGTGCCCCCCTCACCGGGGTACCAGACCCCCCCCCGCCCCCCCGGCCCCCCCCACTCACCGGCGCCCTGGGCACACATCCAGCCCCCGCTCCCCCCTGCCTGGCGCCGCGGCCGGGATGCCGGGAGGGGCGGCGGGGCCGCTCCGTTCCGCTCCGGCTTCTCCGCCGGCGGAGCCGCTGCTGCGCCCTGCCCCGCGGGCAGCGCCCACACCGCGCACACGCGGCTCCGCGCGGAACGGCACTTTTCCCTCTTTGCCGACTTTCCCCCCCCCCCTCTCTCTCTCTCTTTGGGGTTTCTTTTTTTTTTTTTGGAGGGGGGGATGATTTTTTTTTTCCTGGTCCAAGTTCACCGCCGCCGCGCTCCGTTCAGCGAGCGGCCGGCGGATCGATGCGCTCGGGCTTCGATTGCGCATCCCTGAGCGGCGGGGCCGCGCAGCAGCGGGGCGGGGAGCGGGGGGGGGCGCGAGCCGGCCTCCCGCCTGCGCCGCTCCCTCCCCGCACCGGGGCCGCCGCGCTGGGGAGGCGCGAGAGGAGGGGGGAGCAAAAAAAAATAACAACGAGTAGCGATCTTTTCCCATTGTTTTTCTTCCCCCCTCTTTTTTTTAAACCTTTTTTCCTTTTCCTTGTTTTTCCTTTTCCTCCCTTTCCCTTTTTCTCCTTTTCCCTTCTCTCTCCTTTTTTCCTTTTCTCTTTTTTCCCTTTTCTGTTTTCCCTTCCCTCCCTTTTCTTTTTTTTTCCTTTCTCCTTTTTCCTTTTTTTTCCCCTTTTTCCTTTTTTTTCCCTTTTCCTTTTTTTCCCTTTTCCTTCCCCCCCCCTTTTTCCTTTCCCCCCCTTTTTCCTTTTTTTCCCTTTTATTTTTTTAAGTTCATGGGGAGGAATAAAAAAAAGGGAGGGATGATCTCACTTTTACGGTAAGATAAAAAAAATAATCTCCGCTCGCCCCCGTTCTTCAGGATTTGGGATCATTCCAAGTACCTGACTAAGTGCAGATGTTGCTGCGTCTCCCCATCGCCGCCGTTGCCGCTCCTTGGCTTTCCCTTCCCTTTCCAAGTTCCAGGAAATTCAAACACTTTACGTGCAGGGTGGAGGAGGTTTGGGATATTTTTTTTTTGGTGGATTATTATTGTTATGAGTTGATTTATTTTTTTTTCAAAGCTGATCTGTAGGATGAAAAAAAAAAAAAAAAAGAAACAACCAAACTCGCAGTCGCCTAAAGTTGCCGGGAATTTGCTACTGTTGGGGGGAAACGAAACATTTCTTGCAAACGAGGAAATGGTGAGTTGTCAATCGCCGCTTCTGCTGCCAAATTCTCTCAGTTCCATCCCATTGACGCTCGCCGGGTGCTCCTCACGGTCACAGTGGCTGCTCACACATCAGATCTGCTTAAGAGACGCTCCCCGCTTCACAAACGGCCCCCTCTGGGTGCGGGGAGGGGGGGTCCGCGCGGTGGCAGCCGGGTCCGCCCCAGCATCTGTCCGTCTGTCCGTTGGCGCATCCATCAGTGTCACCGGGGCTGCACCGGGATGCGGTGCGCATCATCCCCCCCCCCGCCCCGTTCAGCAACTTCACCGGGAGGGAGGGGACCGCAGCATCGCTATTTCCCAGCGTTACACAGCCTCGGCTGCGGGGAGCAGCGCGTTCCGCCTCTCTCTCTCGGGAACGGGGTAAACGCTGGAGAATTTCTCCGAGCGCTGGAACGCCTGGAACGGGAGAGGCTGGAAGGAGCTCGCGGGGACCCGGCCGACCCTGTTTGCGCGGCCGCGCAGGGGTCCCCTGGTAAAAAAACGCCCCGAAACCCGCAACAAAGTACAGCGACAAAGCGTGTTTGTTCATTTCAGTCCTTACACGTGCGAGAGTCCTCTCCAAAGCCACCAGTTATCCCCATCCTTCTTCACTGCAGAGCATCCCAGGGAAAGTGCTGCAGCGGCCAAGCACGATTTTTATTTTGAGGGGGGTTAAGTTGTAACAACTTTTTTCCTTCCACGTCCCTCGCTCCAACCCTTGCCCTAGTTTTGTGTCACACGCATCCCCCCGGGATGATGCTCTGTGACCCACCAGGGGCTGGAGAGCGGGGCCGGCTGCCCCTGCCCCCTTCGCTCTTCTCCTCACCTGCATCCGTGTAGGAATTTGGTGTGTATGTGTGTTAACAGCTTCCCTAGCACAGCTCTCCCTCTTGCAGAAGCACAACCTGCTTGGAAGATGCAGGCAGGTTGCGACCTCAGCGGTGTCACCAAATCAAACCAGGAGGTAAGGACCTCGCCAGCCCCGCTGCACGGTGAGGCTGGGCTGACAGCACTTACCTGGCTTCCCAAAAAGAGGGCCACGGGGTGATGGGCTTGTAACAGGTTTAGGATTGGGGGGTGGAATGAAAACCATTGAACTCCCCATAAACAGTAATTGGAGAAGGTTGTTCAGTGCAAGTAGAAATAACAAAACAACCCTGGTGTGCGTGTGAGAGAGAAGCAGACATACGTGCACTCAAACACACGCACCGAGTTTCCACACTCACAACTCGGCGCCAAAAAGCTCAGGAAGTTGTGGGATAATTTGGTTGTTAACAATATCAACTTTTTTTTTTAAAAAAAGGAAGGGAAAAAAAAACCCCCTATTGAACTTTCTGTCAGCGAATTACAGAGGGAAATGCAGATTCCTTCGTGTGCATCACCTTCCTCGGGGGTCGCAGGCTGCTTCAGAGAGCCAGAACATGTAATTTTATTAAGTGTAACGTTTACAAACACAACGTACAAAATCGATGCCTGTGCAGGCTCCATTTCCAAAGGCTCAGCACATGATGCTCAGCTCCAAGCTCGCCCTTCCCGGCGGGTTTAAACCGAGATACCAATTATTTACAAGTCCCATAATTAGGTAAGCATCACTCCTGAACTTCCCCTCGGCTGGGAGCGTTTTACATCTCACCGTTTAGTGCCCTCCTTTGTTGCGGAGTTTCTCTGCCCATTTCGTGCAGGCTCCACCAGGTCCCCAGATCCCCCCCGATCCCAGGGAGACACCGGGCTGAGCTGATAAAAGGAAGGCTGCAATTAGCTGTGAGGTGTGGGAACAGCCCGGCAGGATCAGTAGGGAAGTTTAATAAACTTGGAGCGGCTGCCTCTTGGAAAGCAGCGTGTGTCAGGCTTTCACCTTCCTCTCCCGAGCAGTGCGTGGAGGTTTCCCCAGCTCTTCCCTGGGAAGGAGGAAAGGAGAAGCCGGTGTCGAGATCCCCACGTGCGGGTGTAGCTGCTCCAAGTTTAATAAAGTACCTCGGTGTCCGCCGGGGAAGAACAAAGCCGAACCAATTCTCATGGATGAACGTGGATCTGATTAGTTTGTTTAAACAAGAACCTGCCCGCCACCCAAAACGACACCGCACTTCCCTAACATCCGAGGTGTTCTCCATAACCATTATAACCGCAACAATAATCTGGGGAGAGAACAAAGATGTTTGGTAATATCTACATAACTTTATTAGAGTAAAATTATTTTAAAATGCCTCTGAGTTCCCAAACCTACCGAAAACAAATGAATAAAACTTTTAAACTGTTTGGGTAAGGGAATTTACACAGCAAAGTTTGTTTGTCTTAGTCCAGTAGCTTTGCTTTAACGAACCAGATGTTTTTTTCTGTAAATTGTCCAGAGGGCTCGCACAGCTCTGACAGGTAAGAAGCCCCAGAAAATCAGAGCTGGGATAGTAGTGTCCTTGAGATCGGGAACAGGCACTTCGGGAAGAGCACGGGGAAAACAGAGAGGAAGCGTAAGCATTCCCTGTGCCTCCATGTGTGGAAGGATCCCTTTTAGGCTGTGGGTGACCCCGTTCCAATCGATTCGTTTCCCTCTGAAGTTAAAAGTAATTCCTCACACCACACCAGATACTGGAAATTTACCCCTTCTCTTCTCCCCCAGAAAAGCAGCCGCAGTGGTGGGGGAACTTTGCCTCTGGAGCCGCAGGGCGATTAGAGGAGCTCCGGGTGCGGGTGCAGCTGAGAGGGATGCGGAGCCGGGTGCGAGGGGTAAGAGTCGCGCTACCCGCTCCTCCCGGCGGCTGCAGCGAGCCCGCAACCGGACTTGCGACCCCCGCATCCAGACCCGCAATTCCTGCAGCCGAACCGACATCCAGACCCGCAACCCCTGCACCAGAGCTGCAATCCCCGTGCCAGACCCGCAACCGAACTCACGTCGAGACCCACATCCTCCTCAGCTGAACCCACACCCTGACCCACACCCCTTGCATCCAGACCTGCAACTCCGGCAACCAGACCTGCAACTTCCGCAGCCAAACCCGCATCCAGACCCGCATCCCCTGCACTAGACCCGCAATCCCTGCGCCAGACAGACCCGCGCAAGATCTGCAACCCGCACAGTTGAACCCGCACCCGCGGCTTCGGCACCCCCCTCAGCCGAATCCACATCCAGACCGGCACCAACTGCACTGGACTGAAGCCAGACCCGCACCTCACACCAGCACCCACCATGCCAGGAGCCGCCCGCCGGGCATCCATGCATCCCCTTCCCTCCATCCATCCCTCTCTCCCGCGGGATGGGGGCATCGCAGCCCCGTGCCCTTTGCCCGTGCCTCCCGGAGCCCCTTCTCTCCCCTTTCCCAGGAGCTGCGCTTTTTGGAGCTGGTTCCTGCTAAATAAAATCTATCGCCGTCCCGCTGAATTATCACCTCCCCCCCCGGAGAAGGGCTCAGAGTCTGTGGATCAGCCAGAAGGAAAGCAGCGATACCACCCAGAGCTGCTGCAGCGCAGCGGGAAAACCATTAATGAAAAATAGTTACAGACCCTGGAACTCCACCGTATGTGACAACAAAAGCCATTGTGCTGGCAGGAGGGGTTTAGCTAATTTTACCTACACAAAGTTTTCCTCGCTCCAGGCTTTCGGAACGCCTTTGCGGAGCTGGCAGCAATCCTCAGGGCTGTCTCAGCTGAAAGGCATTTGGAGGATCCAGGAGGAGGGATTCCCCTCTTCTTGCTCGCATCACCTGAAAGTTTTCATTGCCCGGCTAACACAGCTGCTGACCGCCTCTGATTTAAAGCAGGGAAAGGGGTGTTTTTTGTAGGTATTTTTTTTTTTTAAAAAAAAAAAATATGAAGCGGGAAGTTGGTAAAACCTAACCCTGAGCAAAGCCCTCCGTTCTTTTCGCAGAAACTTTTCCCAGACTTTTTTTTTTAGTGATTTGCTCACAGTGCTTGCACTGAGATATGCAAGTTTCTCTTTAAAAAAGTTATGAGGCTGGCAATACCGCACCTTTACTCGGCTGAGGGCAGGCTCCGAGCCCCGCTGCTTCATTGCGGAGGTGCTGGAAGGTCGCCACCACCCCCAGAGTGCTGCCTGCAAGGGCGGGGGGCGGGGCTGGGTGCCCCGAGCGGACCAGCGGTGCGGGGCTCCATCCCTGCTTTCTTCCATCCTTCTCTCCGTTCCTCCTTCCATCCCTGACTCCCTCCATCCTTCCCTCCATCCCCCCACCCTTCTCTCCATCCCTGCCTCGTCCTGCATCTTTAGTCTCGGTGATGAGACTGTGCAGGCCCACAGGTCACGGCGTGGCAGGCGGCCAACGGGCATTTAAAAAAAGACAGAGAGGGGCTGCCGAGCCGTAAATCCTCTCGCCCGGCAACTACTGTTTAGGAGGGCTTTGTTAAATTTATGGCGTAGGCAGAGCACAGGACCCAGGTGACACAGCCCATGTGCGGGATTTGAACCACGCTCCCCCACTCCACAAAAAAAAATAAAAACAGTTCACTGTTTGGGTGCCCAAAAAGGCAGAAAGCAGGAAGAAACTCCTGTTTCACATCCCCCCAGTGCGTTTCAGCCTGGCCTTGAACTTGTCACCGGGCTTGTCCCGCTCCCAGGCGGGTGATGCGGGGTCCCCGCGGCCACAGGCAGGTCCCTGCGGCCAAGGATGGGTTTGCGAGGGCAGGAGTGGAGCCTCTGCTCTCCCCTCGCACCACCCAGGTCAGCTGAAATGTGGAAACTGAGAAACTTTGACACCCTCATTGATTCCCTCTCTTTGTTCTCAAGGAATCTCTACACAATGGAGAGAAAGAAATGAGACTTAAAAATTGCAATTAAGCAGCTTCAGAGTAGGTTCCTTTCACTGGTTGCTTATTCCTACCAAATCTCATTTCTGCTCTGAAAAAGCAGTTCCAATTTTAAATTAAAAGAGGCAATGTAAAATACCTCATATCCTTCTGTAAAAGAGTTGCTTAATTTATGATTGGAATACCTAAACAGTCATATCTCACTTTCCCACTGAATTTTTGGTCAGGTCTATAAAGAATGACATTTTTTTCCCTAATGTTTTAAAAGTATTAACTTCCTTTCAAACATTCTTTAACCTTTTATGTTTTCTAACTTGATGAAAAGGTCACTTTGTTCGGAGTGGGTGCATCTGCTCCATAATTGTTCTAATATCAGGCAGAGCTCCATCCTAACACCAAATTCTTTTATGAGCAGTTTTTTTTTCCCTTAATATAGTGTTGTTAAGGTTACCTCAAGTAATTGTTTCAAAGGCAAAGAGCTACAGACCAAAGGATGCTCACACTTTATTTAACTTCACCGACTTCAGATGTTTAGCTCTGTATTCAGCAGCTGCCATTAGCTGAGCTCTGAGAAGAATAACCTGAACAGCTTCACCTCTTCCTGCTTGTGGGGGCCTGAGGTAGCATAGGAACACCATAAATACATGAATTTATAGACCAAGCTGCGTAACAAAACAGCACAAAATACTAATTCTCCTTTGAGCCAGCAGCAAATCTTACCTGAGCATCTCCAAGTGCTTCACAAAGGGCTCTGTCAGCAAGTTGAGACATGGATGGGTTAAGACCCCAGAGTAGAGTGACGTGGGAGACCCAGAGACCGTTGGACATCAGCATCTCAAGAATCAGTATGGGGGTAAAAACAGTACTAATCTAATTACATTTTAGCCTACTTGCTGTGAAGGCAACAGAAGCTTTTCAGCACGTGTAAATCAATATTTCTTACTAAGAGCAACAATATTTTGAATCTGCGTATTTTGCCAGTTTGGGTAGAGAACCCATGTTCGTTCCTCTGTAAAAGATGAGAAGCTGGATGCAGTCACTGCCACACATGGGCCAAGGATGTTCCTCCAAGGGGCAGCTACAACACCCCCCTGGCCATAGCGTGGCCCCAGCCCTGTGGGCAAACATCACTTATCACCACACTGGAAGTGCTTTGCAAGAAGAGTGGTGATACCTGGCTGTGTATTAGAGATTAGAGCAGTGAGAACCCCAAAGTGATGCAATTAAACCCTCTAAAACAGAAGATTTTCTAGTTCTTACAAAATTCAAACATCCAGAGAATATGTTTAATTAAAACTTGGCTATATATTTTATTTTTTAAAAAAGATTTTCTAAAAGAAAAAGAAGAAATGAGCTAATTATATCCCTTCGTATTCTAATATGCCTTTTTTTATTATTTTTTATTAACGCACTTTTCTAGCCAGGCCAGTCCCTTGAGAACCAGTTCCTCATTTATAAGGAGGTTCCCAGTGGGAGTTAAAGAGAGGCTATTTTACAAGAAGGAAATATATCCTGAAAGAGGAGCCATACAAAGATAACCCTGCATCACATATATCAGTATGGAGGCTGCAATATGTATTCCAAGGATGTAAATCTTCCCCAGAAATAATTTGCTCGTTAGTGTTAACGAAAGCCCAGATACTGATTTCTGTGTATTTGTTTTTGTATTTTTCGCCACCCTAATGCTTTTAACTAAAATTATTTTTTTAAAACTTCACTTTATTTAATGAATTTAAAGGTCAAGCTTCTTCCTTTCCATATGTAAATCCTATTATTAGGAGATGTTTGATATTAATGGGAGTTATTAGAACAAAATAAACTCAAGATAATTTCAGTAAGTTTGGTGCTTCTTTCTCCCTTTTGAGCAACCAATATCAGGAAAACAGTGCTTTGGGAATGGGAGCAACAGCCAGAGGAAGGATGGATGGGATGTGGGAAGGTGCACAGGGACTCCCCAGCTTCCAAACAGGGAAGAGGATGCAGCTCTGCAGCTGCTGGATCCCACAGCCAGCACCTCCCCAGCCCCTCACGCTGGCAGGACACAAGGTGCCCCCACCAAGAGCCCCTTCCCCATCCTCCTGCAGAGGGAATGGGCAACTTCTGCTCCTGTAGTTTCCACCTGGGAGGCCACAGCAGTCACACAGAGAAAAAGCAGGAGCTGCAGGAGCTGGTCTGGGGCAGGGAAGTTGCTGCCTCCCCCCGGTTTTGGAGTCTTTCACTGTTGCACCACTGCCTTGCTCTCTGTATTTGGTACAGCAGGACTCAGAGGTTTTGGCTCAAGTGCAGCTGTTGGTGTTTAAATAAAGCCACTTCTGCGCCTGTGGAAGGGGAGGTGGGGAAAGAGGAATAAACTCATTGCTTTCATCTGCATTCCCTGTAGGAAAACACTCCCTGTACTAATGAGTGAGGAACAGCCCTGTCTAGCCTAACACATGCAATAAAAGTACCTGCAGTGGTTTTCAAGCAGATGATTCCAGATACCAAAGAGCAAAGCATCATTAGTCTGGAGCAGCTTCGCCCTTGACGGGAATGAAGACCTGGTGCAGCCCCTGGCAATGCCAGCCCAAAGGCTCCTGCAGACAGACCAGCACCCTCTTCCTTACGGGCAGCCTGAAGTAAAGGGATTAAAAGGAGTGGAGAAAAGGATGAGTCATAGACCACAGAGTGGTGTTAATTCCCCTCTTATCAAAGGGCACTAACCTGCTCCCTCTGAACACCAGGGAATCTTGCAGGGAAACCCATCTCCACTGCAGCCTCCCTCCTGCTGTCACTCTCCAGCTGAAAAAGTTTTCCCAACTATCCCTCCCAACCTGCAATGAGCAGGTGACCTTCCTCTGCTGCATCCTCAACACCTTATAATATCTGAATGCCCCTCCCCAAACTGGTTTTGGGGAACCCCTTTTTTGTTTCCTTAAATTGAGTTTATTTTTTCCACTGTTAATACAAACGGGACTTTCTTTTTTTCTTTTTCCTAACTCTGGGTGCCAGTTTTATCTTTTGAAAAAGGTTGTGTATAAAAACTATAAAGCTCCCTGTAGATACAAACTTGATACCTTTAAAACCCTAAGGCAAATCCTGGTGTTGACTCCATGGACTTTCCCACCGTGTGAGAATGAGTGTGGAGGCAGTGGACCTCAAGCCAGCCCAGATCAGCTCAGCACCCTCCTTTCCAATAGCAGATAATGGAATGGAATACAGAATAATGACCGCTCCAGACAGAAGTTTCTTAAGCAGTCAGACAGTATTTTGATTTGAATTATCTCATTCACACAAAAGTCCTCAAACCAAAAGCACGGCCAGATATGTTTGTCATAACACAAATGCTGTGGAGGCTGAAAGCACAGAGGGCTGGGACTGAGAGGGCAGGGAAGCATCACTGGGAGCTGTGGGCAGAGCCCTACGATGCTCTGGGTCTGCCCAGCCCTGGAGCTGCAGAGGGACAGAAGTGACAGCAAGGACCTGCAATCCCATGCCCTAAACCCCCACGTTGCTGCTTTGGTGGGTGGATACGTGGGATAAATCCTTTCCACTCTGCTTGGCTGGTGGGATGTTGGGAAGCCCCCCTGAAACAAGGACTCAGTCCCTGTGACAGGCAGCGCCCATCTCCAGGAGATGCTGCTCCTGGCTCTCTGCAGACTAAAGCAGATACTGTCACATCCCATCGTGGCTTGCTTTAAGGTCACCTTTTCTTTCACAGCCTTGATGTGACCACAGATTAGGCAAGGGAGGGGCGGGAAGGTAGGAAGCAGGCTGAGATAAAAGGCACCACCAGCTCCTGAGGCAGCCAGGGCCCTATTCGTGGGCCCGTACTGCCCATCGCAGCGATTCACTCACCGCTCCCGCTGGCTTCCAGGCAAATAAGAAAGCACAGAATCGGGTCTGGGATTTGGAGTGCACAACAAGATAAGCCTCGCACCGCTTATGCTTTGGGGAGGGGAGTGCTGATTGCTACGAGCATTCAGTTTGCAGCTGAACAACAAACCCTGTAATTGTCCAGGTACGCCACGGGCTGGAAGAGTTTGCATTTTTACAGAACACTGGGTATAAATTACTTCCACAAGCAGAAGCCCGGACTCAGTGGAACAACACAGTTGTCTGCTACAGCAAATCTGGTGTTCTCGGCTTCAAATCTGCTACAGGCATTCTGGATTTTAATTAATATATTGTTTCATATGTATGAGTACTTCATGGGTTTTCTGTTTTCACACCCTGCATTTTCAGTTTAAACAAAGCTCTGTATCATCCTCCGAAGCGACTGAATAAATATCCCAGACTTTATAGATCCGGTAGCCTTTGAGCAACACAGCAGTCATGCTTCACAGAAAAGGGATAACATCCCAGAGAGCAACTGATAAGAGCAACGATTTACAAAGCAAGAGATCTGTTATGCAGTGAAAGCTTTCTTACCATGAGCTGATGTTACAGCCAGAGACATAAGGGTTAATCATCGCAGCAGTCTGCAGCTGGTTTGTGCTCCCAGGGGAGCCACAGCAATAGACTGGGCTGCAAGGGGAGGTCAGCCCCGGGGTCAGCAGGCCGGGTGATAACACCTCCCAAACTTGGCTCCGGGGAGGCACAGGTGCCAAACCCACTTCGTGGGCTGCTGGATCTGCTGGATCTGCTGGATCCCGCGGATGCGAAGGCGGCGGCGCTGGATAACTGGAGGGCGAGTGCTCAGAGGCGCCCGGCAGCGCCAGGTCCCGGTGGCAGCCCTGGGTTCGCTGGGCGCGCGGAACATTTCACGGGAGACTTATTCTTAGTGTTCTGAGAAAACAGAGCAGCCAATTCCAAGCCTTAAGGGCCAAACCCTGCATAATTTTTTCCAGTCCCACAGTACAGAAGGCTCACATGAGCGAAATGGGCATTTCACTAATATTTATCTTCCACTGGTACAAGACACAACAATAACGAAATAAGAAAAACTTTAATCCCGAAATGCAGCTTTAATCTTCAAATTGGTCAGCTTATCAGAGGGGTAACATTTATTTTCAGAGACAGGCTGCTCGGAATGATCAGCTGAAATAGAAACTCGTAAGTGAAAGGATGTGAGTTTATTGGGCACTGTTGTCTGTATTTATAGTTCCTGCTCAACCCGTATTTCTGTTTTTATATGCATGTGTCAAAAATTAATATATGGCAAACTTCACCAACAGTTTTAAGAGATCCTAAAATATAATAAAATCAATAAATGATGTTCTGGCATAAATGTTTCTGTAGCTGAGGGTGGTCAGGTTCAAAGGGCAACGTCTGACCATTTCTCTTTCCCACCCTGCTGCGGAGTAGGGCCCTCCCCTCAACTTCAAATCACTGGGGAGAGGGTAATTTAAGCTATACTTGATGTACCCTATACATCACTGTCTTCAGGACCAGGTTTAAAATTAAACTCTGATGTACAAAGTTAAACAAAAATGAGATAAAAATTGGCAGGGGTTGAAGAGGGTCAAAGTAGTCAAAACACAAGGTAGACTATTGCTTCTTTTGATTTATGTTATTCTGTGCACTAAAAAAAATAAAATTATAGCTCTCGTGGAGACTTTTTTCATTGAGAATAAGGCATTCCTAATTTGTTTTCTATAGACTTACAGGGCATTTGCCCTGGGAAGCTGGAAGTGTTTATTTATTTATTTAGGCAGAGGCAGAATATCACCAACTGTTGGCAGAATATTCAGATTACCATTAGATATGACCTTTATTGCTCAACAGCAAGTGAAAGAGAAGGGTATTTCACCTTCCATTAGTGGTTATCTTACAATGCACACATCTATAACCTTATATGTGTGTAGGGTTTTGCTTTCAGGTGACTCTTTAAACACAAAGTGCTGTAGTTACATTTGGTAGCAGAAAGGAGGACTTCAGTGTTTCTTTTTGCAGGTTATACACCCACACAATGCAGTCACCCTCCAGAAATTCAGAACAGGGAAGCTGCAAATGAAAAAGATTAATTTGAAACCAATTTAAGAAAATCCTTCCAGGAAGTTTATTTTTTATGATGCGGTCAACTTTTCCACTCGTTGCCCTCAACATGGTTGGTGTGTGGACCGTAGGCAAAATAACTTGGAATCCTGATCTTTGTTTTCTATAATATGATAATGGAATCAGCTACTATCCACTGGTACCAAATGAATCTCTCTGTGCTGCCCCAGTGGGAGGAATAAAAGGGTTCAACTGCCAAGCTAATGGGAAAATGAAGAAAAATCAAGTCCTTGGATGGCTAGCAAATAAAAAAATGCTTATTTTGAACATAATGGTGGATGTATAAAGAACTTGAAATCATTGTGAAACCAATTAAGCTTTTCCCAAAAGTTTTTTATTTTTGTATGTTAAAGTCCTATTGACTTCATATGGATCACAGCCAGCTGGAGTTGGGTGTGTTCTTAGGCTGTATGAGGGCATTTGACTGTGAAAATGCCTGCACTTGATTTTAAATCTGATGGGAGAAAAACTTATGCTGTCCAGACAACTATTAATGAAACATTTCTACAGTTTTATTAATATTGACAAAGAAAATTCTTTGTCATCAACTTAGTGAGGACATTTTCACCATTTAATATGCAGATTTTAGTCTTGCACCAAAATGCTAAATGATGCAGTGTGTAAAATGCAGTTAATGTGTGAGATTTTACAGGACTGACCTGCATATTTGCCTTTAATACATACACAATCTGGCAAACTGTGTACTAATTAAGAAATGCAATTCTTCACAAGCACCTGGTTGGAAAGCTGGATGTGCAGGAGGTATACAAACAGGATATTGTGGTAACAGACACAGCAAGCAGAGGTAAGGATCAAACATTACAACGGGTTCACTAGTTGTGATCCAGTCTCCAAAACCTTCTCTGGATCAATATTTTTTGTACCACTGATTAAGGCTTTCTCCAATATCACTATTTTAAGAGCCATATGGGGTCACGCAGAAGACCACTCATGCACTGTAACTAGAGCAGATCACAGGCAGCACAGAGCAAAGGGCTGGCTGGTTGAGGAATTATCATCCAAAATTTTCCTATGTCCATTACACTTTGGGAATCAGAACTATGAACGAAGGAGACAACCAGCAAGGTCACGGGGAAGTGCCACAGTACTCACAAAAGGTAAAATTGCTATGAGAGCTCTTGGAATGAAGGTTCAGGGAGAACACTGGAGCCACTCCAATTCCAGCAGCTGCTCCGAAATCAGGTAAAGAACAAAAAGGTACCACAAAATTAAAAAGAGGGAGATTATCAGCTGTTAGAAATACATGTAACCCTTTAACATCACTGTGCTTAGCATAAGCACTACCTTTTGCTGATTTCTCCATGCAGCAATTCGGAGTTCTTCCTTAGGAAAGGCACCTGGTGTAGCAAAGGAACTGATTGATTCCTTCGTGCAGCACGGAGTTGATTACGGGTAACTGATTCGTTCTACAGCTGTGATCCTAAGTGCATTACTGCACACATCACCCAACACCGAGATCCATCAAGGGTGCCTGAGCCTGCTTGCTCAGTAAGAGCCTAATTCCGAGCTCACCAAAAGAAGAGGATTTGCACCAGCTGCCCAAGGCTCTGGATTTGGCCGTTCCCATTATCCTGCCTGCAAGAACTCCCTTTCAGCCCAGCTCTGGGATGCTCTTGCCTCCACTGCCTTATCCTGTTTAAGTGCACAGTTTTCTTCTAGAGTGAAATTCACCCATCAACACATACAAACCCTCAGAACTATTTATTAATGACACTTCTGCAGTCCCTGCTCTTGCCAAGGAAAGAATTCTTTCCAGAACTTCCTTCTGATCGTGTTTGGGTTTACACTACCTTGCTCAGACGCTTGCAAAGATGCTGTGCTCCAAGCAACAGTAAAGAACCAAGTCTATAATTTAACAACCCCCCCTCTGAGTAATGAGAATTCACTCAAAGAAATTCAGCATTTGCAGTAGCCCAGTCGTAGGCCTTAAGCACCAATTCAGCCCAGCTCACTCCTCAGGGCAGCCCTGAGTGGAACTGGGCCCTGTTTTCTTAAATTGTAACAGGAAGAGCGCCCTGTCAGGTGTACTGATGCTGAAGAGCCAACCCCACAGACCTCACACAGGTAAGAAATCATCATTTACACTAATAGCACATTTGACTTCTGTGGGATGACACAGGAGGATGGACTACTTACTTGATGACTTACTCCCTGGAAGTGTTCAGAAGGTTGGCTGATGAGCTTCTTATGGACGTGGTTTAGTAGTGGGCAGGCACGGCTGGACTCGACGATCTCAAAGGTCTTTTCCAACCAGATGATTCTATGACTGAGATGAGTGAGAACAGGTCTGTTACAGCAGAGCACTGAGTGCCCTCCGTAAGCCGGGCGAGAAGGGCAGGATATGATCTTCAGGAACCTTGCTGAATACTATTACTGAATTGGTGACAGTTTTGCAGCTCTCTGACCTCTAACAACCCTCAGCTTTGCCTCCTCAGGGACATGCTTCTCTCCACTTTCTGCTTTACTTTTCTTTTTTGCCATAATCCAACAATTTATTTTTTCTCTTCCTTCTTTAATCTTTGTAAATGAACTTTATGTGTTTGGAATGGATTTAAGCAACAGCCACAAAGCTGCAAGTGCTCTTGTTTGACTGCAGAGTGGACTGCTTGGTAGCATCTCTACATTGCCCTGCCAATGTTCCTCCCCTCTGCTCTGCTGGGATCAGTGCAGTCTCGCTGCTCATTTAGTCTTTGGCTTCTCCCTTCAAAGCTGACAATAAGGGCCTCGTACAGTGTGTGCTATTCCAGTGAATTTGTCTGATAAAGCACCTATTCAGGCCTCTGTTTAACAGTTTTGTTTCATACAGGACACAGAAAACTATCACATTTTGGCTCTCGTGCTTCATTAATGCCCCCAAATTAACACCCTAGAAAGGGAAAAATCTTTATGTCTAATCTGCCTCAGTTTCACTTCTTTGTTCCTGAATTCCTTGTGGTCCTATTTTTGTTCCCTATCTTTCCTCAGTAATTTAAAAAGTATTTTATTGCAATTAAGTAAAGCTGCTCTCACTGGTTTTTCTCTCCTGATCAGACTTTTAAAACAGATCCCTTTTTTTTTCTCTCTTTTCCCACTGCCTGGAGAAGCTTTACTGAAAGTAATGCAGCAGTGGCCACTGATGATGGGCTTCTAGGGATTTTAAGAATCCAGAATTAATTTGTTCCTGAGATCTGGAGAAACCATGAGTGGTGGAAAATATTTCTGGTATAAATATTGTATCCGACACCAAAATCCCAAATCCTATTTACAAAGGGATCCTGAAATCCAGTTTGTTTGATCTGTATTGTACAGAACTGTGAAAATACCACAAAGTCAAGGAACACAACATCACATCCTAAATGATAATCTTCCTGTTTCTTGGAGGCTTCTCACTCCACTGCCAGGGTTGCTCTGTGTGCGTTTTGCCAATCACAGAAAGGAAATAAAAATGCCCTCATTTCTGCAACTCTGCTTTCGTTGCACTAAGAACAGGGACTGTTTCCTGAAGAACCCCTCCGTACAGGCCCTTGAACACGAGGACTGTTTCTAATAAGCAACAGCTGCTGCTGTGGTTTTACCAGTCAAATGATTCATGTCTTCTGCTCCGAAATGATAAGTGGAACAAATGTTTACTTAGATGTGTAACAGAGGAACAATTGAAAAATAGTAGACTGTCAAAGAGAAATATTTTCCTGTTATCTGATCCCTGACAATTAGTCTGAACCAGTTTTTAGGCGGAAGGCAGGGTGGGAGCGATGCAGTTGGAATGGCAAAGCATTCAGCTCTTGGAGCGCGGCAGACCAGCTCCAGCAGGCTGGACTGAGGATTTGAGGGGACACCAGCCCCTCTGTGCCCGCTGCTACCCCCTCCTCCCCATTCCTGGCAGTCTTCCCTCCCAGCTCGAGAAGGAAGAAAGCAGACTTACTGTTTCCACTTGTTTCTACGATGGCGTAGAACACCAAAGCGCTGCTCTGCTGCCTGAGCGTGAGTGAATTCCCTCCCGGGGGTTCTGCTTCCCCAGGAACTCACAGGGCCTTCTGGGAGGAGCAGCCCAAATGAGCACAAGTATTCCATTGCCAGAGACTCCAGGCTCTGTACAAGGACAAAAAGATTGCGTTACCCTTCAGGTGCTGGGAAGGAGAAGCAAGCAGACCCTTGATGTATCTCTGCTGAGCCTGGAGGCTGCTGCAGTCAGAGAGATTTGACACCGCCGGGGCAGCGCAGGGCTAGAGGGACTTGTTTGTTCAGTGAGAGAGGAAGCTGTGGTAGACAACTCACACGAACGGAAGAAGACAGCATCCAAACCCAGTGCCTTTTGCCTTTGAAGGGCAGCTGGGAGACAAACAAGCATGGAAAAGACCAAGGGAGCCTTGGGATGCTCAAGGTGCAAATGATGCCACTATACATCTATAACTTACTTCGACTTACACAGATGCTCCCCAGTAGAATAGGGTTTAAATCCACCTCTATTTTGCACAGATTCTAGACTTTGTAGCTTTTTTCACAACTCTCTCTTCAGTATTACTGCATGAGACTGCACTGCATTGTACTGAAAGGTTGTCAAGGCTTCCGCTTCCCACCTGTAAAATGGGAGCAATATTTCCTTTCTCTCAACCTTTATTTAGCTCACAACGCTCCTTAGCCTGGAATTCTTTTATTGGGTGTTTCTGTACTGTCTTGTACAACAAGACCCTGATATCAGTTGAAGCCTGTTAAGCAGTACTGAAATATAAATAGATAATAATAAAAAAGATGATTTTGACACAAAATGGAACTTCATATTCTGGAGAGCGAAACAAAACACGTACTAAAGTCTACTAAACTGCAACCATGAGATCAAATGATAAAACTCTTCTGGCAACAAAGAGTTGACACAAATTTGTGAGATTAAACTGAACCAACTCAACGGAGGCTTGCACTGGTGGTTTATGCATATAAAATATATGAAAAAAAGTGAGATGATCAAATTACCCTCACAGCATGGATTTTGACATGGATGTAGACTAAGAGAGTCACCGGAGGCCTGAGCAGGTGCGTTGTTCTAATTATACCCTCAGCCTTGTGAGGACGGAGCAAACTTCCCGGTTGCTTCCCTGGTGGAGATAAGGTGTTATCAGCCATCAGCAAATGAGAGGGGAGAGCAAGGACAAGGCACCTGATGGGAGAGAGAGGAGGGAAGGAGGAGGCAAAGAGAGCGCATTTGTAATGCTACTCATCTTTAAAAATCACACACCCAAAGCTACTCCAAGCTGTTTGGATGCCACTTCCAGCACTCATTTCTTGTGCCTCTCAACAACCCTTCCTTATGGGGAGGCACAAAAAAGCCATTTTTTTAACATTTTCTCTTTTATGGTCTTGTAGTGACATATCTGGCTAAATATAACGATTTATTTGTTTATTAATTAATCAGCTCCAGGCACACTAGGAGTTACAATCCAAACAGTCCCCCACACGGGTTTTTATCACCACATACTACATCCCTAGGGAAATACACATCTTTTTTTTCGCGAGCATAAATGGACATTTCTATAAATTGCAACTACTTGGGTGCATGTAATATGCAATATTATTCATCTTTGTATTCCAGGTGAATCCAGACTAGACTACCAGCCTCTAGGGGAGTCTGCTTCATATAATTATCAGTATTCAAAGAATGATTGTAGATGTTGTAGCTTAACAGCAGGTGAATGGTCCTTATCTGAATATTAAATAAAGTGCAACCGGATTTCTAGGTTATCTCTGGCTAAATGTTTGCAAAGTCATTAGTGAAAGCACGCAACCCTAATCCCAACTGCTCTTCTTCTTACAAAGGATTTCCACTTTTGTTTTTAATTCCTTTGCAGGATAAATTGTTCACCTCCCCTTCCTATACAATCTTGTCCCTTGGTTGGACTACCAGAAACATCAAGGAAGCTGCCTTGTAAGCAGGGCCTATGCTTTTTTTTTTTATCATAAACAACAAAAGAAACCAAGGGAAGAGTGACAAAGAAAGATTTAGTATTTCCTCCTAGGACTGTCAGAGCTCTGAGTGTTGGGAAAAGGCTCTTTAGTCAAAAGCTCCTTTGTCTTCCCAAGTTCTGGGAACTTCAGCTCTATCGTCGGTTTCCTTATTGCATGATCTGAGAGACACTTTATGTATTTATTTAGTAGAAACCTTTTATTACTGTTTTAGAATGGGGGATTTACACTTGAACGCTGTTTTAGTAGCTTGATAGTGGATGCTATGTGAGTACAGGAGATAGCAGGAGAAAATTCATATCAACAAAGAAAAAAACAAACCCATTGCCTGCTGAGCAGAGGGGAGCAGCCCAGAACCAGCACAGGAAACTGCCCAAGAGAAAGGAAGGAGAATTACTGTGGCACTACAGTAATGTAAGATTTTCTGAGGCACAACCTCTGTTCCAGTCTTTAGCTGTGAAAACACAGCGGCCCTGCATTTTGAAGAGGAATTTTCATGAGGGATCTTTTCTGCAGCAAGGGAGCTGGCTGGGATATCAGCCACAGCCTTCACCCAGCACCACAAACGCTTCACACCCACCAAGGCCTGGACCAGCAGGGGCAAAGCATCACAATACCTGCAAATAGCTTATTTTTATTGAATACTGATTTAATATTGAGTAGTATTTCACTGAATATTAAAGAAACTCCACAAAATGCCCCAAGTGGAGCCATCACTACAGTAAGCCATACACTATTTGTTTGAATGAACTTCCATTTATTTTGAGGTGTAATGTGCTGAGTTTTCAGCATGAACTCAAGTTGCACTGGGGGAGGCTTAGACTGGATATTAGGGACTATTACTTCATGGAAAGGGTTGTCAAACACTGCAAGAGGCTGCCCAGGGAAGTGGTGGAGCCACCGTTCCTGGAGGGATTTAAGAGAGGTGGAGATGTGGTGCTGAGGGACACGGTTTAGTGATGGAGTTGGCAGTCTTGGGTCTCTGGTTGGATCTGAATGATCTTAAAGGTCTTTTCCAACCGAAATGATTCGTGGATTTTTTGTTTTCAAGCACAGTTCCTCTCATTGCTGCAGTTTTGGGCAGCTGCACTCAGGCAGATGCTATTGTACCTGTTTGTGAGGTTTTCTGTTTGTCTTTGCAGAAGTGCAGAGTAGAAACATTCATTGAAAAAGGGCAGAAGGGAAGAAGGCCAGGCACAACTGGTGATTTGCTCTGAATCATCCAGCAAGCCACACAGCCTCAGGGATCAGGGAATAGAAAGGACTGTACTTCCACACTCTGAAGTCCCACTTCTTTCAGCAACAAGAAACGGGGAGGGCTTTTTTCCAGTGCATGAGCACATCTATGCATTTTTTACCTAAAATTATGTAAGAATCTAAAGCTCATTAGTTTGACAATTCACACTTTTCCATCAAAAAAATGGGTATTCTGTGTCTTTTCTACCTTCGTTCCTTGGGACATGGACAGCAGACATGCTGTGGGCTCTTTCTGGGTATTAAACCTACACTATGGTTGCCAGCAATTTGGGTAACAGAGCTTAGAGATGTGTGGTTTTTTTCCAGTCCTCTATCCTGAAGTATATTTACATGAAAGTGAACTGCTCGATAATTACAGTATCAGTTCAGGTACTCCTGTTCTCACAACATTAAAAAGAAAACACAGGAAACTGAATGAGCAGTTGTGTTTGTAGCTGTGGTGATGATCTGCTGAAGGGAAGGGTTGTCCACGTTTAGGCAGGAGCCTGCAGTCACACTGCTTGGGGGACTCCCTCCTTTAGCACCAGGATGACTATTTTGGCCAGGAAAACTGCAGAAATTAATAATTTTTGGGGCATTTTTTATTTATTTGGCACTTTTATATGTATTAAAAAAACCCAACAGGTTCAGCCAAAACTGTTCTATGTAGTTCAGATCTTATATCTTCATTCTTGTTCAAGAGTCACCTGCAGGTGGTGGGATTAGTTCTGATTTATCCTTAAACATCCCCATTTTCTAATGCTTTTTAGCAATACCTGACCTCATATTATGTATATTAATTTCTATTTTTCTGACCTCATTATGCGTATTCATATCTATTTTTATAACCTCTTGAAGCACTGACACACATCCTGATTTAAAAACAAGCCCTTTAACAGACCACTGGCACTTAGAAGCTCACGGCCAAACCCCAACCCATCAGAAGCTGGTGGAAATTTTGACAATTATTTCAATGGTTAAATCATAATTTGGTCAAAGTGTACAGTAAATAGGAAGATGATTTGCTTAGGGAGTGATGAGGGCTGGCTTTGTCCCTGTCATCAACCACATGCTGGCTGATTTAAGAATAAAACTTGGAGCTGCTCACTCAGGTAATCAATCATTAAACCAGATGCCCTTGTTCAGCCGTGGGACAAACACAGAGATGCAGCAGGAGAGCAAAAAATAGCAAGTTTTAGAGAACTTGAGAATCCCTCATGTTTCTGCATCAGGCCCTCAAAAAGCTTTAAAAAAGCAGTGTGTTTACCCAGATTATGGCTCCTCTGTAACTGAGCGACTGAGACTGGATGTTGTGGCTTTTTTTCATGACCAATGAATAAAATTCATCACCAATTTCAGAGAAGGGAAGGCTGAGCAGAACAACCAGAATATGCACTAGCTAGGCCTTCCATCCCAGATATGGGCTTTTGACCATCACCCCAGCAGGCACACAAGAGGGCACAGTCAACAGCTTTACCTGAGCCTCTCTTGTGGGCTTGGTCTCCTGAGATGAGCTCTGATTTTGCAGAGTGTGTAAATATGTACAGAGCAAAACACCTCCAGCAACACAGACCTAGTTTCAAGCACTGTGGTCAATCCTCCAGTACATATTTTAAAATTGTACAGTATTTATATTAGCAATGTAGTCGTTTCTAAGTCTATAGCACCAGATGAGGTTTGACACAAAAATCCCCAAGACTGTAATGTTTTTTCTTTAATAAATTAAGAAAATCAGTTATAATCCCTTTCGCAGCAGCTCCCTTCTGAGCCAAAACACAACTGCACACCATGCTGCCAGCATCCTCAACAATTCAGTACAGCATTTTCTGAGAGGCTGTTGAGGGTCTCCATCAGTTTGGCTTTCACGTCTCAGTATCACAGTATTACAAGGTTGGAAAGGACCTCTGAGATCATCAAGTCCAACCTATAACCCAACACTAACACCAACACTAACACCAACCCATCATCTAAACCATGGCACTCAGTGCCTCATCCAGTCTCCCCTTAAACACCTCCAGGGTTGGTGACTCCACCCCCTCCCTGGGCAGCCCATTCCAATGGCCAATCACCCTTTCAGTGAAGAATTTTTTCCTCACATCAAGTCTAAACTTTCCCTGACGAAGCTTCAGTCCGTGCCCTCCAGTTCTGTCACTGGTCACCTGAGAGAAGAGACCAACCCCTGCCCCACTACAACCTCCTTTTAGGGAGCTGTAGAGAGCAATGAGGTCTCCCCTGAGCCTCCTCTTCTCCAGACTAAACAGCCCCAACTCCCTCAGTCTCTCCTCATAGGCCTTGTGCTCCAGCCCCTTCACCGTCTTCGTTGCCCTCCTCTGAACACATTCCAGTATCCTAACATCTCTCCCAAACTGGGGGGCCCAGAACTGGACACAACATTCAAGATGAGGCCTGACCAGTGCCGAGTACAGGGGAATGATAACGTCTCTGGTCCTGCTGGCCACACTATTCCTGATGCAGGCCAGGACACCATTGGCCTTCTTGGCCACCTGGGCACACTGCTGGCTCATGGTGAGCTTCCTGTCCACCAGCACTCCCAGGTCCTTTTCTGCCTGACTCCTCTACAGCCACTCTGTCCCCAGTCTAGAGCTCTGATGGTCTCCTATCAACACAAAATGGGTTGAGCACCGACTGGATCTTTGGGAAGAGGGAGCCAGGTCTGGCTGACAGGGTGGGTGCTCAAGCACAGGGATGTTGTTATGGGCTCAAAACTGCTTCACAAAGTGCTGTGGGCTGGCGCGGTGCCTGGATGTGAACTTGATGAGGGTGAGGAAACATCTCTGTCTGAACCCGCGTCCACTCGCACTGAGTGAAGCGATCGAGCTCAGAACGTGCTCTGTACCCATCTCTGTCCCTCCCCTCCCACTCCTGTTTTTTTGTGTTGGACACCATATATACTTCTCCACCAGCCAGCCCAGCAGAGCCAACCCCCCGGACCGTGGCAGTTCTCCTGACACGGTGGGACCAGCCCTGCTCCCCTGGCTCCTGCCACGTTGGTGCCCAGACGCTCGCAGCCCGCAGGCTGCGCCCTGAAGGCAGAGGCCCTGGGCAGGTGGGTGTCCTGTACACGAGAGGGTGTGAGTTACACCGGATCGACTCTAGAAAGCTGTCCTAGGGCTTGGGAGAAAAAAAAAAAACAACAACAAAAAAAGCCACTTAAAAATTCGCTCCCAATCTGGCCACAGTAGAGTTTCGCTAGTTCAAAGGAACAGAGCGAACTTTATTGTTATTTGTGTTTGGATCAAAGAAAATTATGAAAATAAACATTAGACAGGACGATAATCAAGGCTGGGAAAGAAATGTTTATGAAAGATTTTTCTTCTGTGTTCTCTTACCAGCATTAATAATATTTTGTTTTTCCAGAGTTTTCTTGCTTCCTTCAAAGAGATTGATTTCAGCAGAAAGAACAAACACATGCAAATAACCCGAACGATGTTATACCCCCTGCCCCTGTCCCCCCAAACTGCATCAGATAATCCCATATTGTTAGTCTGCATTACATTTTTATCAGTTTTTTGTCTTAATCAGATACGAAGCTCTTGCAGTACATCTCTAGAACGGGGCTGTGACCCTGACGTGACTCCACAGCACAGAAGCAGCCTTAACCCTGCTGTAATCTAATAGTTCAAATTTAACGGATTTGTTTTTTCAGTGGAAATAATGGTTTCCTGTCACAAAACAGAGCCGCAGATTACATATCTGATAAATGGCCTTGGCATGATCTTTTCATGTAACACACAATTAACAGTGCTTCTCATAAGACTCATCGTTTCAAGATTTGGTGAAAGAATTAATAAGTTAATTATTATGCATTTTCTTAAAAAAAATCTACATTTTTGCTAGTGCTTTAAAAACAAATAATACTCTGCTGCAAAAGAGCTCACCTATGCTTTCCAGTGTTAATTTAGCCTCAAAACACTAAACTGAAATTATTACCACTGAGTGCTGATATATTTTTTCACGAGGCATATAACTGATAACCCCATATGTAAATAGGGCAATTTTGATTTTATAAGCTACCACCCATACAGATGCTGAAAATTTCCACATTACAACTGCTTTTTTTGTCATGCCATAATCCCCTAAACATCATCAACTAATTAATAGCTGAAGAATACATAAGGAGATATGGATTTCTTCTATGTATAGCATTACATATTTTGAAGGAGTTTGTAATATATAATATATATAATTTGGATTTGAAATCATGGTTCAGCATTGCTCGTGCTGCCTTCAGCAGTTGTCTTCAGCCCACCCAACCACCAGCCTTCCCCTGACTCCCCAGGCTCACAATGAGGTAATCATCACCTTGTCGTTGGGTGGTGTGAATGCCGGTCAGATGGCCTGTATTTTATTAACTGAAATAGGGTCACAAGTCAAATACACGCCTGGGGTCAGCGAGCAAATACAAAAGAAGATTAGAGGAACAAAAAAAATGTGACTGGAGGGGTAAAATCCCACTGGGGGTTAATCGAGCAGAAATGTATCAAAGAATGTAAACTACCCTTTCTTTTGTTATTCATCCTACAGGACAGAGTTCCTGCATCCTGCTGACTCCAGTTAGATAAGAGAATCTTCTCCAGAATGCTCTGTTTTAATGATCTCTTTGTACAGAGCCTTACAGAGGGACTCCCAGTAGCACTGCATTACTTACTGCTCTTACCACTACTAAACCAGCAACAACAACAGTTAAAACCACATCAAGCTATAAATCACAAAGATGCTTCACCTAATAGTTTAATATGCAAAGACTGCCTCTAAAAATGACAAAAAAATAGCACTCACTGTCACTTCTCTGGGATTCTCTTTGCCTTCAAGATAAAAAGACCAGACCAAGAATTAACTTCACAATTGTTCTGATTCAGCTCCTGTTTGTAAAGCAAATGAATTAAGGCAAATATTTCTGAAGAGATGGTATTGTATTGCTATAGTTTTGTTGGGTTTTTTTTTTTCCCCCTAAGAAAAGTTATCCTTGAAAAAGCAGAAAAACAAAAAAGGAATTACATCCCTGATCTGCAGAGTCAGTTCTGGACTTGGTAGGACCCAAATGGCAGCAGTCAAGAAAAATCATAGGGTACTTACCAAGCGGCAGCTGATTTTCTCTTGTGATACATGTTCATCGCTCTTTCTTTGACAAGAAGCAGACTATTCTGCCTTATTTGAACTGCACACATTTGTCTAATTCTTTAAAATCCCAGCAGTAGAAGATTCCCTTCCCATCAATTCCCATTTATTACGCTTGTAGCTACATATCGTAACGTGAATCCCTCTATCCATGTGTACTGCACATCTATGGATTTTATGTTTTCACACCTCACGTGAAAAGCATATTTCAAAACTATTGCATTATTGTGTGCCAGAATAATATTGCTATGGGAATGTAGGCACATTATCAGAAGTAGAGTATAAAGCAAAGAAGTGAGAGTTGGGAAGGAAGGAACCCTCAGTGCTATGACTACGTGTCACCGACTTACTGTGCGAAGCCTCTTAATCTTATTTTGGCATACTTTCTGTATAAAATAAGCAAGATGTCCTTCTGCAATGTTGAAATAAATGTTAACTGGTCCAATCATGCCCTTTGAGAGCAAAATTGGGATTTCTGTCCTCAACATCGACGAGCCAAACCAGGCTCAGAGCCTGTAAACCTTTATGTTCCAGAGAAAGACACTACATAAGACACTACATAGGTGGAAATTTCATGGCCAACTACAAATCGTGGTAGACTACTGAAGGATTAATGTGAAACAAAATACGGTGAATGTAAGTATTGCTTGAACCAAGATCAAACACTTCCCTAATTAGCTCTGTAGCCAGACAGCATTTACCCAAAGATCCAGGTGTGCAGGGCCGTGCTATCAACTGTAGCTTTCACATAACTTACTCATAAGTTGGTGACTGAAAATCAAATATGTCAGTAATATTGTCTGAAGGATACGATCGTATTTTCTGCCCTTAAAAGTGTTTCATATTGCATGGCCATTCCTATTTTAGTGTTATTTAACTTAAAGGTTTTTTGAAAACAGAAATTGTCACAGAGTGGATTTAGACATGCTTATAAAGTAATGACAGGTAATTAACACAAACAAGTCTATACAAAAAAAAAAACCAACTCTTATAACTCCATTGACATGTAATTAATATATTTCTAAAAGCCAAGAGTTTAAAGCTTCCTTCCAAGGTTTACACTTCAGTCATCTGAGCCCTTTCTATGGAATACAGCTCGCTAACAGAGGATGCTGAAGTCTTTCTGCTAACTTAGTACTGAAGCACCACTCAGAAGAGTTAACTTTTCAATAACGTGGTCAAATTATTTAAAAAAAAATCACTTTAAAAAATATAATTAATGACCTTTGCATCTGCATTATGTAAAGGAGACACCCTATATACTCTGGACAGCAGTGCTGAGGTTCGTACCATGCCAACACTGCTCAGAGTTACCACTCAAAGGCTTGTGAATAACAATTTTACTACAGTCACAATATATACATTTGGCTCTCCCAGTAAGCTGATGACTCAAATAAAAGGAAAGGAATGTTTTTGATCTGCAAAGAAGATGGGCAAAAAGTAACCCTGCTCATCTTAACTCTGCATTAGGGAAAAAAATGAACTTTGATCTATCATATTGCAGAGCTGCTTGTATTTCAGTGGCGATTTATCAATTCTTTAAGAGTCAAAGCTCCCAAGTAGTAAAAGCTTCTCAGACTTCCTAATCTAATAGCCATTATTTTAAATTTTTATTCTGTATGAGTTACTGTTCAGAAGCAAGAAAGACACATTAATTTCCTAAGAATTCTCTCTTTTATAAGAACAGATGAAATGGAATCCAACACTGTTAATTTGTTCTTCCTTGTGCTGGTGTAAAACCAGCGCAGAATCCCACCTTAATATATCTGAACCCTTCTTCCCTAATCGAATAGACAGGGCCGTGTACCAGCAGCGGGGCTGCGGTGAGGTCAGGATGTAGCCCCTTGCTCTCCTCTCGGGACCCTCCCCTGCCCACAGCTGACAGCACCATGGAGGCTCTGCTCTGCCTGCCGCGCCCCCGCCAGCCCCGGCTCGGGTGCCTTCCACCCTGTGGGGAGCAATTAAGAAGTTTCTGTGTGCTCCTGCCACCAGGACTGCTGCAATTTGTCTTTATAAGGGATGTCGAGGTCTCTCTGCTTCCTCCCCCAGCACCAGATGGGTGGGAGAATCCGTCCCAAGGCGACGGATTCAGCTCCGTGGTGGAGCTTTCCCATTTTTCTCTGGGTAAGGTGTGCCCTGTGTTCCTAAGACAACCGAGTCAGGGGGATATTTAGCACCTGGTGGGCCTGTCACAGAAGCAAATCTGAAATAAGCTCAAGACTGTCTTGTTTTAAAAAGCTTGCCTTGGCAAGGCCAAAGCACAAGGATGAGCTTTTAATACTGCAGATCCAAGCTTGCCTGTTGTTATTGCTAAACATCAAACCTTATGGTCAGAATTCAGCATTCCCACAGTCCACCACTCTAACTCAAAAATACATCAATGTATTTGCTAAATGGAAACCATAATCACATCACATCTTATCATAATGTCACAAAACGCATAAAATTACAAATCAGTTTTAAGGCAAAATACATGACAGCAAAATATAAGTACACAAAAACTACATTAAATATCAGTCTTCATTTGTCCCTACCACTTCAACTTACCTCTCAGTTCAAAACCACTCACTGCAGAGCACAGCTTGAGACAGTCTAAGATCCATTTTAGAGTGGACTGAAATATAAATGACAGTTCGCACTACACATGAACATAGACAACTGTATAAAATATTTAAATAAAGACAGAAAAGAACAGAGGAAACCAACAGAGCCTTTGGCAGACCCAGCCTTTGGGAATTTAGCAGCTTGAGATTCATTGCAAATTTCATCTTTAATGTTATTTTTAGTTCAATATTTTGTAGCACTCAGAAGTAAATCTTTGTGTGCTATCTCTTCTCCTGCTTGTGCTGCTTCCTTTTCCCATCTTTTTTCTTTTTAAGGAAACCTAATATATTTTCAATACAATTGATTTGTTACGTGTTTTGTGATATTTGTTTAAGTTATGCTGTTTCTTCATTCAATTCAGTGAAAACCAAGATGATGTTGTTTCTTTTTAAGAACTGAATATCGATTGTCATAACTGAACAGAAACGAGACCCCCCCAATAGTCTTTGTTCCACCACACCTTGTGTTGCATTGAATTCTCTTACATTAATTTTGATTCTTGGGTGTCTTTTTTTAACATCTTACCACTGCTCCAAATCCTGCCACGCATTCCGCATTCCCAGAGCGGTTTTGATTTATCCTGGAATCCATTCTTTGTCTCTCTGTAAAGCAACCTGACCCGGAATGATTTGAAACAACACAGAACTGGAGGATGCTGCAAGGAGGACACGTAGATAGCTACCATCCACAGGAAGATGGAAACACTGGTTCTGCCTCACATCATCTCTCTCACCCGTCCTGCCCTGCTCAGGTTGAGACTGGGGAAAAGGACGGATCCTGGCGCCCCGCGTTCTGCACACGGGGTTGGTCCACCAGCTCAGGCCCACGGAACCTGCTGCTGTGCCAGACAAGCTGATACAGTTATTGGCTCCTTCTTACCTGCACAGAGCCTGAAGAGGCCAAGAAGGTAGAAGTGTAGGTGTCCAAGTGGATTACACAGGTCAAAGCACATCCACAGAGGTGCTTTCACTCAGCACCAAGTGCAAGACAGCTTAGCAGAAAAGAAACAATAACCTTTATGTTGGATACTGGGAGCTGGCACGTGAACATGGCAACCACCAAGGCTCCTGAGAAACTCTCAGTTTACATTCTCATCTACCCCATGGTGTATTTCCATGCTCAGGCATCTTGTTCAAAGTTGAGTCCTATTTTTTTAATTGACTTGTGAGGCCTTTCCCCTTCCTCCTGTGGCAGAGAACTCAATGAAGAGCCTCTCGCATTCCCCATACTTCTGATCTAAGAGTTGTGCCACAGATCATGGCACTGCAAACAGGCTACTTCACATCCCATGGAACTGATGATACCACTCTGATGTGACGTGAGAAGGGAACCACACAGGAGATGCAAAGTAAGACTAAGGCTACTTATCTGTACAGTGTGAACAGCATAAAACTACTTTTACTTTAATTATTCTAATTCCATCAGGCTGCAGTTGGAGTTGGGAATTTTTCTTTTTTTTTTCATGGAAAGATCCACAAGAGGAGGAGCTTGCCTGATCCTGGCTTTAAAATTACAAAGGATGTGTTTTTTCATTTCAAAAGCCTTATTTCTAACACAGAGCCAATGTTCAATAGTTCCCACAAACGTAAGGACTAGAAGCCCCAATTAAATGACCATGTTTCAGTATTAAAACAAACAGAAGTAGTACTTCATGCTCTCAGTGAGTAATGAAATTACAGAACTCATAGCCACAGGATGGTCTGGAGGTCAAAAGTGTAAATGGACCATAAAAGGGATTACACGAAATCATGTGAAAGAAATCCATCAATAGCTACTAAATGTGATGTCCAAGATCCAGCCTCCAAATCCAAATGTCTTAAGAATCCGATCCTCAGAGGGCAGAAGCTCACAGGGGAAGAAAGATTGCTCTACATGAGTGATGTATCAGAGTTCAAACAAGTTTTCCCTAGGCATTTGCTCCTTCTCATTCTCAAGAGAGAAGCCACCGGTCATCCTGTCTGACTCGGGATGGCAGTCACTGCATCTGCTCTAAAGTTTTCAAAAATCCTCACTCATTTTATTTGACACTGTATGTTTTAGAAATTTTTCCATTTAAAATTTAAGATATTTAGAAAAACAAAAGCCTGCAAAGAGTCAAACAGAGGGCAATAAGAAATAAATGTATCCAGAAAATATGGAGGCTTGGGGTTCAGAATATTTTCGACAGAAATCATGTTTTGCCAGATCATTCAAGATCTCATTTTGCATTAAAAAATAATTATTTCCATCCCATGGTTGCAAAAAAAAAAAAAGTTAACAATACAGAAAGCTACAGAGTGTCCTCTTTTTTGAGGCTGCTGAGAGACTCAAGCACACCTGACATCTGAGAACCCTCTGGTGTATCTGCAACAGGTCCCTGTAGTGCTGAAACCACGGCTCGCCATCGCTTTCACTGCATGGAATCATTTTGGCCTCTCCCTTTCTGGAAAACTGAGCCTCCTTTAGCCTGTAGGATTCATAAACACCTGCCCCACTAACCCAGTTTCACTACTTGTCTAAAGACAACCACAAGTAACGACCTGACTCAAGTCATGTCAATATTCTGCCAAACCCGACCATTCTGCTCTCTTCGTCACCTCCTCCCACCCGCCCAGAGGTTATGGAACTGTGGGATGGTTGCCAGAGAGCTGCAATAAAATGTAGGAAATGACATATACAAATAAAATTCACTTACCTAAAAGCCCTGTATGTCAGACTTCTCTGTGCTGCCTCCTCCCCCACCATCCACTCGACTTCAAGCAGTTGTTTCTCCTCTTAATTTCCTCTTCCTTTGCTGCTTTTTCTTCATGTCCAAATTTCCCTTCAGTTTCCCTCTCTTTTTATGCCATTTTTTCCCTTTGACTGAAAATTAATAAATTGATGCTTTCATAATTTTTCCTTCTTTTAGAGCCAACAAAGCATCACCATGGTCTCACTTTACCATTTTTACTTTCTCTTCTCAATTTTTCTACTACTAATTTTGTTGTTGTTTCCTACCTTTTTCCTGGCCTTCCTCCACAGCAATCACTCATTACTTCCCAGCACTCCCTCCTCAGTAACTCCTTCCCCCTCTGGAGCTCCTGTTGTGCCTCAGTGTGGTCTGAATGATCCAAATTTCCAGGTGGATTTGCTGGGCTTCTGAAGGTTTCATGGGATGCAAAGGTCAATATCCTAAACATGTAAGGCAATAGTGAGCAGCTCTGATGGAAAGTTTCTGGATACACAGACATGGCTTCAGGGAGGAGCAGGGACGTGAAATGGAGCAGAGCAGAGTCCTACTCATATTGCCAGGGAAAAATTATAGAATCATGGAATGGTTTGGGTTGGAAGGGACCTTAAAGCCCATCCAGTTCCACCCCCTGCCATGGGGACACCTCCCACTGGATCAGGGGGCTCCAAGCCCCATCCAACCTGGCCTTGAACACCTCCAGGGATAGAGCAGCCACCACTTCTCTGGGAAATGTGGGCCAGGGCCTCCCCACCCTCACAGCAAAACATTTCTTCCTAAGATCTCATCTTGATCTTCCCTCTTTCAGCTTAGAACTGTTCCGCCTCATCCTATCCCTGTACTCCCTGATAAAAAGCTCCTCTCCAGCTTTCCTTCTTTAATTCTGCCTAAGCCACTTATTCCTTACACCTTCCAAATGTTCTAAGTCATTGCCTCTTGAGCCTGTTGACAAGATCCATCCTCAAAATCTGGAACCCCTATCCCCATGGATGCCCCTCCTGCCAAGAACACACAATATTCACAATAACCCCTTCTATTTTAGCTAATACTGGCTCACATTTTCCTGATACTTAAAACCCCTGTGAAGAACTGTGGGTTGATCCAAGCAGCTAAATGTGCTGCTCTAATTGTTGTGAGATGGGACCAGGCTGCACTTGCTGCATGTGAGGCCGGTCCTTTGCAGCTTTGCAGGGGCATATTTAAACACACATTCACCATACACACGTGTTCTTCAAGCTCTAAACATGCAATAAACCATCCAACACATCTTAATTCATCCCTATGCCTCTGCACTCCTGTTAGGAACAAGCACAACCTTTGGGCAAAAGTACCTTCAAGACTTAAAAAACAGTATTTCAGGTTTGTGAGATAAGAAAAAACAGAATCAGCACTTGCTTAAGTGGATATTTTCTATGCTAAGAAATGAGAGAACGAGGGATTAGGTCCAAAGTAAGAGTCACAGAAAGGGAAAGAGCCCGACTAAGTGGGAATTGCATGCTGTGAATATTATTCTAGCAATAATCCTTTTGTGTTTCTGTTCTTTACCTTTTTAACAGCCCAATTATCCATGGCAATATCATTTAAAGAGAATTTTTTAAGTAAGTGCCCAAGCCAGCTGAATGAAATACCATCCACAGTCCAAACAACAAAAAATATTCCCATTTTAGGGGCTTCTTGCCATTTATATTAATTAGCAGTTTTTCTACGGAAGAATTGTACAATATGGGGTTTTCCTGCTTCTTCAGAATAGGTCATTCATTAAAGAAAATACTAGGAAATTATTTTCTGTGTCAGTGGATACAGGATGCCATCTGGGAGCTGAAAAAAATGAACTGAAATCAGACTAAAAAAAAAAAAAAAAAAAGACTGATTAAAAACATGAAATTAGTTGCACTTAGGAACCACAGAAATACTTCAAAACCCCCCTGCCCAGCAGACAGGCTGTGACATTGGCCCATTGTCGGTGACAGCAGCGACGCACGACACGGGCGCGTGAGCGGTGCTCCCCTGGGCCAGCCCTCGCTGACCCGTCCCCCCCAGTGCCCCAGGTGTTCTCCTGCACCCCCCGTGCTGTCCGTGCTCCTCTGGCCCCGCGCTCAGCGCCGCAGCGATGCTCTTTGCCATCTCCTCCTGCAGCTTTTCCCAGCTGTCTGCTCACTTCCCCATTCCTCTCGCTTCCGTGTTCCCTCTTCTGCTTCCTCCATTCCAAGAGGCTTTTGAACCAACTCCAACACAGCTCTTCCGAGATCTTAGTCAGCTGCTCCCTGGATCCAAACCCAACAGGTAGATCCGAGAACCTCTCCCGAAATGGGTGATGCTCTGCTCTCACCCCAGCTCTAGGGTAATCAAAATTCAGTGTTCTGGGCCTGAGGCAGAGGGGTTAAGTGAGAAGGAGGATGCCTGCATCAGCAGATAAGGAAATCACAACTCTATAGTGATAAATATATTAAGATGAATATGGCCATATGCCAATTTTTTTTCCTCTCATAAATAAGACTCTTGTTTACCAAATGTTCAGTTTTGGTTATGTCACTATAAAAATCAAGCAGCTGGTAATTCAGGCTTGATTAGCAGGTCTCCAGTTTTGATTAGTAAATTACTGCAGTAATCAAGGTTAATTCTCATTTCAGAGCTCTGCCACAGATTTTATTTCTTCCAGAGAACTGGATTTACCACTCTGGAGAAGGAATATTTTAAACAAATATTACAAAAATAGAAATGAAATGGAGATACAAAGGTTTTTAGAAATGTGGGAAACCAGAGCAGCAACACTGTTCAAACATGAAATAGTTAATTTCCTAGGAATAAAATTCCAAGCTGCAATTTTGCAAAAGATCCACATAATCTACACAGAGATTGCATTAATTCCTTTTACCTAGTATTTCTACCTTTAAAAAATGTTTTTCTTTGGATCTTCATCTTTCACGTAAAAAGAAAATAACAAGTATACAGAAAGGATTAAAAAGAAGTGCAAGAGACCATTATTAGTATAAACAGCAGAATGGATTCTGACTGAGCCAGAAAACATCACTGTAGAATCCACATAAAATTTAGTTTTCAACCAAACACATTGCACATCCAGTTCCAGCCCATCTTGTGATGAACATTCAAGTTTGTGAATGCTGCACATGTCCCATAAGTGAGCAATCACCCCCCAAAGGATTGCTGCTGTAGAAGCACAATACAAAAAACCCAGGGAGAATTCATTGGGGGTCTTTTTTTTCCATGGAACTTTTTCTGAATCTTTAGCCTGCAAATCCTGCCATTATTTGAGCCACACAAGTCAGGGATTTGAGGCTGGATAACAGACTCTTACATAGTTTTTAATTAGGATAATATTTTCCAGTCACTACTGTGGGTCAGGTTCTGTCTCTCTCTCTTCCTCACATCGCTTTTCTGTAATTAAGACTAAATTACCTAAAATAAATCGGAAGTTTTGCTTTATCTACTCAGCACTGTGTGCTTTCTCAGAGAGGAAAGCACAGGCAATTTTCAGATACACTATAGCATTCAACCCAGAATATTTTAATACATTTCTGCCCAATAATAATAGACAGAAATAATTGACTGAAGAACCTCCCAAATATGTGGGTACAGAGGAACATTACTGAGAATACAGCGAACACTGAATTCACTTTAAAGTTATAAAATTCCTATGCCCTTTGGGAAAAAAGCCAAAACTCAACCCTTTTTCTAGATAAACACGCTATGTTCTTTTAGGAAAAGCTGGGAAGGAACCTGGAATTTACTTCTGTTTCCATGTAAATTGCTCCAGTCCACTGGAGCAATTTTGAAACACAACTCTTGGCACTTCCACGATGTCAACGGAATCACAGCAGGGGTTGGATCAGACCAGGATCAACTGTGGTTCTAACTCAGCATCTTGTTCCTGATCATGGCAAGCAGAAAACGCTTCACAAGGTTTCACCCTAGGGCTAGAAGGTCAACAGCTGTCTTACTGTCTGAAGTAAGGAGATTCTTATCCTTCCTGTGTTTTTTCCCATATAAGGAAGTCCTAGATATTTAACGTTAGGCTTTAGAACCATAAAATCATTAAGGTTGGAAAAGGCCTCTAAGCTCTTGCAGCCCAGCCCCACTGTGCCTGCTACACCATGTGCAGAAGGGCCACGTCTACATTTCTACTGAACACCTCCATGGAAGGAGACTCCACTGCTTCCCAAGGAAACTTGTTCCAATGGATTTAGCTGTGTGGCTCATTTACAGACCAGCATATAATGAGAGGGTTAGAGCTGACAGCAGGAAGGTGGGCCAGGGTAGGGTCAGGCTGGACATTAGGAAGAGGTTCTAGCCCCAGCACTGGAACACTGGAGCACTGGAACAGCTCCCCAGGGAAGCAGTCACAGCATCCAGTCTGCCAGCATTCCAGAAGCATTTGGACAATGCCCTCAGCCTCATGGTGTGAATGTTGGGAGTGTCCTGTGCAGGGACAGGAGCTGGACTCGAAGATCCTTTGGGTCCCTTCCAACTCAGGTAATTCTATGATTCTAATTCTATGACCTAAACACTGTCAGAAAGTAAAAAGCAACCTGGCCTATGAACATTTATTTAATATTAACCCTTAGCAAAAATAACAGTCAACTTGAGTATGAAATAAGCATATACAGATTGGATTTACTGAGTATATTAAGGACTTGTCTCACTTCCACCCATCACCAACTTAGGAAGCCCCACACTTTGCAAGAGAAGAGATAAACCCCCACACTTTCAGGATGAAAGCCTGTAACCCAAATTTTATAACTCTGGAAAGAGTGTGTGTGTGCCTTTTGTAGCCTGTCCTGCACGAGCAAGACAAGATTCACCTGGGGAAGGGAGGGGTGGGGTGCGGGGGAGCAAGTACAACCCAGCCTTTGCATTAACAGGGGACTGCCACAGATTCTTGGCTCGTCTCCAGCAGTACAACAGCTCCTCGAATCCGGCAGACTCTCCTCATTGCTTTTGCGTGTGTTTTTATTTTTGGCTTTGGCTTTCCTCTCCTTTGCAGTTCTTCCAAATTACACGGGAGGAAGCACACAGCTGTCGCTCCTCAAGAACAGTGCAGGAGACAGTGGCCTCCGCAACCACCTCTCCCACCAACACTTACAACGCAGGCATGTACAAATAGCTTGAGATTCTTCCCAAGCTTTATTCCTGGCCAAATGGATTGCTTCCCCAAGACTTTGGTGGACTGTAACCAGCAGCTCAAGGCTACGGTTGCAATATGGATAAAGCTATATTTGAGAATATTAACAAAATTCAGAATAAAAGTCAAAACTCCAGCCCTCAGACTGCTTTGTGTTGCTCTTGTGGGAGATAAAAGCTCCAAATGGGAAATAGCAGGTACCTCAGGACCCCTGGGCAAAGACAGGGTGCACAGAACCCACTCTGCTGGTGATTCACCACCCCTTTGATAACCTCCAAGCAATCAACCAATACAACCAATGATTCACTGCAATCTTGTTAGCCTTGGTAGAACAATTGTTTTCTTAAAAGCAGCCTGGCCTAGTGTAAACGAGAGAAGCCATAAGGTTTCTGGAAAGGTATTTATTTTATCCACAGGTAAGATTGCACTGGAATGTGATAGTCTCTATTTAAGGTGATTAATAATAAATTATGTTGCTTGTTTTGAATGAAGACTATAGGCCAACTCCTGCCCTGGCTCAACTCCCATTGAAGTCAATTGTTTAGTCTGAAAAATGGATTACAGGATGTGGCTATAATTTATGCATACAAAAATGAAGAGGATTTCAGTTTAGAAACAGTAGTTCTTATTTATGTGCTCTGCAGTAGTGCCTAGAGCCCAAGGTTCTTCATGCAGGACAGTATCCAACTGCACAGGAACTACAGGCGTGGTCCCTACCCCAAAGAGTCTTTAATCTAAGCAAAAGACAGGAGACAGCAAACAGATGGAGAGAGGGACAGAAATGACAAGGTAACTGGGAGATAATTATGATCACTATGCAGTCACAGCACATCAGCTACTTAACCACGATCATTTTTTTTAAGGTGACACAGCAGAGGAGAATTTTAAGGGAGGATGTGAAGAAGGGCAAGTGTAGTAGCTTGGAGATTTTTATAGGAGTGGACCCTTACAGCAGAAAACAAACCAAGTATGGTTCAAAATTGAAGACGATGGTGAAGAAATCCATTGTGAATGGTGGATGCACATTGATCTGTCAGTACCTCTTGGATGTGACAGGGACAAACCCTGTGGAAAGAGCCTCAAAGTGCCTGTGAGACATTTTTAGCTGTGGAGGAAAAGAAGGAGCCGATGCATGGCGCAAGAGAGGGAGATAATACAATATTAAATTTGAAAATGCCCCCCTGCAGCAGCGTTGGTGAGTGGGCAAGGTGTCTGTCTGCCACACTGAAGTAACTGAGACTCAGTGCCAGGGCTCGAATGAAAGTTTGAGTTGTGCTGGTTGAAGGTCAGATGATAGAGGTGAAGCACAAACAGCAGAAGGTTTGTGCTGGCAAGCACAAATCTAGGTAGAAGGATGTAGAAAGATATCATGTCCAGAAAGAACCAGGCCTAGAATCTCAGGTGATGGTGCTAACACAGTGGTCACACCTTTAGTTTTTGTTTTGCAAGACACTGTTGGCACTAAAGAGAGTTCCTGTACTTGAAATGGGGAACACGTCTCCAACTGCTGATACCTGACAAAGCAGAAAACTCTGCTGGTGCACGAGCAAAGTGTACAGAAAAGTGAGAAAAACAAAGGACAAAAAGAACAAAAACACCTCTTGAAAGTTTTTAAGGCGCTCTTTTGCTTCCCCCCAACTCAGTAATCTGTATTAGTGCTCTCCCAAGCTCATATTTCAATAAATAAAGCAGTGAAATCAAGCCATTGTGGTTTGAAACACGTATGCTGCATTCTTGTGTGCCATTGTGGGAAGTGAATAACTTGGGTATGGAGCTGCTTCAATATCCTTGTAGGAGTAACTTTTCAGAGCCTGAGCATTTGCAACTCCAATCTTATTGTGAATAAGAACAGAAAGGACAATTTACATGCTACTGCAGAGCAATTTCTATACTATAAATACGTTTAGGTGGTATCTAAATTACTACCAGAGCTCTGACCTTGATTACAAATGATAATAAAGTAAAGAATACTTTGAAGTGCCCCCAATAGTAGATCAAAATGCTTGTATGTTCACCACTTTGACCAAGATCCAGCCAAGATTTTGTTGGCTAATAAGGACTGTAAATTAAATAGAAAACAGGCCCAGTGAAGAGAGGTCATGGCTGCTTTTTTAAATGCTTACAGTCCTTCAGGGCAGGATTTCTGTGCTGCTTTAATTGTTCAGAGTTTCTGTTTCTGCCATGGGAGCTGCAAATGTGCAAGCCTCGGCCTCATAATGCCGCAATATAAACCTCCATTTAAACTTGATGGGTCCCTTCTCACTGGAGTTTTATTTTCCAGGCACTTTTGTGATGTGCTCTTTTATGAGCAGTGTGAATAAATACGATAGCAATATTACCTATGCAAATGGGCAGAACTCAAATGCCTAGGGACAAGAAAAAAAACAACAAAGATCTGCCTTAAACACAAATACCCCCCCCCCCGCCAATCATTAGCTACATTTTTCTTATTTTAATAATAAATTTCTTCTAATCTTTCCACCAGTCAGCATTTCTCGGAGGTGGGGACTGACCAGCCACAACCCAACTGGCAAAACGTGAATGTGAGTTAACTTTTAGTCTTATTACTTTTTTGATTCTTCTCCAGTTTGTAGATCAGTGACCAGACCGTTTCCAAAGAGTCAAGTTTACAGAAAGCCTAGAACACCACTCAAATGAAACATCTCTGGAGATCATAGCCTTAAAATATAGGACAAATTCCCACTTTTAGTGCTGCTGGAAAGCTGCAGTCTACCCGGACTCTAAAACAGTTTCTATATTTCAGTGAGAAAATCATTGTGACTCACCACAGAGCAGGGCATTTGATGGTGTCCGGTTCCGTCACTCTGCCTGAAAAAGAGCCAAGAATTAAGATTTACAAAGCACATGATGAATTTTGTACATCTCAGTGAAAAAAAAAGATGGCCGTTAGAGAAAAGAGCGCTGTTCTCTTTGCATGGGAAAGGGTGTAAATGGAAGGGAAGGAAATGGGAGAGTTTGAAAGGATTTTGGGCTAGCTGGCAAAACACCCCATTATTATTTATACTGAACTAAACTTTCAGTTGTGGAAGAATCACTCTGCACTAAAGCATGGATGTCTCAGGACTACCATGGAGATTAAACCTTTAATAATCAGGAAGTCATGATATTATTTGGTAAAAAGCATTCTTTTGGGGAATGAGAGTGCAGCAGAAAATAGACAATAACCAATACCTTACATTATAGCACAGGCCCTCTGTAAAATTCTCCTTTTTCCTAATGATCTTTTTCCTATTCTTTAAGGCCAGGGTTGCCCAGATTCTGGTTTTAGTTCCGCCACTGTAAATCTGGAATAATAATACAAAAGCCCATTGAGTCTATAAGGATTTTGTAATTTTGTGAAGTCACAAATGAGACATTCCCATGTTCCCTGTGTTTTGCACTGTGCTATTGCTTTGTCTCCTCCCTTGACACTTACTCCTCCTCAGCCTCTTGTACTTATTTCATTCCATCCTCTCCTACCCATTCCTACTGGTATTTTTTATGGCTTTGGGTGGGTGGGTCACCAGCATTGGGAAGAAAAGCCACACAGGAACACAATGGCACACAGCATTATTCAGAGCACCATGCCTCCTGCTCCTGGTTTCCTCTAGGACTGCGTGAAACTGCTATCTATTTATTATTTAAACAACATTAAACAGTAGAAAAAGGAACACTTTTTTTTCTGAGGTTGTCATCTATTACAAAACCCTAGAAATAAAAAAAAAGGAGCAGTTAAAGGAGTTAACTTTAATTTCCTTGCTGTTGAGAAGCTGTTACTATAACAAACAGCAGTAAGACTTTTAAATCAGGCCTGTGGAACAAAGCATTCCAGTGTCGTTTTTACATTAGTGATTGCAGTTGATGTCATTTTCGCAAAACAAAATTATAACCAAAATGGATATTTCAGGTCAAAGTGCCACAAAGAGTATATAGATACATTTCCATCAATAAATCTGCCCTCTTCCTGCCCTGACATAAGCGTTCAACCCCTTGTGATTGACGTTTTTACCACTAAATTATACTATGTCTGCTTCTAGAAGAAATGTCTCCATTACAAAATTAGCTAACCATCAACATAACATAAAATAACTTCAACATGGTGTCATTTCACAAGAATATTGATTCTCACAGACTTACTGGATTAAATCCTGGTTTCCCATAAAAGGAGCAGCCATTATGTCTTTGGTAGACAGGAAAATATATATTGTGGAAAGATGTATATTGAGGTGATTAAAACTTCATTGCTGGGCTCAAAAGCATAGGATTTTGTTCTGTGGCAATAAGAACTAAAGAAAACGGCCGAGATATTAGTTGAAAAATACATAAGAATAAGGTTAAAAGCCAGCTCCTTGTCTGTTATTTTATGTTCTTCTGCTTGAAGATCCTTTTGACTACTGGTCGCAGCAGGAAAAGTCATCAGTTCTAGATTGACTGTCGAGTTTGCCAAATTCTTTTCAGGGCCTTGTGCATGTAACTTTTCCTTGCTTCATTTACATCACCTTTAGTGCTAACACAATTCCTCACAGGAATTTGTGAGCTTGGAATTAACTAATGCCTGAAAAGCCTTTGAAGTTCTCAGACAAGCAATGTTTAAGAGCAAATAACCACAACAGGCAGTGGGAGTTTCTTCCTGTATCAAAACCATAGAAAGGAAAACTAATCAGAGAACAGACTATTCTATCATCATCCCTACTTTTTTTATGAAGTTGTCCTATATTTGGCATTGAAATGATAACTGGCTGAACTCATTCTGGGCAGTACTTCTGTGATTTTAATGACATTACATTGGGAATAAATTTGACTCAGTTCTTCGTGACCACTTGCACATCAGAGAATTTCCTAAAGGAGAAAATACCACCCCTAAGACCCCAGTTCACTCCTGGTACATGCAATATTTTGTGTTTCAGCCTGATTCCTTGAAATACAGCTGAAAACCACATGTTTATTAAGCAAGGTCAATATAAATTGCATAAACTGTACTATCCTGAGGACTTTATCCTGTTCAGGGCTCATGGTGTGCTTGGAGAGCAGGGATGAGTGAACAGCAGCCAGATTTCTCACGTTCTATGAATCACTTTTCATCTCTGTTCATCTTAAAGGAAGAGCCTTGACAATTCAATTAGTTCTGGACTCTTGTGGACAAGAACCAGGAAGACTCACAGTAATGAGCTGTAAAAGGGATGGAGGAAGCACGAGGTTGCTGGGGAGGTTTGCAATTACAATGTCTGTGTGCAGCAGGCTTGTATTCCTCAGAAAGCTGCGATGATGGAGAAGCACCATCCACTGCCTGTAGCTTGCACACAATGGTGGTGGCAGTGACAAGAAGGATTCTGCTCAGCAGCTCCCTCTTATTCTGTCTCTGTGTGGCGTGCCTACGAAAAAAGACCACTTTCACCTTGGGAGAACCATGGGTCTGGCTTCCAGTTACTGAAGGACACTCTGACACCATTCATCCCTGCCCATTAAGGTTTGAAGAGGACAACGTTACAAGTCTCTGCCCATTCAATCCTTTTTTGTTGGCACATTACTATTTTATCATTTTGATCTTCTCCTTACTGAAGATAAAAGACACCGTGGGCGGGATTCATGAATGACTACTGTTATTTATCGACCCAGGACTTTTTGAACATTTTTTCCCCTCTGATTCATGAACCACTTTTCCATATTCGAAAAGCAGTTCATAAATCGTTCAGCACCAGCAGAAATTAATAATAATGAGTTCATTTACATAAAAGGACTCATCCTGCCAGTTACTGATAATGTCTGAAACCAGAACCTTGTCGGCAAACAGGATTTTTGCTGGCAGTGCAGGAAATAATCTTTTGTTTATAAATTAATTAAAACATTCTTTCCCCACTGCTTTTAGAACTGCTATAGGGATATTTTGTTGGGCAAAACATGCCTTTTATGTTTTTTTTAAACAAATGGCAATGCCTAGCGTGGAAAGAGGGATTTTTGGTAGCATTAGGAGTTGGACTTTTAAGAGAGAGGAATGCATTTTGATTAGTTTTCATTTTTTGAGTGAGGATTTCTTCCAAAGCCATCAGCAGCTGCATTTTGCGAGGGTTTGTTTGAACATACTCCTTCCTGTGGATCTGTGTGTGTTGACTCTCTCCCTTCCCAAGTTTCACTGAGTTTCAAATTCAAGCGAACTTAAAAACTCAACAAGAAACTCCCACGTTTCCTCTGGACTCAAACCCACAAGTTTCACGTGGTTTCCACGCAGAACTATAATCAGTCCCAGGTTTATTTTTGGAAAGGAGGGATGAACCTGAATGAACACTTCCATAAAGCCAGTCAAGGGCTAGAATCTGTGAATGGACATTCAAAGCCAGCACACACACGTGGTTTATGCGTGTTTCATTAGGTTTGCACGCCGGGAGCTCAGCTCCCTTCTCCAAGGCTGGATCTACACAATTTGCTCTACTGGAGCTCCATGGGACCGACATTGCTGTAAGAGAATGAGGGTTCTGAAGCAAGGATAAGGTTTCACAACACTCTAAACCTTAAACTGAGTCACACACTGTTGCTGTGAAGGGAGGCGTGCTCTTCCCAACTCCAAGTCTCGTGGTCCTGCTACGCAGCAGGGAAAACCTGACGGAAAAATAACACGTACAGCGCCTCCCCATACATTTCCCTCTGGATCACCAAAGTTTCTGTAGCTCCTATAAAGCATCTTCTCCACCCATGTGCTGTTCATGGAGACTAAATGTCTACAACCAAGTTCAGTTTCCATCACAGAGCCCACACCTACAGATTATGTACAGCAAGAGCCAATGTTGCCACATTTTAAGTTGGTTTTTGCATTTTTCCACAGCAAGCTAGGTAGCCAAAAAGCCCCATGCGTACTGCTTTTCTAAGTTGCAGAAGAGCACCCAGATTTGCAAGAAGGCAAATGAAATAACCATAGGAATATTTTACACTTAAAATACTTAATTCTCTCTTAGCATTTAAAAAGAGTAAACGCTTGAGCATCAAATATCATTGGAAAAGAGTGAAAGTCTCCTTAGCTTGTTTACTTCTTGATGTACAGCAACCATTACCAGAAATCACAACATGGGATGTGATTTCCTGGTTTATTCAGTTCCTTAGTGCTGGAATTTGTCTTTTGGTATTCTGATTTTTATTTGTATTTGAGTTTTTGTTTGGCAAACACAGAACAGGGTGTTACCACAAAGAAAGACTAGAAGTTGGAAATGTGTCTTATTAGTCTGATCTGTGTAATGTGTATGTATATGGCTTCAATAGAAAAGCTACTTTAAAAAACAACAACAAAAGACCCAAACTGCCTGTTCCTAGTTTTGCTCTTAATTGGTGACATCTGGTTTTACTGGGACTGAATGAAACTTTTATTTTGTGTTTTTGAGAAGGAAGAGTTGGCTGGCTACTTATCTTTATGTGGTTTAATTTCCTCTCGTGTCCACTTCTCTTTCACTTTACTGTTTAAAGGCTTCTAAGGTAAACACAGGGGAGCCAAAGGAGTTCACTGGGCTGTTCTGAGCTGCACCACTCACCTGCAGCATCAACCTGGGCAGCTCGTTTTGACTTTATGTCTTCACCTGTAAAACAGAGTTAATCATTTAGCTTAGAAAACTGTGAAAAACATTTACCAAAATCCCTACATAAACCCAGTATATAATATTACATTTTTATTCAGATCACCTGTGCTTTTGCACTTTCTGATTTTTTTCAGAAATAGGCTTTTATTGCAAATGTGGTATTCTTGATGTCTGTGTACACACACAGGTGCAAACACACATTACCTGACTGTGTGAGCTCTGTGAGCTTCTATGTAAGGAGTGGTAAATTGCTTCTCCAGTCTGCTTTGTATAAGCTTAGGTAATTATTGATATTATCAGTTATTACCAGTCTAAACCAGTGTGTGACCAGACCCAGCAACCACCACTTTGTCTGTGTTACAACATTTTATCCTTCCCTTTAGCAACCTTTTATAGATATTACTGAAAAGCTGGGAAATAAAATGGAGAATATTTGGATGTGGAACAGAAAACAGAAACCAGAATCACAAACTTCTCAACAACAAAAATCTGAGGGAGAAGGGAAAGTTCTGTCTGTGGCAGGAAAATGACATGCCAAGCAGCCTGAAAGCAACACTCCTCATGTCAGGAGTTCACTTTGCCCAGTGCACAAATCCAAGACAATGAAAACATAATGAATAAAGCATTTTGAGAGGTGACTGTGACAAGGACAGCAGTGGAGGAAGGGGGGTTGAATCACACAGCTGGTCACTCCAAGGGAAACTATGAGACATCAGACACGGAAATTATTTATCCTTAAGGTTTCCCAAAATATATGCCTTCCCAAGCAAACAAACTGTCAAGTTGAGACTGCAAACTGAATCAGGATGCTTTAACTGACTGTGTAACACCCTGATTCTTCACAACATTCAGCTACACGTAAAGGATCTTCAGTGATACGTAAAGGTCCTTAGCTCTTGCATGCCAGTCTTTGGAAAACTTCCTACTGCAAGTGAAACTTCAGCATAAAAATGCCTCACCCTGATCAAGTGCCTGTTGGGAGCTGCAAATAGCCACGATGTCTTGATCCCTGTAGGAGCTGCAGATGTTGCTGGAAGCCACTACTAACAAGGAGCCAGATCTGGAGCTGCTCAGCACTCCGAGGATTTGGCCTTCGATTTGAGCAGCCTGTGGACCCCAGAGCCCAATCCTATTTGGCTTCTGTAGCGTTATGAATAAGCTTTAGGGGAGGAAAAAAAAAATCAGAGGCAAGCTTTCAACCTTCCCAATTAGTATTAGTAAGGATATTCAAAGTTATCTTCATGAGTTACTAGAAAAGTAATTTGCTTAAAGGAAATCTGAAAACCTGTTCTGTTCCTGCCCTCCCAAACACAGGAACAGAATTTTCAGTCATGGGCCTGGTCACAAAGGCAAACGGGGAAGAAAGATTTAACAAAGGCAAATGATTTATTGCCAGAATGAAGGCAGATGATTCTGTTACTCATTTTCACACTTTTGAAATATTCTGCGTGCTTGCCATTTATCAAATAAGCCAAAGATTTTAAAACATCAGACAAACTCTCTGTGAAGTTTCTACCAAACACAGGAGATTCTACCATGTGGCTGAATCAAAAAATACTGTAGGCACCTAAAGCCAATGGCAAGTTTTAAGAAGTAATTGCTCTATGGCTTTTTTCTTCACTTGATATAGTGGAGACAATCAGCCAGGAGTTGCAAAATCTTAACCATTGCTATCCAGGGAGAAGCCCTTGTCCTATTTTTTTTCTCACTAGGCCTTGAATCTGTAGTAGAAATATTGAAGTCTTCATTCAGCATGTACAGAGCTCCAAACTTTGACAGATCATTAACTGAATATCCCCAAACCGCCAAAACAAGCTTAACAGTTATGAGAGCACAAAAAATCCAAGGAACAGAAGCCTCCAGCACACTTGAGCTCTTGATATTTACATGGTGGCTTCTGCATGTTGAGGTATTAAGTCTTAAGCCGTATTTTTTGGGATCACATTTTCAAGCTTCCTACATAATCATCAGACTTAGAAGGTTTTGGTTTACTTTTTAAAAAATTCTTTTTTCGCATTTGCAGGAGCCGAGGGTTTAAATAAAGCATCAAATACTTCAAAGTTCCTGATAAAGTTTTAAGAACCAGCAACACTGCCTATAAAAAGCAAGCAAGACTGTTCAGAAGCTGATGGAGGAGGAGGAATAAAGTATCGTACGAGGCAGGGAAGGTTTTGAAACACTACGGGTTTGGAAAGGCTGCATTTTCACTGTAGGTTTGTGCTGTTGTGAGAGGCCATCTCAGCCCTCAGGTGCCAAGGCAGAAGGTTTTGGTGGGACTGTCACACTAAGCAGTTTCAGTCCATTCTCACTCTTTCAGATCACATTTTGCTTTCTCTTTTGCATCTTTGTTTTTTTTAAGCCCTGTCAGGCTTTTGCAGTGACTTTCCTTCTAAACAGCTCGTTCACCACTTTCTTCCCTGCCAAAAACATAGGAACACTGACTATGTAAACAGCAAATGATAATATCACAGTCATTGTCATTAGGCAAAGAAAGTCAGAGCTGCTTAGTTAGGTAGCAAGAGTTTTAATTGTTATGAAAATCTTGAATGCAATAAAAGATCATATAAACTGCAATAAAATGTTGTATGAACTACAACTACTTCAATTCATATAATACTGGATTGCTCAAGCAATGCTGAGGAACTGCTGCCTCCCAGTCTTTCTGTTTTCATTTACAGTGGGTTCACTTTGGAAATGCTTAAGAATCTGCATCTATCAGAAAATTGCTCACTTACTGAAACCAGCTATTTGTAAGGTTTTATTTAAAGGAGATAATGAATAAGACTAAATTGATGTCAGGCATGAAGTAATTTTAACCAATACCATTCAAAGTCTATAATACAAAATATTGGAAAATTATATGTAGAATAATCTAAAGTAATGAGATGTTAAAATTCCTTGGAACCTAGAAACTCTTCTATTCATTCTGTTCTTCTTTCTCTTTCAACCTCACTGTGGGAGGCTCCATCTCTGACATCTTTATATACGATGTTCTCATTTCAAAATGCCACTGAACCTTCAAATGAACACTTGCCTATGATCTTTGAATACAAAAATACTTAAATCAAGGTTTTCATATTTTAGTGCACTCAGCCATAATATGCAGTGAAAGAATTTTGGTATTTAGTCTAGATCTTATTTCAAAAGAAAGGAAAAGACAACCCTCAAAATGAAAACAATAGTTCAGTAGAATGAAAGATCAGAACTACTGGATAATTTCTAGATGGGATTTTTTTAAACATATATTAAAGAGAAATTAAAAACCCTTTAGAAAGTTTAATCTGCAGTAAAATAGAGTATTAACCTGTAAGAATTACTTACAAATTGTGATTAAAGAATGAAAATAAAATTAAGTAGGGCACACAGTGTTTGCATGGTATTTGCAGGTTGGCACCTACTCCCACAGTAGGACAGGACTTGAATGAAGAGCTCTGAAGATCTGGTCTCTTGGTGGACATAAGAAAGCAAGCAAGGACAACTTGTGTTTCCATGGTGGACACAGAATTATCACAAACATACTTCTCTTACATGCTCTAAACAGATCTTTTTATTTTCTCATTGGGCTATGGAGATTTTGTAACTCTGAACAAGTTCTGAGGTTGTTTTCTAGAACAGCCTGCCTTCTCTACTGTCCTCTGTTAATCAGCTACACAAACACAATGCAATATGACAGGAGCAAACCAAAGCAACTGTCTCAGGAACGTGATGGAATAACGCAGATCCGCTCCTGAAGCCTCAAGTCACTCTTGTATTTTCCTTTTTCAGATCACCTCTTTCCAGTGCTGATCCACATGTAATTGCCTCTCTCTGCTTTGCTTTATTTTTGCTCTTCAGGTTAAGACACAGGAGAAGGTGACTCTTTACGCCTCCTAGGGATAGGTAAGCTTAGTTCCAAGCCCTTGTTTCATTTCACTGACTGTAGCATTACCCACAAAATCTCAAATTGTACTTTTAACAGGTTTCTCATTCACTTTTCAGCTTTCTAATGCACATCAGAATTTGCTGCTTTCCAGGGGTGGATGCATCAGCTGTGGAACTGTGAGGTTTCAGTACCTCTCACAGGCCAAGTGTTGCCAACAGGCAGCACCAGTGAAGTCACAGCTCTTTGGTGCTTGGGACAGGGGTCCCACAATGCATTGCTTCTCGAAGCTTTGACTGGCTTTGAGTATCATCTTGGCTGAAGCACAAAGCTGGCTCCATCCCTGCTTAAAAGCTGTGGTGACTCAAAAGCTGTGATTGTTCCTGCCTTTCATCTTTTCAACAGGATTGCTGCCTGGAGTGAACTGGGGTGAAACCAAGCTCATGACACCAAACAGACTTCGAAACCACAGAGAAGTTAAAGCTCATATCACAAAGATGCTTAAGCTTAACTGGAGGCAGAAACAACAAAAACACAGGTACCTCCTTCGGACGAATCCTAAGCTCTGTTCTTTAGCCTCACTGTCACTGAGCAGAGCAATATTCAGGTTTTTCCATCTTCACCAGGTGAGTGTGACTTACAGGAGAGCTGGGAAGCAGAAGAATGCACATTCTTAACATTTTAGAGGTACGCATTAAACTTGCAGATGTTACAAGAGCTGAGGAAGTTAGAAGAACTACTTACCAGCTGCAGCTCCTGGATGCACAGCCAGGGCTGAGCACTGCACCCGGATGTGCTGCTCAGTTCCCTTCCCTCTGGTGCTGGACACTGGCAGCAACGCTCAGCAGGCTCCCTCGTGCTGCACAGGCTGCTCGAGCAGCTTGGCCAGGGGTGAACACCGCTCACAAAAAAGCACCAGACAGCAAAACTGGTTTTAGTGGGGAGCGCATCATGTGTGAGATACTGCTAAAAGCTTACTTTATTTCTTGGTCTTTAGTTTCACTACTTCTTCCATTAATAAAAATAAAAAAGATGAACACAGGAGCAGTATAATACCAAAAACAGCACCACTACAGCCTTTTTTAATGTTTAGTATTTCAGTCCAGCCTGTAGGATGGTGTTACATCATGGCAGTTGGACATCGGCGCTTGAGGACCACCACGTTAAGGACAAAATGAGTCACTGTCCTTAATCTGGAAATATTCAAATGCTCTGACTTCAGCAGGTGTAATCTGAATGTTAATGCATTTGATTTCTGATAGCTCAGGAACAGCTGAGGAAAGACATCAGGAAGGGGTGATACAAGGATCACATTTAGAACATCAAGGGTTTTTTTGAGTGATAACGACCTTCTGCCATTTCCAAGTAACTGAGAGGAAACTGGAAGTTAAGAGAGTTACCTGTTTTCACAGTTATTCCTAAAGAGGACATCTCACCATGTTATCATCCAGGTGTATATACAGATGTAAAAACTCTTATAAGATTATTATCAAATGTGAAAATAATTTGTGCAAAACGAATAAATGAATCTCTCATGATCATTCGAAGCTGCTAAATAATATGGAGTATTATGAAAAGAAAATGATACAGCATTTTCAAGTAATAAAACTAAAAATGCTTGGAAAAGTGTGTAAGCAGCTACAAGTTTAGAAATGTCTCATCTGAATTTCACTTAAATATCCAGACCTGAAAGTAAAAATTCTAGGCAAGTGGCCTTTCTTAAAGACATTTTAATGCCTCCTGATTTTAGCTACTTGGCTAAAATACTACAAAAAAAAAGAGATTATATTTATTCAATGGTTTTAGGATGTTTTTGCAGTATTTCTTCCACCTAGAAATATATAACATCACAAAAAAGTTCCACAGCAACTGTACAAACATTTTTTCTAACCCCAACATTTGCTATTCAAGTCGAGAATGGGTTTTTTGTCTATTTTGGCAGAAGTTCAATCAGTTCAGATCTGTATTTTAAAGGCAATGTAATCATTACTTGTGTTTACCAATTTTCAGAAAGATATTAAAGACTGAGATAATAAGAAAATCAACTAAATATATAGCTATTAAAAATATGTGTAGAGCACAAAACTGCCTTTCTGTGGGTGCAAGGGGACATCTGGTGGGTCGGGAGGCACAGGGATTGGTTTGTCATTGGTTTGTGGCGGTGACGGCCCAGCAATGTATACGGCAACGAGGAGGTTAAAACTCCTCCCCAGAGTAACAGAGGAAACCTTTCCTTCCCCAAAGGCATTGCCTCAGCTGCTAGGAAAAGAGACAAGTTCCTCCAGGTGAGGATGTAGGTGGGTTGATTGAGGTAGTCCAGCAATGAGGAAGTCTGCTGGGATCAATTAAGATGACCCAGATACAAAAAGTAAGGAGAATGCTTTTGCTCCTTTATTGCTCCTGGTTTCCCACTCTTGAGTTTCAGCAATGAGCTGCAGAACGGAGTCTTGAGCAGCACCGTAAGGCTGATCTGTTATTTCCAGTTTGTGAGTTGAATACCTTGAGAAATTAATTTCTCTGTAATCAATAAAAACTCCTTCCTTTCAGAGCTGCACAACAGAAATATAAAACTTTATAAATCTTAATGCAGTTTTCCTACTATACCCCCTTCTATTTTCATTTTTAGACCCAGATCAGCAATGGGATAACCAACCTCTCACCACAGGATGCAGAGCTAGAATTGTTTTCTCAGACAACGCTGGCTTCTGGAACAGTTTTATCAAGAAAAAAAGCTAGTGTGTCTCCTGAACTACAGTATCATTGTCACTATTTTTAGAAAGACTATCAAACAATTAAAAGGTACACTCTGTTAACAACAGAAATGTTACCATGCTGTGTTTAAAACTTTTCATATCACTGTCAGCTTCTCAATGCTGCTTTGCCAGAGGAAACCTCAAGTTTCCAAATCTAGAACTAAATACTCCAAGAAAGCTATAAAGTGAAAAATAGGGATCAGAAAACCTGGGCCTCCTTCAACATAGTCCTTTGGGTTTACGGGCTTTTTTTTAACCAGCTTTAGGCCAGTCCTACACTCCTCTCCATGACATGTGATTACAGTCCCATCACATCTGATTGAATTCCCATTCACCGAGGAGGCAGCATCTGAAGCACCAAATGCAATACTCATAATTATTTCCAGGGCCTGAAGAGGTCCAAGGTCCAGTCTGATCCAAACCTCCTCCACTTCCACACAGCACTCAACTCAGCAGAGAGGTGCCTGCTCCACCTTAACATCTCCCAGCTCCCAATATGGCTGGGTTTGTGCACTGGGAGTGCTGAGCTGATTCCAGCAGTTCTGGCTGCTGGAATGGGGCAGCCTTCACCCCATATGGGGTGTTGGATGCTTCCTGCAACGTTTAAAACACACTGACTTTTTGTCCAATATCAAACCTCAAAACATTTAAAAGGGGGAAAATAGAGGGGGAGCTCAGTGTCCCACCCAGCAGAACTTCTCAGTGCAGAATTTTTCCTTTAATAACACCATATCCACATTTCTTCCTTTCAGTCAAATCTCTTTGCACCTTTTATTTGAATGAAAGATAGTCAGGGATTAAAATTACTATTGCCTGCTTCTTCTACCCTCCATTATATAATCAGGTACAAGTAAAATCCCTGAGGCAGAACAAAGCTTTATTGACTGAAAGCAGACACAAACCTGTCCTGTTATAATTAGGGAGAGTTTTGAATTGGTTTCAAGGGACTGTCAGAAACAGACCTCAGAAAGGGATGTGGGAAATATCTTGTCTTTCTGCAGATCCTCTGAAGCTATGTGCTCTCAGCAGCACACAAGAACATGTTCCAGTTCAGAAGAGCAGAAAACCATGAAACACATGAAGCTGCTTTAGCACGGAGAAAACCCACTGTACATGAGAAGACGGAGAGTTCCAGAGAACACAGGGCAGGGGGAAACTCCAAGAAGAGAAAAGAGAAAAAAAATAACTTAGTTCTGGTAAAAAAAGCCTCTCTTAGTTCTGAAAAAAACCACCAACAGAATAAAATTCTCTTATTTCTGAGCTGTGAAATCTGGTCTAGCAACGTGCCCGCCCGTAGCTTCGTGGCTGCCTCGCAGCTCATAAATTAAGCAAGTCCTAACCTGAGCACACTTCACTGACGAGGTACAGGGTTGGATTCTGTACACACCATTCATCCCACGATCTACCGAGGTGTTAAAATAGCACATGTTTGAGGAAAATCAACCAAATAAGAATGGAACCAGGCTCTTCCTTTTGAGGTCCCTCTGGCACCACTTCTAACGGGACATGTGTAAACACTGCTGTTCTGGACTGGTTTCAAACGGAAAGCAGAGACATTAGAGAAAACCAACGCCTATGAGTAAAAGCTAGAAAAATAATTGTTTCCATCCCCTTTTAAAGATTTTGGACTAGTACTGGTGCAAGTGCCTTCCACCAGAAGTACTGCCTCTAAGCAAACAGCGGGTATAGTTCTTTTTAGCATCACCTATAAATACGCAGCGCTTCCAACGCGACTTTCACCAGTTGGTCTTTTTGGAGAAACCATTTTAGAACTGTGTTTCAGTGTGTTTGGTTTACTTCCAGTTTAACTGAGGCCCTTTTAAGTCTCTAACAGGGCTGCTTTACAGAATTCTTATTTCACAATGCTCAGCATCCCTCTACAAGACAAAGGGCACTTAATAACTCAAGCAAAACAGTGAACTGATAAAAAAGGACTATTCCGATCACTGCTTCCATAGTAGCCATTATGCTGGCATCTTTATATTTTAAGACACAGTGGTTTAGAATTTTCTCTACATTCAGCTCTGCAGAGCAGTAGGGAAAAGGTGGTCTGGAAAGCAGCAACACAACACAGAACACGTGAAATGTCTCTTTGTGCATTCCCGTTGTAATGCGCCTGTCTGAGACAACACTGCTGCCATTGTACAACATGAAAAAATTATGTCCATTTCCATCAAAGAACAACAAAAAAAGAGAGGTTTTTATCGTGGTTAGCTGGAGTTCAAAGCTTGGGGTAACACACTTATGGATGAAGAGAATAAACAGTTACACTTAGGCTTGCTGTATATAGCTTAAAGAACACATATGAAGATCATATAAATAATTCACATTACTCACGAGGTGGTGAGTTGAACAAGTCCCTTCTGGTTAAACTTATTTAAAGATAAGGTGAAGTTAAGTGAGTGATGGCACAGTTACAGAGGCCACAGTCCAAGGGGAATTTGGACAGTCTAAGTTACACTACCAGAGTGATCTGTGCAGAATTATGTCAACTTACAGATCTTTAGACCTTATGGGAAAAGGAAATGTCTGATCTCTAAAAGAAGTGATACAAGATGAGTATTTTACAAAGAACAACTATGCTTTACTCAATAAGCTATTTCTACAAAATGAAACTGGACAACAGCAAAGCATAAAAGGAAATATTACAGTAGAGCTGAGGAGAAAGTTCAGTGACAATGAGGAAACTCTAAAATACTGAATACTTGAAACAAAACGCCACACTTTTAAAAATAATATAATCCTTTTCAGCCAAGTGCTATCGTCTCTTCTGCAGTACCTCAGAAGTACATAATGGTTCTACCCTGACTCTGCCTTGCGTTATATTTTAAGCATTTCGTTGAAATTGCAAATGTAGAAGGCATTTCTGGAGTAATTACTATATGACTGAACACTAATGCATTATTATTTTTGGCTGACTATTAGCTGCAACCATCAAATTCATGAATTAATCTATAATGGAGATTTTTGTTCTGGTAAAGAAATGACATCAACAAACCAGGTAGCATTTCATCTGTTAAAGTTACAATAAGCCTGCACTACTCTTCACACTGGAAGGATAAGATTATAATGACAATCTGTCTCTCTCTTATGATAAATATATGTATTACGCTTGCTTATGCTTGATAAATTATAAGCACTTTCCTGAGCCCCAAATTCATTGTTATAATATTACTGAAGATTCTATAATTTAGAAGTAATAAAATTCTATCAGCTTTTCACAATAAAATTTACAGAGCGAAAGACTCTCCCTCTCCAGCGCCTCCTGAACACCTTTGTTTAGAACAGTCCAAATGCTGAGAGCATTCCAGTTCAGTAGCTCTGGTTCAGAAACACGGATAACAGTTACCAGTAATGACAAATAGATACAGAAAATAAGCAACAATCCTCGCTGCACTGAACTTTGCAATTTAACACTTATTTTATCTTTAATTAATTCAGAAAGTGAAGAACTTCAAAACTGGCTTTGAACAGGCTGTTTGTTAAAAAAAATAGAACATTTATGTTTTCACTGTTGTTTTTTCAAATGTGATGTGACAAAGTGAAAAAGCTGCATGAAAGTGTGGTTCTTTGTGTGATGGAAGTGGGATGCACCTACTAGTCTCACATCATCAAAGAAACAGACATATATCTATAATTTATGCTTTGCTTTAAGCTTCCGCTGATCCGATGTGGCTTTTTCAGACAACACAGGCAGCCCTGGCACAGCCTGTCAATCATCTGGGCATGCTCAAATTGTAGACCATTAGTAGGAGAGACAGCAAAGTTTCTTTAATGACGCTTTTATATGTGGTGTGTTGGCAGTGAAACAGAGAAGAATTGACTTGATCAATGCATTAGTCTAATCATGGGGTTCCTGCTCTTAATTTCTTTTGTCGGTAATTTCCATACTCAAGCAGCGTTCAGGATACTTGTAAAGACACACTTAGAGCGCTGCGTGATGTATGCAGTCACCTATAAAGCACGTCTTGGATACAGCTCCATAGGAAACCAGGAAGAAGGAGAGGGGGCCAGGCAGCTTTTTCTTTGAGCTACTTTTCATGTGGTGAGAATCACGTTACCTTAGTCAGAAAGAGGACATTTCCATCTTTTATATATTACAGCCCTCCCCAAAATAGCCCAAATCTCCCACACCCAGAAGAAAGCAAAGCAGATGACAGCAGGTTTGATTCTTGCAAAATTCTGCTTCTCCAGCTGCAACATAAAAGTGTTTCTGT